>OZ023319.1:28730407-29264262 GCA_964007375.1 Ophion obscuratus
CTGACCCTCTCGCTCGCTCCTTTTCATAGGACTTTTCGATTCTTCGAGATAGGCGCATTTCGGAGCTCGAAATCCGACATGCCAAAATAAAGCCTGCACAATGTGGAAAACGATAGGTACACGTCATCGTGATTATTGAATTATCGCAATGTTTTTCTTCGCTTATTTAGCGGGGGGAGCAAACAAATTTGCATCCGCGTCGAATTACACGACGAGCTGAAAGCTCGTCTCGATAATGGCAATGTCCTTGAAACATGGAACTGTGACCTCAGGAAACGGCGTTACGTGATGGAGTCGGAAGATGACGACAGGCGGGGGCGACGGGGTATATAGCGGACGAATGATCGATGACTTTGTCCTCGAGGATGATAAGAGTGATGGATCTTCCAAGGCGGCTAACCTAAATTGAGGCTTTGGCTTACGGGAGCCACGACGAAAATGTAACTGACCTAGGACGTTTTTTCTTTGCCACGATACGGCTCGGACGGAATTGCATGTACGTTGGATGAGGAAGCTTTGCGTGATGGGAAACAACGTAATATATATTTAATCAAGATAATTTCGGCTCTCAATTATTTTTGTTTTATTTAAATTACTCGCTTTTTTCGCTTTCGAGTGTTACACCGAAGACGCGAAGGAGCGAACGAGCTTCGGTATAATAGAACAGCGGGGAGAATTATAGCGAGTGTATATATATATATATATATATATATATATATATATATAATATATATGTATAATAATATACCCGTTGGTATAACTCTCTGTAGGTCTGTAAGTCGGTGAGTACTCTCGCACCTCTCGGGCGTACGTTGCGCACCGTCGACTTCACGCTCCCGGCACTAACTATTATTACAATACGTGTGTATATATATATATATACACCGCCAGGAGAGTAATCTGCGAGTGTACATAGGACATTCCGCGTCAATTCGACGCTGGCGTACGGGAGATAATTAAAGTAAGAAAAATGTACATTTTTTGCAGAGCGATCTAAAAAGCTGTCCATTTTGTTGGGTTTTTTTCACGTGTGCAAAATAAGTGATTTAAAGACAATGCCTGAAAAAGTGAATATTCGTAACAACGATTTGTTTCGTCAATTTTTTCAATATTGACGAGCATCAATGGCATTGAGATACAAGTTCTATTAATTAATCCAATGTAATTAAGGCGGAACACCACTGTGACGGGTCGAAAAATCGATTTTTTTGCTATTTTTCAAAGGATACATATTCAAGAATATGTGAAAAAATGTTCAAGTAAGAATATTGAAAATTTACCAAGTTACAGAGGATTTAGTTAGAGCAGGTAGCGCAACGATTTAAATTTACTAAAACTTACAATCGCGTTTTTCTCGAAACGAATTTTCTCGACCTGGCCGTAATCATAACTCTTGCTATAATTGTGCTATTTTTATTTGAAAAATATCCATTATTGCAGTAGCTATCGTTTTACGTTGCCGTTATTTTTCAATTAGTATTTTTAAGCCCCCAAATATGAGTAAATATTTCGCCAAAATTACACTTTTTTCCAACACCTACCATTTTGTTTTGTTTTGTTTTTGTTTTGTTTTTTTCTTTTGTTTTTTTTTTCTTTTTCAGACCAACCATAGTCAAGTTATCGGTCCGGCCGTTGAACCACATTTTTATACAAAGGCTCTATTATACCTCAACAACGTTGTTAATTTTTAATTTTTGTTACCAAAAATTTACACGAAAGAAGTTCAATGTATGGTTAAAAATCTACCTTTTACCAAATCCCAAACGAATAATCTCGTGAACAAAAAAATTCAGAAAAAACGACCTTTTTGACCTGCACATTGGTCTCCCCCTTTAATATATACAATTAATTCGACGATAAATTGGAACAATTATAATACAAGAAATGTCTGCTTTTTCAGAGAAATTTAAAAAGTTATGCTTTCTATTACCCGTTTCTTTTTCACGTACTATGAAAGAAAATTTCAGAAAAACGATTCCTTAAAAAATTAATTGACCATGAAGATTTGTTTAAGGCGTTAGGCCACAGTAACGGGTATAAAATCATGTGCGAATTTAACAATTTTTTTCGTATGAAAAAGTGATTCACTCATAAAATCAATTACACATCTACACTGTAAAAAATTTCTGTATACAAATTAATACACAAGTGTAGGAAGTTTTTATGCGGATACCGCTTATGAAATTTCAGATACGATTTTGCAAGTCCGAAACAGGTGATTTTAAAAATGAAAGTTTAGCTCCGTAATATTAATATACTTGTGCGTTTGAAAAATAATGCACGTGTAAATAAATAAACATCCAAGTATATTGAAATCAAGAATCATTTGCTGATATCAAAATACAAGTGTATATTAAATTCAAGAACCATTTGCTAATATCAGCATTCGGGTGTGTATTAATTTTACGGAAACAAAGTATTACCTTTAATGTACACTTTAAAAAGCTTCTGTGTAAAAATTAATACACAAGTGTTTTTATCCGGACGCCGTTTATGAAATTTCAGATAATATTTTGAAAATCCAATGCAGGTTATTTTAAAAATAAAAGTGTAGCTCCGTAATATTAATATACTTGTGCATTTGAAAAATAATGCACGTGTAAAAAAATGTTCACATCCATGTATATTGAAATCAAAAATCATTTGCTGATATCAATATACGAGTGTATATTAAATTCGTTCGTACATTAAGTTCGTAAAATTCAATTCTTTTGTGCCTTGACTGTAGTGTAAATTTAATATAATTTTCACATTGTTTCATGTGATTTTCATCAGCGTTAATGTTTTTTTTTGTCAATTCCAGTTTCGCACTTTTAAATAAATTCGTTGTGATCATGCATTGTACGTATCGTAAAATTCAGTTTCACATACGTTATATTTTTCAGGCTGCTGTAAATAAATTTCAAATTTGTTTTGTATTTTCAATGCTCTGTTTTTTATAGTTGATTTTACATCTGTAGTCATTTTCAATTGAAGACCACGGGTTAATGCAATACATTTTCCGCAAATTTACAAACTTGTCTTTGAAATTCCATGTTGCATCTATTAAATTCTATATCCACGTTAGAATTTCATATTCCTGTGTTAAATTTACGATACAAGTGTTTCAAATTTAATTTCAACTACTGAGTTCGTAAAATTCAATTCCTTTGTATCTTAAATGTATTGTAAATTTCATATAATTTTTTACAGTGTATTCAGTATGAATATCAAGCTATTAAAAAATATATATATTTTTTTTCGTTGTACAGAATCGCCGACTACTAATATTTTATTTTGTTATCTTTTTTTTACGCGCTCCGCGGCGTGACATTTAGCATCCACAATTTTTTACCTAGAACAAAAAACCAAAATTCTCGTCAATCTGCATTAGATTACCTAGAGAAGTACATGCGGAATTTAAAAAATGTTGTTTTTCTCAAAAGTTTTAGGTATTTGAACTTAAGAAATGAATTTTCAGTGAAAAATTTCGTTATAACTGCTCATAAAATGAAAAGTTTTCGATTAATCAGAAATTCCGTACGTACTTCTCTGCGAAATAGAATTAGAAACATAACTTTCAAATTTGAAGTAAATCGAGTGAAAGTTGTTGAAGTTATTTGTCACGCCAATTGTAAAAAAGCTGTTTCGAGAAGTTTCGAGTAGTCAGCCATTTTGTACATCGAAAAAAAAAAAAAAAATTTCCAACAGCTTGATATTCATACTAAATAGATGTGTAATTAATTTTATGAGTGAATCACTTATCCCCGTTACTGTGGCCTAACCCCTTAACGAATTCTACAAAATGTCAACGTACCTCAACGTTGCAACTCTCTTTGCAATGATCCACAAATTAATTCATAATTCATTGGTGTTATTAATTTGGCAAAAAATGAACACATTTGGTTCAGACGTTTTTGGCTGGGTAGAAAAAAAGGGGAGAAAAAAGTTTGCGGGCTTATGATCTCAGTCGATTAAGAGTAGAGCACCCCGTGCGAATGCAGGCATACACACAAAGCGACGGTATAAACTTAGTAGCATTCTGCGGCGTGCTACTCGAGCCCCGTAAGAAGTGAAAGCTAGCTGTTTCAGGGAAATTCTGACGCGATTCGCTTGCCCCAGCAGCCTCGCGCGCTCCTATCCCGCGCCTACACGCCAAAGTCTCACAATCTTCGACCAATTTCTGTTTGCGACTCGTCGCCGATTATTCCCCCCCACCCCCGTTCTCTTAATTTCTCACTTCCGCGAGGGGAACTCTCGGCGAATGGGCGTCGACGAAACTGAACATTTTTTTTCGCTTACCGAAATATCATTAGTTCGTACACAAAGATTACGACGGTCGATAAAGGTGCCATTAAGGCTGATCCGGAAAAGATAACGATATTTATGTATGCATGGTACATACCGAATGTAATCAAGTATTTTCATTAATAATGTATTTCAAAGAATTATATAGGTAATTTGACTACAGCAGATCGCTACCCGGAATTATAAATTTTTTTGCCACTCACAATTGAAAATAATGGCATGTAGAGTAAAAGGTCAGAAATAATGTCAATTAATACTTGGTGCAAGAAATTTTTTTAATTTAATTTCCTTTTTTCGATCTTGGAGCAAAAATAGACTAAATTTTCATTCTTTTAACTTTTTTCGCTTATCAAAATATCATGAGACCGTACACAAAAATTATTAGGGTACAAAAATGTGCTTATTGAATAATTTAATATAATACAAATATTATATACATATCAAAGAATTATATATGTATAATCTGACGTACAGCAGATCGCTACTCGGAATTATCCATTCTTCGCCACTTTAAAATTGGCAATAATTGCCAGTAAAGTCAAACTTTAGGGAAAAATGTCAGTCAATACTTGAATGCAAGAAATATGGGAATTTAATTTCCTTTTTTCCGATCGTATTGAAGAAAATCGGACAATCATAAATTCTTCTCATTTTTTTCGCTTATTGAAACATCATTAGTTCGTGAAAAAAAACTATTAGCGTCAATCCTCATTAAAGTATTATATATGTGATGTAAATACCAAAGAATCATATATATAATTTGACATAGATAATTTGAAAATTAGCAATAATTGCCAGTAAAATAAAATTACAGAAAAAATATGAATACTTGAATGCAAGACTATTTTTCAATTAGGAAATTTTTCCAATCGCGTTGAAAAAATAGACCAATCCGAAATTCCTATAATTTTTGTTACTTATCAAAATTTCTTTAGTCCGTACACATGAATTATTAGGGTCGATAAATGTGCTTATTAAAGTATTATATATATCTAATGTAAATATCAAAAAATTAAATATATAATTTTACGTACAGCAGATCGATACTCGGAACTACCGATTTTTCTTCCACATTAAAATTGCCAGTAAAACAAATTTCAGAATAAAATGTTACTCAATGCTTGAATGCAGGATTGCTTTCCATTTAATTTCCTTTTTCCCGATCGCGTTAAAAAAAGTGACCAATCCTAATTTCGTCTAATTTGTTTGGCTCCTAAAAATATTATTATTCCGTACACAAAAATGATTAGGGTCGATAAATGTGATCATCAAAGAACTATATACAAATTAAATATTGTATAAATATTCAAAAATTATAAATATAATTTGACGTACAGCAGATCGCTATTTCGTATCGCCGATTTTTTTTTGCAACTTAAAAATTGGCAACAACAGTATGTAAAACAATATTGCAGAAAAATCGTCACTCAATGCTTGTATGTAATATTGTTTTTCATTTACTTTCCTTATTTCCGATCGCGTTCACAAATGGACCGATCCTAAATCATTCGGCCCTAATTTTAAATACAATTAGGGCCGAAGAATTTAGATTTAAATTAAGATAATGAATAAGGAATTGAAAATCAATCGGCCCTAATTTTAATGGAAATTAGGGCCGATGACACTGAACAATATTAAGTTAATGTTAAAAAAAAAAAAATTTTACACAAGTTACTTTTTTGTCATCAGCACGATTCCTGCCGAATAGCAAATCGCTATTCGTTATCGCCGATTTTTTTGACCCTTGAAAATCGGCGCTAACTGCGTGTAAAACAATATTGCAGAAAAAATCGTCACTCAATACTTGAATGCAATATTATTTTTCATTTACTTTCCTTATTCGCGATCGAGTTAAAAAATGGACCAACCATTCTTCGGCCCTAATTTAAATTAAAACCGATTTTTTTATAAAATTCGGCCCTAATTTCAATAAAAACTAATATTACTTAAAACAAGACCCGAAGAATATATAGATTTAAATTAAGGTAATAAATACAGAATAGAGAATTGATCGGCCCCGATTTTAATTGTAATCCCGATACCAAAGATACCGATTAATTAAACTGAACGATATTAAAATAATTTAAAAAACAAACAAACGAATTTACACACGTCACTGTTTTGTCATCAGCACGATTCCTGCCGACCAGAAAACATTGCGCCCGCGAATCTCTCGATCTCGTGTAAACCTCCGAAATTCCAACCTAAAAAAAGGCACCCATAGCATGTGATTCAACAGCTTGGAACTTTCTCACCGGGAATTCCGAGTGTAATATAAAACCAAATCGTCTAAATCGATTACCGAAGACGTTTCGTGAGGTTTTTCGAATCGCCTTTTGCCGCGATCGGCCGTCGTATCGCGATATTCGGGCGTGTTTTATTTCGTACCCGCGAACACAGGCGTGTATACGTATACATACGTCGCGATACGCGGGGTTGCGATCGGCGGTGCGAGGAAGGGGGGGGGGGAGATAAAACGTGCCGATTCAAGCCCCGAAGCGTATGGCGCAACGGAAGACGTGCGCAACAGAGGTGGCCTTCGGAAAGCAGGAGGCTATAAATTCCTCCACTTCTCCTATTTTTTATTGAAAAAAAACGAAAATTTCATTTATTTTTTAATACATCGAGAAAAGAAGTACTTCGAATGTCTCGCGATGAAAGTTACCGCGTAATAAGTGAAAGTCACCTGTTTGAGGAAAAATAGCCGATCGCTCGGACCTCCCGTTGACCGATCTCTCGTTGCATTGATTCGTGTGACGCACTTTTTTGGCCTCTTCAGCGGCCTCCTCCCCCGGCGTCATTCCATCGGGACCGGTACGCCGAGTCAACCGGATCCACTGTAATATCGTCTGTAGCGAATAAAAGGCCACCGTGAGCCAGGTGATTTAACACGCGTCGAACGACGTGGGTCGTCGCCGTGGCCTCCGATGAATCGTTTCGTTTTCTATATCGGTATATAAACCGAGCGACCGCGAGTCCAAGATGCGATCGGAACGAAAACGGTGGCGAATCGTCCTCGAGGTCGCGTCATTCCTTCTTCAACGTGTCGTCCGGACACACGATCCTCGTTCCTCATATATATATATATATATATACATACATACATACACATATATATGTACCTACTCCCCGCGGGAGAAGACCACGCCGCAAGAGCAGAACAGTGCGCGAGCGAGAGCAGGATCCATCAAAAGGGAAAGTTACCTCTTCACGAGCCGCGCGTGCACCGCCGGCAAACCCGCTGCATCTCTATATATCTATACTCGTATACGCGCGTCTCGTAACGATACGAGCGCTCATCCTTCTCTCGCTAACTTACTCTGCAATCTATCTCGTACACGTTTTAATTGCAATTCGTTTATTTCAGTTTATGTACTTCATTTATTTTGTTTATTTTGTTTATTTCTGTTTATTTTATTTACTTTATTTATTTCATTTATTTTACGTATTTTGTGTATTGGATTTATTTTTTCAATTTATTCATTTCATTTGTTTCATTTATTTTGTTTATTCTCTTTGTTGTATTTATTCGTATTTTCTACAGTTATATCATTACTGGAAGTGAAAAATAATCAGAGCCGCTAAAAAGGTCGTGAATTGAGTACCGATTTATTGCGCTTGTGGTTCGATTTGAGTATCGCGATGTATGCGTGTAAATATTCATCGAAAGTAGCAAAGTAGAATTGTTGGAGAAAGAAATTGTGCATGTAGCCTTCCGTAGTAGCAAATAACCTATATCAAATAACCCAGTAATGCTTTATGCAAAAGTGAACCTATTTCGAGCTACAGTAGAACCTCGATTATCCGAACCTCGATCATCCGAACCCTTAATTATCCGAACGATGATTTAGTTTATCCGAACGTCGGTGCGAAAGATACATTGTTGCTCGCTGCCACCGCCGTGAGCAACAATGAGCAACCCAACGCAACTTCTCCTTCTCAAACGGCTGCGAGACTTATCCGCTCAAAAACGCGCTAGATCCGTTCGGCAATTAAAAATTTACTGTTTTATTGAAAAAAATATTAACAAAGCATTCGACTTTTTTCAGGTGTTTCAAATACATACATATATATATATATATATATATGTATGTATGTATGTATGTATGTATGTATGTATGTATGTATGTATGTATGTATATATATATATATATATATATATATATATATATATATATATATATATATATATCAACATTAACATGTACGTCAAATTTTATTATATACCTATGTACTGTTTTTATATAAAAAGGTGTTGTTTACGATCTCGTCACAAAAAAACCCACGTTTCGATTATCCGAACTAGTCTCGGTCCCAATTGGTTCGGATAATCGAGGTTCTACTGTACTATCATTTTTTTGTGAGGGGAAAGCAACTATAGAAATGAATTTTTTTTAAAACTATTGTGTAGATTCATTTTTTTTTATTATTTGTAGTTTGAGGATGTGGTAACGAAGAATTATCAGCATTGAAATAAGAATAATCTGCAAACATTTTTTAACCAAGGGTCACAAACTCTGCAAGCCTAATAATTATTCTTATTTTATTGTTGATAATTCTTTGTCACCGTGTCGTCAATATACAAATAATAAAAGAGATTGATTCCGTACAACAGCTTTTTTAAATTCGTTTTTGAAATTCCCTACTCCTCACTTCTGAAAGGATCATGAAAGTAATAATATCTCGAAAATAATTGACTTTTGCAATTCGCACTATCTACTGGATTATTTGATAGCGGAAAACATGTTCTGCAACCCTTTTACGGGATTATGACCAATAACCGTAATATATATATATATATATATATATATATATATATATATATATATATATATATATATATGTTTTATATTGGACCAGATGCCAATTATTTTCGGCTTTACCCGGTCGTAAAATTCCGCGAGTTTGGTATTGACATCGAAAGCAAAGGAAGACTTGAGCAATTATTTTTTGACAAATTATATTTCATCAATCTTCAATTTGCTTGTTCTTCATTTTATTTTGTGCTGGAATGTTTGTAAAGTGGGGAAATAGTTAGAAATAGTATTTTCTGGTGAAAAAAAGACTCAGCTTCTCGATGAAAAAATATTTATTTTCCATTCGGAATGCGATTAAAGTGGACAGAAACTTATTTTCGTCGCCGTACCAAAAATGTTCCCACTCAATATTATTCTTTATCGAAAGGCTGAACATTTGCATAAAATATGTACGGTTCAAGCTCGGCGAGCTAAGCGGGAATAAAACAAATCGGCAAGCGGGAATAAAAGAAGTTGGCGAGTGTAAGCGGGAATAAGACAAATTCAAATTCGTTGCTGTTTGAAAACTTGTAAGTTGGAGAAAATTTCAATTGTGGATACAAATTTGATATATGCGGTGCAGTGTTATTTTGAAGAGGTAAAAACCTGTGAGGATTGCGTCATGAGGCACAGTAATTGAAACTGATTTTTTTCAAGCCACACGTACAAAATCTTATACATTTGAACAATGTCGATGAACAACCAAACACACATAACAAAAGTACATAGAGCACATACTCAAAGTAATGTAATAAATGTAAAAACTCAAAGTAAAGTATTTAATAAAAATAACTTTTCTGTATACATGCTTTTATGTCAATGCCCCCCGAGCTGACGAATTTTTGTGATTTTATGAAATTTGCCTCTTGGATTTTTTTCATTGAGCGCGATGCACCCGCTGACCGTTGCGATGGTTCCCCGTGATTGCTAAAAATATCCCAAACGCGTTCGGCCGCTTAATAAAGTTTTCTCTCTCTCTCCCTCCCCCTCCCCCTCTCTCCCCACTCTCTTCCTCTCACTCTCTCTGGCCAAACTTCATTTTATTTGCTCCTACACTACAACACCAGCTGATAGGATTCATTTCATATTCCGCATCGAATACTTGTTTTCTTTCCTTAATCCGTCGTAAGAAGAATATCGGTGTGTTTCCAAACCGTAGCTATAAAAAAGTGCCAATGTAAAAGTCCGATTGCCGAGATAAACCGGCGCCAAGAGACGCAATATGCCAATCAAATTATGAAGATTTTACTTGTTTTACTTGTTGAAATTCTTCAAAATCTCATCTCAAATAAGTAATTGTAAATGAAATTGCATTTCGAAGAATTCTTGAACGTATTTAAAATTCCATTTTAAACAAATTATGTCAAATTAAGTAGCATTTCAACGAGTTGTTGAAGTTATTGAAAACTTCATTTTGAACAAATTATTTCAAATAAAATGTCCTTTTTAACTAATCATTTTTAATAAAATTCCATTTCAACCGAATTATTTCCAATAAAATGTAATTTTAAACGAATTATTTTTATTAAAATTGGATTTTTTTAATCGTTAAAATGATGTCAAACTTCATTCGAGATTTGTTTCTGACGCATCAATATATTTTCCCAAGTCGTAAAGCGAAGTAAAATCGTGGTACAGTTTGCTTCAAATTCCTCGTCACAAGTTGCCGCCTCAAGGGACTCGGAGTATCCTGGCCACGTACAGCACGAACGACGCGAGATCCATGGGAATTCCCAAAAGATCGAAGTGACAAAGCGCGTAGTCAGGGAGCCATTTTGGTCTCGGCAACGTTCGTGTCTCATCTCACACTTCGCGGGATACTACCCTCAAGGTCTCGCTTTTCCTGCCTTGTTTAAGGCGCATCCGGTTCTCCCTCTTACCTTCTCGATCTCTCACCGAGTCGACGAAAGAGAGTGGAGGAAGTCAACGAATTCCAGAAAAACGTTCCGGCGACACACACCTGGCAATTAATATCGCGAGATTTCGATACTCGAAGACTCAAAGATCTCATCGCTCTGTTATTTGCACCACGAGTGATATTGGACCCTGCCCCCGTGAACAATTCTTAAGGGATCATCACAGTGTAACGGGTCGAAAAATAGCTGTTTTTTGCCATTTTTTTTTTCGATGGTTAAAATACGCTGATCAGTCTGATTTTTTAATGCCAAATCAAAGCACTCATGAAGAACAGAAAATAATTTTTTAAACGTTAATTTTTATTTTTTTACAATTTTTATTTTACGTTTGAAAATGCCTTCGAAAAAAAGGAGTCCTCACGGTGTACACGCTTGTGGTCGTAAATATTATCTGAAACAAAATTTGTAAAGAGATTATTAATCACTATGAAAGCCACCATCGTGCTATGGAGGTTTTTGTATCAAAATTGACAATATGGCGGCGGTTCGAAAAACAGTATCGAATTTAGCGAATTTTTTCGACACTTTTTCCTTTAAAAAAATATGAAGTTTTGAAAAAAAAGCTTCCATGACAAGATAAAGAATGGCGTGAAAAATGTTGTTTTAAAATTGGAGACGGCTAGCTTGAAAAACGACATTTCGATAAAAACGCGTTTAAAGTTTCGAGTGCGGAATTTTCATATAAATTGTCTACTTACGATCAATCGGCGATGCCAGGTCCATGTTTATAACCGTCTATACTATCGGATAATGCAAAAAAAGAATTGATTTTTTGAAAATGTTACGCTGTGATGATCCTTTAAGCGATAAAACACTCGACCGGATACGACGAGACGGCGATCGTCGGAGACGCATTTTTCTGGCATTCTCAAGATCGCCCGTTGAATCGTTCGATTAGTAACGCACGACGCGACGAGAATTGCACAAGAATCTTTACCAACTCATCGTCATCGTGCAGGATCGAGTTCTACATTTCGACACGTAAAAGGTGTGGATTTTATTGTGCTCCATATATATGTATACACGTGTATCGACTCGAGGCATCACTAGAACTTATGTATCGAATATACAAAGGAACGTATTCTTTATTCATCATATTCCACTTCACCGGCGGATATATTTGTCGTCGTGTGTTCTTCCTAGAGAGATTCGGCGAGCAACTAAATCCACGAGTGTATTCGGAGAGTTAGGCAACGCTGTTTCATTCGTGATCGTTGCTGGAGAAATATAATTCTATGCATTGTTGATATTCGAATAAATATTCGTAGGTTATTTTTTTTCTCAATGCCGACCGATGGCATTTGGCTCCGTCACTTTCTCTGCTTATTCATTCATTATTCTCGTGAGTAAAACCGCGGTTGGTGCGTGCGCGCTCCGGAGTTCTCAAGTCAAGTTGGCCGGGGCCAATAGTTGGTTGGGTGATCGGCCGCGCATTGGCTTGCTGACTACTGGGAAGCTCTGATGTTTTTTTTTTATGGAAACAACTGAAACTCGGTATAATATGGGCTTTATCGGTACGGGTTATGCGCAGTTGCCCTGTGCCCTCCTGGAAATGCGATAGAGTAGTTCACGGGCAAAAAGTGGCTGGATAGTGACTGTCAAATGGTCAAGTGACAAGTGCGGGGTAAAAATTGATACAGATGGAATCGCAAAGACCGCAAAGGCCATTTGAAATAAATAAATCTATTCTATATTTTATAAAATAAGGCTTTCGCTTTCAATTCGATACGGCATTTTTTTCATTGTTTATTTTTCGATAATGGCCATGACATCTTGTAAACATTAAAGACCTTAGGCCACAGTAACGGGTATAAAATCATGTGCGAATTTAACAATTTTTTTTCGTATGAAAAAGTGATTCACTCGTAAAATTAATTACACATCTATTTAGTATGAATATCAAGCTGTTAGAAAATATACATTTTTTTCTCGATGTACAAAATGGCCGACTACTAATATTTTCTTATATCTTTTTTTAGGCGCTCCGCGGCGTGACATTTAGCATCCACAATTTTTTACCTAGAACAAAAAACAAAAGTTCGCGCCAATCTACATTAGAATACCTAGAGAAGTACGTATGGAATTGAAAAAATATTGTTTTATTCAAAAGTTGTACGTATTTGAATTTCACGGGAGGGTAGGGGTTTCAGCGTGAAAAAAAGACACTTTTTTGCGATTTTTTTCATCTATATAGATAGAGTAAATTTATTGAAACCTTTTGTACATTGTTAAGTGTCATTTCAAGAACATTCCGTGAAATTTGTTCGCGAAAATATCCACAAACAAGCCGGTGACAAAGCTTTTCCAAGAACGCCTTTGGAAAAACACGATTTGCAGTGTTCACTGTATCTCAGCTAGAAATTATCTGAAATAAAGTACCATTAAAATTTAGTCAAAGTATCATCAAATGCTCTCCCCCAACGATCTTTGATAATTTTTTTTTTCATTTCTAAATTTTTGGTGGTCATGTAAAGTGAAAAATGCGATTTTTAACGAAAAATTCCGCCATTTTGGGGGTGGAAAACCCCCTCAATGTAAAAAAAATCTCAAACTAACCGTTGGGGGAAGGTATTTTATATGTAGAAAGTGTGTACCAAGTTTGAAATAAATCGGTCATGTAGTTTTCAAATGGCAGCGAACACGGACTTTGAAAAAGTGGTTTCGAGAAAAACGCGGCAACGGCTTGTTTGTGGATATTTTCGCGTACTTTCACGGAATGTTCTTGAAATGACACTTAACAATGTACAAAAGGTTTCAATAAATTTACTCTTTCTATATAGATGAAAAAAATTAGCAAAAAAGTGTTTTTTTTCACGCTGAAACCCCTACGCTCCCTTAAGAAATGAATTTTCAGTGAAGAATTTCGTTATAACTGCTCATAAACTGCTCATAAAATTAAAAGTTTTCGATTAATCAGAAGTTTCGTACGTACTTCTGATTAATCTTTATCGGTACTAAATCGAGTGAAAATTGTTAAAGTTATTGTCACGCCAATTGGAAAAAAGCTGTTTCGGGAAGTTTCGAGTAGTCGGCCATTTTATACATCGAAAATATATATATATATTTTTTCTAACAGCTTGATATTCATACTAAATGGATGTGTAATTAATTTTATGAGTGAATCACTTTTTCACACGAAAAAAAAATGTTAAATTCGCACATGATTTTATGCCCGTTACGGTGGCCTAAGGCTTTAACTCAACGCGTTTTCTCAAAGCTACCTGGGAATATCAATAAAAAATATTCCGCAAAAACGTCGCGCCTGATTGAGATCGGAGCACAAATATTTATTTGCTCCTTACGGAAATTAGTACTCGTAGCTTTTATTCTTGAAAATGCTTCAATCTATCTCGAATGCAGAGAAATTGAATGTCTATCGTTGAAATTGCTGGAGAAGTATAATTCTATGCATTGTTAATATTCGAGTAAATATTCGTAGGGTATGTTTTTTTCTTAATGCCGACCGTTGGCATTTGGCTCCGTCACTTTCTCTGCTTATTCATTCATGATTCTCGTGAGTAAAACCGCGGTTGGCGCGTGCGCGCTCCGGAGTTCGTAAGTCAAGTTGGCCTGGGCCAATACTTGGTTGGGTGATCGTTTGCGCATTGGCTTCTTGAGTACTGAAAAGGAGCTCTGATGAAATTTTGATGGAAACAATTGTCGATAAAATATCGGCTGTATCAGCACAGGTTTTCAGCAGTTGCCCTGTGCCCTCCTGGAAATACGATACGGTAGTTCCGGGCAAAAAGTGGCTGGAAAGTGACTGTCAAATGGTCAAGTGACAAGCGTGGGGTAAAAATTGATACTGATGGGATCGCAAAAACCCGAAAGGGCCATTTGAAATAAATAAATCCTTCTAAAATAGGGCTTTCGCTTCTAATTCGATTCGGCATTTTTTTTCATGTTTATTTTTCGATAATCGCCTGGAAATCTTGTAAATTTTGTTTTGATTGACCAGATCGGCGCACAAATATTTATTTGCTTCTTACGAAAATTAGTTCTCGTAGCTTTTAGTCTTCAAAGTTCTCCAATAACCGTCTTGATTGCAAAGAAACTTAACATACATCGTTGAAATTTTTCGCGTTGCAACAATTGCCAAATTTCGTTGCAGTATGCATCACGTGCGTGCATATGCGTTTTACAAGGACCGAATAATTTTTTTCATCCGCGTGCCTCGTACTTATGATTCCGCGAACGACGCGAAACACGCGAGTATTTGTATATACAACGTTCGTGCAAAGTCTGCAAGGAGTTTGGCGCAAACTTAAGCCTCTCTGTCTCTCTCTCTCTCTCTCTTTCTCTCTCTCCCTGTCTCTCGGTTCGCAACCCTCGTCGAGTATAATATTATGAAATCGGTGAGCTCGTTCGCTCGTTCCGCGACTCCTCGCGTTATATAAAAGCCCCCAAGGCATACACGGGTGTCTCGTAATTGAAGAGTGAAAATATATGAAAGGAGTTTTCGTCGCGTTTAGTCGTCGACCACGAGACGTTTTTTTCGTCGTTTTTTTTATTTCCCCTTACGTCAGCCTCGTCTCGCGCACATAAATAGCGCGAATTAAATTGATAACATAAATAATATTAAGTATGGGGAATAATTACAGTGAGCTACTTAAGGAGGCTCGAGCGTTTCACCGATTAAAGGATACCGATCTTTTTGAAAGACCTCCGGTGAGACTTCACCTCTTAGGATTCCGGAAAATCTGCTGCATTATCGACGGATTTTTTTTTTTTTATTATTATTAAATATTTTAATATTTGAGTATAAGATTGTACACAAAAGTTTTTTGTGAAGAATCGCGAATTGAGCTGGAAGTTTATTGTCAAATTATTTCCAAGTTGATTTTTTAATATTCAACTTCTTTTATTATATTTTTATTTTGAAGTGATTCAACTTTATTTATTACATTTTCATTTTGAAGTGATTTAATTTCATGAATTATATTTTTATTTGAAAGTCATTCAACGTCATTTATTGGATTTTCATATTTTTTCTCAAAAACAAGGGATCCAATGACTCATCGCACCCCCATGGATCCTTACATAGGATTTCCCATTGGAATCCAACGCACGAATCTAATTTGAATCCTACCGGATTAGGAAACCGCAAATTAGATGATATTTGGATTTTTTTTATTGTGAAAAAAAATCGGAACTTTCCGCAACTCTGACAATAATTTATTCATATTTCCATACATCTCTGGTAATTTTTTCAAGCAATTTCATGCATTAATTAGGGTGTACTCCGTTGTACCCCTTGACGTGTCCTCATCGTCGTTGTCGATTTGCGGGAATTGTGCAGCTCGCAATTCGCATCTGAAATAATTCAACAAATTTGTATGCATTCTTAAGATGTTTTTTGAGAACATGAACCTAAATTTTGAGAAAAAAATCGAGAACTGAATGTTGGAATGTGTTTGCAAAAAAATTGTCGATTTTTAGCATTTTTCCCCGGCATTTTGCAATAATAAATATGTTTTAAACAATCTAATCTTTCCAACTAAAGGTTGATGTTTAAAAAAATTATATTATGTAAACGTGTTCCAAATTTGAAGATGATCCATCGATTAGTTTTTGAGTTATGATTCCCGCAAACTGAAAAAATGTCGTTTCGAGAAAAAGGCGGTTTAAAGTTTTAGTATATGTAAATCGTTGCGCTACCTGTTCTCAATAAATCGTCTGTCACTTGGTCACTTTTCAATATTTTAATTTGAATATTTTTTCACATATTTTCGAATAACGATACTCGGAGAAGAAGCAAAATAAAATCGAATGTTCTGACCTGTCACAGTGGTTGGGAGTCGAGCGGAGAGTCTTTAGCATTTATATACATACCGTTAGAAGGAATCCGAATATCGGTTTGAAATTTTCAGGGTGTATTCTTAAGATATTTTGCTAACGTATTATGAAATTTAAAAAAAAATGATTTTTTGAAGCATTTCAAGGGCTTAACCTTAACAAAGAATAAATGTTATCTAAAAAAATGTAAATCGCTTAAAAAGTAAGTCTTTGAAATCGATTTAAATGACATCACTGAAAATCCACTGTAATTATCGTTTATTATTTATTTTACTGCACTCCAACGTAAAAGCATCACACACGTGCACTCTCACGAAGCCCCCAGGTTATGTTTCGACACGCCGATTTTTTCCTCGTGACTTTTCACATATTGTCGATTCGAACGTAGTAAAAATTCTTCAGCAGCGTTCATTTTAGCATCTGGAGACTCCCCAACAAATTTCTGCACGGCAACTCGACCCCAATTCTACGTACTTATATCTGAAAAAAACAAGCATTTATCAGTAAAACCGCTCGACCCCCCAATGACGTTTTCGCCCCGAAATAAAACGAGAACGTTTTCACCGTAAAATGAAAATACCCAAATAATTTTTCCCACACTCGATAAACCGAGCCAAGATGAAAAATCAGTCGGAAAAACACTCCCGCAACGTAAATACGCGTTGACGAAATGTGAAAAAAAAGTAGGTCGATTGACGGAAGAAAAAAAAAGTAGGCGATCGAAGAAAAAAGTTTTCAACGTTTCCAATTATCCGCGAATGACGAAAGTTTATCACCAGCAATATAAAAGTTTCCCAGACTTCCGTGTATTTCTTTATTATTTTGTCGTAAACTCTACTAAGGAACCGAACAAAAAATACACACACACATATATATATATTTACCTTCAATTTATAAACGTCTTACAATAAACGGAATTTTTACAGCGGCTTTTTATGACTAGCAGCTTCACGTCACTGATTTTGAGCAGTTATTTAAATGGCCAAATTAGAGAGCGGTCCAAGATACAACGAGAACCGTAGGATTACAAAGTTTCTCGTGTGGGAAACTCTCACAGATACCTTAAGGCCTTAGGGCACTATAGGATTTTCCAAAAATCGATTTTTCTTTTTTGTCAAAAAGGTACCTTAGTACCTATAAAATTATATTCCAAAAGATTATGAGTGTGAAAAATCTCTCAGTACTCGATTTTCGACTTCTAGTGTAAACATCGCGGATTAAAGGTATTGAAACATTATTCATGTCGTTACTTTCTACTAAGTTTAAACGCGTTTATTTCAAAACTACATTTTTCACGTCGGCCGGACTCATAACTCAAACAAATTTCATCCGATTCACTTGAAATTTCAACTGTATATTTAGAATTACATTTTCTAAGGCACTACGTAGGATTTTTTAAATTATATTGCATAGTTCCTTTTTTATAAACAATTTTCTTGGCGTTTCTCATCGCCGATTATAGTTTTTGTTTTAGAAATGCGCCATTAAAACAAAAAAACCCTATATCAAAAAAATCCTACGTACTTCTGTAGCTATTCTTATATGTAATCGAAAAAACTTTAACTATTCATCATGACTCAAAAATTATAGGAGCTGTTGGTCCGGCCGTTGTCTTTTCCGAAATAAAGGCGCCATCGGAAAAATGCTGCACAGTCGCCATTTTTACATGTATCGCTGTGAAAAAATAATTTTATATAGTCAATTACGTGTATAATAAAAACCCTATTTTGTAATATTTATTTATTTTATGGTTTCGCTGAAAAAAAAATCACAAAATATGCCCTTTTTGCCTCTTCTTAAGTCCTCAAGCGTCTTCACGAAGGCGTGAGGCCCATTTTATCGATCCTCTCGATATCAGAACCAAGAGAGGTATCTGGAACCGCGTCTCTCGATATTACTCCGAAAAAAAAGTGCTTCTCCATATCAGTGAAATCGAGGCGACGATCTAGTTAGCGCATCGCGTCGGGTACGCGCGCTCTCATATTGAAACTTCCTTGCCGCGTGCATGCACTTTACAGCTCGAGGTTCCGAGCTCGCCTATCGTTATTAATAATAATAATAATGATAATATTAATAATGAGCCGGGCTGTGTGCAGCAAAGTATTCTCTCGTGGAACAATGATCGCGATGCCCGACGAAGAATTCGAGGGGATCGTCTCCTCGAATTCCTCGCGTTAAATCTCTCGATGCGGCGCACACCCGAAGCTTATACAGTGGATACTTGCATACTTTATATGACTATGCTATAAAGTCCTGCGGCAAACATATTGCTCGCGGGGAATTGCACCCAGGGGTATGTACAAGGAATATTATTATAAAAACTTCACCGGGGGGATACAACGCACGTGCGAGCTTTACACTTTTTTACATATCGTACACTGTTCAATATATACCCGCACACCCACGCATGTATGTGCATATATATATATATGCACGTATGTATATATGTACGTGTGGGTGAGTCAGTGTGAGTGAGTGAGTGTGAGTGGATGTGAGTGAGTAAGTGTGTGTGTGCGTGTGTATGTGTGCGCGCATGCGTGCGTGCGTAGATGTGTGTGAGTGAGTGTGAGTCAGTGTGAGTGCGTGTGATTGAGTGTGAGTAAGTGTAAGTTAGTGTTAGTGAGTGTGAGTGAGTGTGAGTGAGTGTGAGTGTGAGTGAGTGAGTGAATGAGTGTGAGTGAGTGCGTGAGTCTGAGTGAGTGAGTGTGAGTGAGTGAGTGTGAATGAGTGAGTGTGAATGAGTGAGTGAGTGTGAGTGAGTGAGTGAGTGAGTGAGTGTGAGTGAGTGAGTGAGTCTGAGTGTGAGTGAGTGAGTGAGTGAGTGAGTGAGTGAGTGTGAGTGAGTGAGTGAGTGAGTGAGTGAGTGAGTGAGTGAGTGAGTGAGTGAGTGAGTGAGTGAGTGAGTGAGTGAGTGAGTGAGTGAGTGTGAGTGAGTGAGTGAGTGAGTGAGTGAGTGAGTGAGTGAGTGAATGAGTGAGTGTGAGTGAGTGAGTGTGAGTGAGTGAGTGTGAGTGAGTGTGAGTGAGTGTGAGTGAGTGTGAGTGAGTGTGAGTGAATATGAGTGAGTTTGAGTGAGTGCGCCACAGGGTGGCCTGAAAAAGGACGTCTGTTCTACTATCTTTTTTTTATGGACCAAAAACATTTTTTTATTTTTCTCGTCTGTGAATTGACTTTCTTCACGATAATTAGGAAATGCACTGTTAAACAGTAAATAAATAACCGACCGAACACTAACTTAAATGCCTTAGATTTTGATAAAAAGATTTTAAAAAATACGTTCGAGAGGATCTATTTTATCTGAACTTAAATTCAGATGAAAAAAAAATACTTACACTAGTCTAAAGGAGTCCCAATTGCTATCAAAAACTTCTAAGAGCATGTATATATGCAACCCAAACAAAAGAAAGAAAAGAATTAAGTCTTACGCTACGGCAAAAATCGAAAAAAAATGATTCAAATGCTTTTCTCTCGAAAACTAAAAAAGATCGAAGAACATACGTAGGGGTGGATAGGTATACGAGGCATGTGGATATTCCGTTTGGACGTCACTATTCGGGCCACCCTGTGCATATACAGTACCAGACAAAAGTTTTCGATCTCTTTGGATAATTGCGAAATTGTATTGGAATAATACAATGGATTATATTTCTTATTTTACAAAGATACTATATAGGTCGATAAAATGAATTATGTCATTCTAATATAATGTTGCAATTATCCAAAATGATTGGAAATTTTGCGGTTGGTCAAAGTGATCGAAAACTTTTTGCCGGTTCTGTGTACATATAGATTTCTTTTTCCTTTCTTTATATATATATATATATGGAACAGGGCTTTTTCAAACATTCGGTTTTAAGGACCTCGGGCACAACTGCCCGGTGTGACAACCAACATCATATAGATATAACGGGTTCAAACTATCCCTTTTCCATATACGTCGTGTGCGTATGTATATACGCATGTGTTCATATAAACACCCATGTATATATATATATATATAACGTATACCTAATACGTACATTTTATATCTGTTGGCAAGAGTGTCGGATTCAAGCACGTATATGCGAATTGCAGTATATTCCTTTCTCTTCCCGCCTTTATAAAGCCGATTCGGCGTAACTCCCGCGGCGAGAGTTATATACCGCGTTAGCTCGCGGTCTCTCGCGGATTAAAACCCTGCTATATTGGCGATGATGGCCATGCCGAGATTCTGGTGTGTTACCGAGTACGTACATGGGGGACCGGTTAACGTACGATACAAGTGCGTGCGTGTGTACATACTTATTTCCATTGTTAGTGACGGAAAAGGGCGTAGTTGACAAGCCCGAACACACGAAGATATGTCGGTTACGCCCTTTCATTCACGTGCCGCCTATTTATATATTTTAAAGTATCATGCCCGGGTACGTATGCATGAGTACATAGAAATGTGCGAGGGACGTACAAACGCGAAAGAGAGGGAGAGAGAGAGAGAGAGAGAGAGAGAGAGAGAGAGAGAGTACTTTTACACGGCAGTACTTCGGACATTATCGCCAAATCGTAACTTCCGGACGTCCCCTTAAATAATATAAAGCCGCGCGAGGGACCGAGATAGCCGGGAGAGGCTTGCCGTTGTACCGCGGAGAGAGAAAGAGAGACCGCGCAAAAAGAACGTACATCACGTTATCCCCCGCCGATAAGGTACCCCCGAGGTACTTACGAAAGCCGCAGATACTTTTTTTTATTTTTCGCGTTAAAAAATAGCCATTGTGATGGCGCGAGTTACCGAAAGCCGACGCCCGATGGGAATTTCTTACGGCGGAGAATGGAGTATGATATATTGTGCAGAATTGAGATGTAAAAAGATCCGTACAAGGTACAAAAGTCGTTGCGTAATTGGAGAACCTTAAACTCACGGGTTCAATTACAGGGAAGGGTTTTTTCAGAATCCTGAGAATGTAGGTACGAAAACTGACATTTCGGATTAATTGGGTCACGATGACGTGTACGCAAGAAAAATCTCACGGTCATTTACCGGAGTGACTAATGGAGAAAAAATTGTCGTATTCTTATTTTCGGATAAAAATCGTCGACGATCGCACCGATAAACAAATCGCATGTAACACCCACCATTCTTTTATCCGATTCTTAATGGACTTTGGATAGCGATCGTTGCAGGAAAATTTCGGTTTTTTTATTTAATTTTCTTAATTGTTAGAATCTTCGTAACATACGATTTTTTAACGCTTCGCGACAGAAGCTTAAGGGGACAATCCCGGGAATTCGAAACTTTCGATTGTAAGGAATTATAATCTCGTGAGCTTAGCAGCTGTATCATTGTTTGCTAATGTTCCTCTGACCGGGAACAATTAAGTTAATGGGATTTTGGAGCGAATGGGAGCCGCAGAAACTCCCTACCGTGGCTTGCCTTCTACTTGCAACGTGTGTGCGTGTGCGTGTGTGTGTGTGTGTGTGTGTGTGTGTGTGTGTGTGTGTGTGTGTGTGTGTGTGTGTGTGTGTTGGTGTGTGTGTGTGTGCGCGCGTGTGTGTGCGCGCGTGTGCGTGTGCGTGCGTGCGTGCGTGTGTGTGTGTGTGTGTGTGTGTGTGTGTGTGTGTGTGTGTGTGTGTGTGTGTGTGTGTGTGTGTGTGTGTGTGTGTGTGTGTGTGTGTGTGTGTGTGTGTGTGTGTAACAGTAACAGTGAAAAGTTTCGTTCGTCAGCTCCTCTCCCGCATATGTGTGCCGCGTGAGAAAAAAAAGTCGACCAACTTTTCCACTCTCTAACGATCCTGATGATAAGTCAGACGTAATATAACAATAATAACAATCATGAAATGATAAATGAGACGAAGAATTGGACGAGGCAGAATCGGAGATTGACACCATTTGTCACTTTCGAAAAAAAAAACTTATTCTTGCGCCATTTTATCGTATTTTAAAAATAACTTTGGCAAAGTAGGTTGACTATTTCCTTGCTTCGGTTATGTTATGTAACAATAATAATCGTGATGTGAACGAGAAGAAGACAAATTGGACGAGGAAGAATTGGAGAACGATACTTTTGCTCACTTAAAAAATAACCTCGTTTTGTGCATTCTGTCTTCATCTTATGAATAATATCGAAGGGCAGGCTCGAGTATTTCTACGTCAGACGTACTTTAACAATAATAACAATCATGAAATTAATGAGATGGTGATCATTCGGGCAAGGCTAAATCGGAGATCAACATTTTTAATCACTTTCGACAAGAAATCGCTTTTTGAGGTTTTCTTTTTTTCGCTATTTTATAAATAACTTTGGAAAAGTTGCTTGAGTATTTTATTGATTCAGATGGTATGTAACAATAATAATAATCGTAATGTGAACAAGGAGACGACGAATTGAACGAAGAAGAATTGAAGCTAGATACTCATGCTCACTAAAAAAAACTCGTCTATTTTCACTTCAGACGTGATTTAAAAATAATAACAATCATGAAATGAAAGAGATGACGATGAATCGGATATTAACCCTTTTCCTCTTTCGAAACAAAAAAACTTTTTTTGAGTCTCTTTTTTCATATTTTACAACGAAAATTGGTAAAGTGACTCGACTTTTTTTTTGCTTCGGATGATATGTAACAATAATAATAATTATAACCTGAACGAGAAGTTGTGCTTTACTTTACTCTCCTTAAAAAATTACTTTTTGTTATAATTAACTTTAAACATTATTTTAGCTCTCTTAAAAAAAAAAACCTCGTCCGGTGCGTTCTCTCTTTTTTCACGAATGACATTGGAAGCATGACTCGAGTATTTTTGCCGTGATGACGAAAATGCAAGCGACCCTTGAACTATGGCTCGATCCGCGCACCGCGACAAATTACGAGCCGCAAATTACGAGAAAGTAGAAGAAAGACAAGTGAAACGTGGAAAAAAGTTGTCGCGGAAAAAAAGGTAAAGAAAAACGCGAAATTGTCCTGACAAAGAAACTCGGAAGATCCGGGAGGATTCGTGCATCACAGCCAGGATACGCGGGAGGCAGAAATGCGTTTCAGGGTTAAAAACCGCATAAGACGAAAGGGAAATCCTTGCGTCTCTTTTCTCCCTCTCTTTCTCTCACGCTGCTGGGTTCCTGATCTCACTCTCAGCCTCTCGCGGAGGAGTCGCCTAGAGCCCAAGGCCGTTGAAGGTCATTCGAGTTCATTTTCTCCTTTTTTTTCAACTCTTTTTTTCCCGTACTCCTCCCGTTGAACCTCCCTTTCTCCTGGTCGCCGGTGCGAGGATCTCAGCCTTGGGTTCCATATTCTCGATTCCCTCGAGCGACGAGAAATCGTGGTAAACGTGGTCCTGTCCACAAAGTGGTCAACCCGATCCTCGTTGTATATGTATAACAAGGATCCGCGATGTATTTGCGTATACAGGGTGACAATTGTGAGGCGGCCGGGGGTATTTTAGATCGCTGAATGAAATAGCTCGAAAAATATCTCGAAAAATGGCTGAGGGATTTTCGTCGGAAAAATGTGCCTAAAGAAATTAAGGCGTTACCCCCCACTTGTAGCGCAAAAAAGGCCTTTTTCATGAATTTTTTTAAAACAAACTACGAAACTTTTTTAATCGATCAATATACCATCTTAAAGAACACATCTTGAAGAACTTTCAGTAATTTTTTTATTGAAAAATATTACATTGGTTAGTGGCAAATGGCCGTCAATGAAATAATGTTTTTATATACACGGTTTGCGGTGACCAACATTGCGGCGAAGTGGATCAGCTGAAAAAGAAATGCGGATGGATTTAGTCAAATATAAGTATATACTAGTCTTTAATCGAAGGATTTTAAAAAAATATTCATTTTTCACAAAATAGCGGACAGTCAAAGTTAATGGTTCGATTTTAACGAAAAAAAAACGGGCGTTTTTTTGCTATAAAACGGCCATTTTTTCGAAAAAAAAAATCGAATGATCAAAGACTACATTTTTATGTATTAAATAAGCCTGCAAAATTTCAAGAAGATCGGTTCATTAGTGTTCGAGTAATCTTGGTCACCGACTTCAGAAATGCCATCTTGAGAAAAACGCATTTAAAGTTTCAATTTCCGGTCGTTTACACAACGGATTCTTCTCTTTCAACGCTCATATCTCAGTCAATTTTGTTCGGATCGACTTGAAATTGTCAGGACATATTCTCAGATACTTATACTTCAAAAAAATGCAATAAAAAAAATCGATTTTTTCATAATCGCAAGTGGGGGTAACCCCTTAAGAGGGGTCAGATATATTAATTTTCAATTCGTTCCAACGATGCAAAGTTCAACATCGTCATTTTACAATAAAGAAAAATAGCTAAGATGCAATGAACATCATTCTAGATAACATAATTATTAACTGGAACTTAAAGCTGAAAGTCATTGTGACGTTGAAGATGCATCGTTGGTATGCAAGGAAAATTAATTCTTTTTTAAATGCTCCATTTTTGGCTGATTTAGACTGTGAAAATCATTTCAATGTTTTCTCATATTCTTCTTAGAAATTTATGAGCTCAATCCGCAAAAAAAAAGGCATTCGGAAAATGAGAAAAGTAATGAAACGAAGACTGTTGCGCGAAGATTTCGAGATTTAGAATTTAGAATAATATGATTTTCAATAGCTTTTTAAGTTTTCTATGAAGAAAAAAAAATCTAGCGTATTTTTTAATGAATAGTATTCACCAGAAAAAAAGTATGCTGGAAACAAATGTGTAGGTCACCTACTTATTAACTGAAACTCGTTATGAAGAAGTTTGCTTCGTTGGAATGCGACGAAAATGAATTATGTTTTATTTGCTCAATTTTTTGGCTGATTTAGGCTGTGAAAATCATTTTAACGTTTTCTCATATTCTTCTTAGAGATTTATGAGCTCAATTCGCAAAACAAGGCTTCCAAAAACGATAACAATCAAGAAACCAAGGCTGTTGCGCGAAGATTTTGAGTGATTGAGAAAAATATTACTTTCAATGACTTTTCAAGTCTTCTTCGAAAAAAATATAGCAAATTTTTGGAATGCTATTCGCCAGAAAAAATGAGCGTGTTGGAAAAAATTAAAGTTCCACTTTGAGTACAATAGGATGCAGGTAGTTAAATGCCAAATAGAAAAAACTCCGGAAAAACATTTTTTCTGCATCCCCCCATCGAGGAAAAAATGATCAAAGATGCATTTTAAAGTGCATGGAATTAAATTCTAATTAAAAACAGCTTTTCAGGAGTGTTTCGTATTCGAAATTTAATGATTTTCATTCTACTAGAGTCAAAATGGAGTTTTGATTTTCTTCCATAACACTCATTTTTTCTAGCAAGTGTTACTTGTCACAAAAAATGAGCCTTTTTCGAAGACCAAGCAAAAAACCATTGAATATCAAGCCATTGAAGTCTCCATCGTTGGAATGCAACGAAAATTGTTTCTATTTCGTTATTTTTATTACAATCTATCATTTTTTATAGACTAAGATCGTGGATCTCTTACGAAGATAACAAAAAACAGTTGAAGTGATCTTCGAACGAAAAATCAGCGAAAAAAACATGAGCAACAGAAGACAGATCAACTTTAATTCTCTGCGCCAAACCATCAAGAACACACGGCGACCTTATGATTGTCACCCTGTATATATGTATATAAGGAATATGGTCCTTTTGCCTCGAAAACTCCCGAAGGACTGATTTTTTTCTTCCTTTATACCGTCCTCCCCGCTCTTATCTTTTCCTCGGTTCCGCCCATTACCGCGTTCACGTATAGATATACGTACGACCCACATACTTTCCCTGCGAGCGTAATCTCGTTTGCACGTTTTGCTTGCTCTCAAATCCCTTTACACGCTCCGAGGATCTCCGCTCACTTTGAAAAAATCTCTCTCTCTCTCTCTCTCTCTCTCTCTCTCTCTCTCTCTCTCCCCCTCTCTCTCTCTCTTTTTCTCGCGGACTTTTTCGAACCTCGAAATTTCGGTCTGGCGAGCCGCGCCACACTGCAAATCCGCACCAATTTTACGGCATTTTTGTTTACGACTTTTTGGTGCAGCTCGGAGAAACGTGAGACGCACAATTTTATATTTTTTCTTTTCTCGCTGCGGCACTCGCGCGTCTCACAATTTTTCTCGCGAACAAGGAGAACGTAGCCGTTAATATACTTATGGGCTAGTGGAAAAAGAGTGGTCGTGTCCAGTACCGCTCAGACCGCAACGGGAGTATGAGAACTCGCGAGATCGACGACGCGTTCCTGGTTCTCCTTAAACGAACTCGAGAAGGAGAGTTTGTGCGTGAGAGAGAGAGAGAGAGAGAGAGAGAGAGAGATTTCAAAGTGCATTAGGACTAATCGTCCTGCGGCCCACAGTCAGCAAATACGTTCTACAAATATTGAACCGACCCTGGTTCAACATACGTCGAAAACATATGAAGAAAAACAGATTTACAGAAATTATCATCACGGGGCTTAAAATGATTGCGGATTTAATTCCGAAAAGGAAATACCTCTGATTGATTTGGAATTTTGCGTACCCATGGATTTTTACTCGCTGATCACGCATGTGGTACTGAAAATACCAGCAAATTTGATTTTCAAGGTCAAAACTCACAAAAACTGACTTTTTAAAACTTTTTTCTACTTTATTGTAATAAATGTCCATTTTAAAGAAAAATATTACCTACAAAAGTTGTAGCCTATTAAAAGATTGATATTTTATGTTCTTTACAAGTTTTGTCTAAGACCAATCTGTTTCGAGATAAATGGTATAATGGTCCAAAAAGTACATTTTCCTAAACTCCATTAATTTCGATATGATTTGATGATAATACCTATACTGAGTCTTTACGAATTTTTTGGACTTTTTTCACCACCAAACACCAGAGATAGAAACACTAAAGGTTATGTAATTTTTATTGTTGTTTAGCACCAAGATAAACCATTTCTAACAACGGATTAACGCAAACTGAACCTTTGTGAACATTTAGAAAAAAAAATCCTCATCTTGCCCATCGTAAACCATGGGCCAATAATCTCGTGACGTAAATATGAATAGGCATAATTATGAATTACTCAAAATTTCATTGTGAATTGTATAAAACATTCGTTGTCGTAGTTTTTTTCATAATAATCATCGATAATGTTATGCTTTTTCAAGTTGGTAGTAATACAAAAGTTTTTCTACTTTACGTAATAAAAATGTCAAAATGCATAATTTTGCCCTTTAATTATATATATTTAAAAAATTAGCATATATAGAATAAATCTGTATCTCGTATGCATTTTTTTGAGGTTCATTGAAAAAAAATGAATAAACCGTCATTTGACTCAACTGAATCACTCGAACCTCCTTAAAAACGTTGGAAGCTTGTAAGTGAAGATGAAAGTTGTAGAAATAATAGTGTACAGCTCAGTGACACCATAGTATTTATTAAAAATCGCAGTCTTTTATTAAGCTCTTTTATTATACATTTCAAAACATACTCTGCTATGCTCTCAAATATATCCAACCCAACATAAACTAAATAAACAAAAAGAACAAAAAAGGAGCTTTTATGCAAATAAAATAAATAGTAAACAAGCTAAATTAAAATTCGAAAATATTATGCAAATCAGTCAAGTAGTAGCTATCAGATTGCAAACAAATGGCATAACTTGTGGCAGGCAGGCAACAGCATGGTCACTTTAATTAGCGAGATTGAAATTGTTGAAACACTGACCGCAAAAAATAGAGGGCATCTAAAGTTTCGTTGGTAAATATTTACAAGTGGGGCTCCAGCCCTAATCGGCTCCAAAATTTTGCACGTTCGGGGCTATTCGGGGCGTTCGGGGCTATTCTGCGGTATGAAAATATGTTTTTTTATAATAGGGGAGGGGTATTTTATTAAGAAAAAAAAATATTTCCTGTAAATATTCGATTTTTGAAATACGTTTTCTGCATGCTTACTCTAATTTGACTTGTACCCAAATAAACCCAGACAAACCCAAACCCATGTCATTTGACCCACTTCATGTCACCAAACCCGTTTCTTCCATACCTTTAAAAAAGTAAAAAAAGCGTTTGGGGGTTGAAAAAAGGGTTGAAATTGTCTTCCCCCGTCTTAAATATTATAAGCAAAGTGCCCTGAAATACATCGGCTCGGTACAACATTTATAGACCCCTTTCCTAGTTTCTCGTGTATAAATAAGTTGACACTTCGGAAATATTTAATGTCGATCATAATATTTTAAGGCTGTTGGCCGTAATAAATAAAAACAAGTGAATACAACTTAAATGGAAATAATTATAATATAATGTTATTATTTCCAATGAAATTCTCAATTGTCATATATTTTTCTTCTGGGTAAATTAAGAAAAAGCTGAAAAAATCGTCAAATTATAACTTTTCTCAGAGTAAAAAAAAATGTGTTTAAAAAAAGATTTGTCCGTGCTATAAAAATTATTTAAAAATACTTTTTCGCCGACTTTTTTAATTCACTTAGAAGAGATTTTCATACTGAAGAAAATAAACTTTGGTTTGATTAAATTGGTCGTTCACTTTTTTTTCCTATCACGCCCGCCAATTTGGAGAAATCGTGAAAATGAAAACTGGAGGAAACGCGCTTCAGGCTTTTCTAGCTGGAGCCCCATCTGTCAATGTTTACCGTTTCGTTTTTCAGAGACGACCTTACCTTATTGCAGATGTAAGCCGCGAAAGAAAAGGCCTTTTCTGATTCCACACTCGTGGACAAATAATTTGACACTTCGGAAATATTTATTGTAGATCATAATATTTTAAGGCTGTTGGGCGTAATAAATAAAAATAAGTGAATGTTAATTAAATTGAAATAATAACAATTATAATGATATTTTTATTATTTCAACTCTGATATCGAAATATCGGTATTATTCGAGTCCATTATCGGGTTTCCAATATCAGGTTTTTGGTCCGATATTCTGGTTTTTCTGTATCATCGAAAACCGGTATCCATGCTCTACTCTGTACCTCGAAGAGAGAGAAAGAGAGAGAGAGAGAGTACTTGCAGGACATTCCGTGCGAAAAGGGATCATTTTTCATCCAGTACATGTTTTTTTCTCCCAAGTCCTTCAATGCACCTTTGATTAAGCAATAAAAACGAGCTTCCCTCGAACATTCGTGCCCCGCCTGCGGACTTCCTCATTCGCGGCAATTGCTCGCAGCCCCGAAAACTCCCTCCGGCCGCGAAAATAATCCTCGCAATTTACATGCTTCGGCCCGTGTGTAAATACACTGGATAAGTGCGGCCATTATTGTTTCAAGTCGTGTATACGTGCGTGAGAAATGGGCGCGTGTGCGTGGGCCGTGAGGCCAATACGGAGGGCCCGGTAACAAGAGACGCCCGTAAAACCTCGCAAGGTGCAACGCGTAAAAAGGGCTCTCGCGAAATCCTTCTAATTTCCTTGAGGAGAGAAGACGCGAATGAAAAAAAAAAAATGGCGGAAAAAAAGACGCGGATGGACCCGCGAGAGGTGAAAGCACCTCTTGCTATAAATAGCCGGGGCCTCACAACGTGATTGTATATACATTCAACCGGTATAGTTAGTACGTACGGACTGCGCACGTGTACTCGTAGACAGCCGTGTACGTATGAATAGATATGTGGATGTATGTACGTTTTTATAGGTGCATATACATTTGTATAGGTTTATGTACATTTGTGTAGGTTTATGTACATTTGTATAGGTTTATTTACATTTGTGTAGGTGTATGTACATTTGTATAGGTTTATGTACATTTGTATAGGTTTATGTACATTTGTATAGGTTTATGTACATTTGTATAGGTGTATATACGTTTGTATAGGTGTATGTACAATGTACTTTTGTTATCCGAGTATCCGATGTATTTGACAATGCGTAAAGGCGTTGAGTAGTGTCTTCATAGCGTGCTATCTACAGCCAAGTGTACGAGACTCTGTTAAATTGTGAAAAGATTTTTTTTTTTTTTTTTTTTTTTAATGAAGACGAAACAACGACCCCTCGTTGTAACTCCACGTATTATCATCGTTCAGTCGAGCTTTAAAATCAAAACGCCCACCGCCGGGCCAAAATAATGCTTCACGATCGTTATTTCCATTATGTGTGGCCAGATGCACCGATAACCAACATCACGAGGATGACGTTTAAGCTCGCATCGCTGGAATGTGATGAACATTTTTTTATCCTCCCGTAAAGATGGGCCCTTTGATAAAGATCAAGGGGCAAAATATCTTTTGCCGATTGCGGTCGCCGATCTCTGATGGGAAAAGTGAAGAGGAACATGAGAGATTCTTGCAGACGAAATTTGTACGAGAGAATGTTGGTAATTTGAATACGAAATTTTCATTGCGATCCAACGATGTAAAGTTTTCGGTCATTGGATATAGTGGGGAAATAGCTTTTCGTGATTTGGCTGTATGTTTTTATTAATTTTTTCATTCCCCTATTTTTGTAGATGCCCAAAATCTTTTTATGCCGATTTAGGTTACCGTTCCCTAGCAAGGAAGGTACGAAAAAACATTAGTCAGTTTCGCAGACTACATTTGCCAACAATAATATGTAAGGAATTTTGAAAAATGCATTCTCATGGCGTTCCAATGATGCAAAGTTCAACATCATTACGTGTTGGCGGGTTAAAAATGTCCTTTACGATATAGATACTTTTTTAATTCCCTTTTTGTAGCAATGCCCTCATTTTTTCGCCGATTGAGGTTGCCCATCCCCAACAAGGAAAGTACAAAAAAACATCAGTCATTTTCGCAGACTAAATTTGCCAAAAAAATGCAGGTGGTGAAAAAATGGATTTTCATTGGATTCATGGATTTCATGGATTGTTATTATTTCCAATGAAATTCTCAATTGTCATATATTTTCCTTGCGTTCCAACGATGCAAACTTCAACGTCGTTAGATATGACGGGTTCGAAATATCCTTTCCTTATATATTGTATTTTTATATAATGTATACATATATATTTTTTTTATTAATTTTTTTATTCCCCTATTTTTATCAATATCCAAAATCTTTTTTGGCGATATAGGCTTCCGATCCCTAGCGAGACAAAAAAACATAAATGATTTTGACAAACTAATTCCGTCAATAAATGTAGGTAATTAAAAAAAAAACGAATTTTCATTGCGTCTTTAGATATGGCGAGTTCAAAATATCCTATCCTACACACTAGAGGAAATTAAGTCTGATCGCTCTTAATTAATGGAAATTAGCTTTCTATATATTTACGCAGACAATGTATAGGCTGCTACGCCGAAATGATACTGCAATATTTTTATGTTAATCTATAGTGTTTCTACTTAAGGGGCCAGTCCACTTTGGAGCCACGGAAAAAGGCTATTTTCGCGTTTTTTAAAGGATTTTATAAAAGATATGAATATAAAAGTTGTTAGGCTTAATAGATAAAGTCTGAAATAAGTTTAAAAAAATGTATTCATTTCTATTCATTTTTAAGTACAAAAACTATAGTTCAACGTAACGCCTCAAAAATAGGTGGGCTAGGTAGCTCCATCACAACTCGGCAACGGCTTGTCTGAAACAAAAAATCAAAGTCCATTAGATTCAGTATGACACCAACTACAAAATAACCCTCGGATGTAAAGTTTTATCAAAAAATAAAAAAATGGCAGATGAAAAACGAAAAAAGTAAAAAAAAATGCTTTTTTCGCAGTTTTCCGCAAAAAAAGGAGTAAAAATCAACATTTTTAAACCATCGAGAGTCATCTTGTTGCGAATCATGTTTACAATACGTGGTTCAAACTTCAAGAGAATCGGTTTATTAGTTTTAGAGATACGATGGAGGTAGATTTTGAAAACGTTGTTTCGAGAAAAACGCGTTTGACGTTTATACTATGAAAAACTCTTACCTAAACTCAATCGGCAATTCCTGCACCGTACAAAATCCCTTCTGATTGCTCATCATCGTCGATTTCTTCAAGTCTTGCTTGCTTTCGATTTTTTTAAATTTCAAAGTGGACTGGCCCCTTAATATTTGCCTCAATAAGCCTACTTTGACAAGAATAAATAAATGTAAGTGACTATAACGTAAAAATGATGAATAAATGCGAAGTAAAAAAAATGTAAAGTGTCCACAAATAATTCCATTAGTATATATATATATATATATATATATATATATATATATATATATATATATATATACTAATGGAATTATTTGTGGACACTTTACATTTTTTTACTTCGCATTTATTCATCATTTATACGTTATAGTATGTTTACGTTATATATATATATATATATATACACACACACACATCATTATTCGTATTTAATACAAAAACAATAAACTAATACGACTATAGACAAAGCTGCATTAAAAAAAAACAGTATCTACGAACGAGAGCGAGAGCAATATTCAAGTGAGTTTATCTCCGAAGTCACAAGCTCGTGTGTACAAGCGACTGTCGAGTACACTTATCTATTCAAATATATATATATATACACATATATGATGGTAGATACCAGCACTTACAATCTCCCCCGATCGTTTCTCGAGGTTGATCACTGTACAGTGCACTGCACCACGACGTTATAAATTACTCGTCGGTAGGCCACTCCTCATGGTGGCATTTGATGAGCCCTAATAGAGGACACACTGGAATTGCGATGCTTTACCGCGTTAAATGTTGGTTAACTTTGCCGCAAGTAATTCATCGAATTTGGGTTAACGACGGGCAGTTAAAAAAATTATTCACGTCGGTGGTATCGTATGTACGTACTTATAAAAATGCATAGATGTGTGTGTGTGTGGGTCCGTGTGTGTGTGCGTATAAGTATGGTATACAGGTGGACAGGATGCTGAGTTTACGCGTAGCTACCGGCTATCCTCCAAGTTACTCGTTTTATATGCATCCACAGCCACTGTGCAGCGGTGAACGGGCGTCGGGAACAACATTCTCTGAACACACACAGACACACACGAACCAAGCCCTGTGCGAGGAAGCAACAACGACACAGGATCGTTACTCGAGACACGAAAGAAAATGTCGCGGCATGGAGAAACGACTTTGACAAAAGTCGAACCTCGCTCGAATAAAATTGTGCAATTAGCAAAGAAATTGCTGTTTTTTTTATTTGTCTCATCATTCGTTAAATTGTTGTTGTTTTTTTCTCGCTCTTGAATACGGCAGGGTAAATAAATAATTCTTGGAGGAAATGTCCATTTTTGAATGGACATTTAATAATTTAGAGAGGGAAATAAATTGCAATGTGGAGAATGAGTATTTTTTTTTATTGCGGAAAAAACGAGAGCGAAAATGTGGCACACTGAAGTAATTCGAACGTAAATACTTATAGAGACGTTCGCAAGTATAGTATCAGTCGTCCCGTGGATTTGAAAATTGATTTATTTATGTGCGGCCGCGGTTCGAACAGTCGCACTTTTAAACCGCAGAAGTTAGTGGCCACACGTCGTTCTTTTCACCTCGTATTTGCCCACAAATTTACACACTCCCTAAAGTCTACAACGGAGCCGAGAAGAGACTAAGTACAATACGGGCTTTTCCATCTCCAGACAGTCGACGATGAATCGTCCGTAAATTGGAGCTTCCACACGTGAATGGAATAGCGCGGTGCATGAACAAATTACGGATGTTTTTTCGAAATTGAGGCAATATTTTCGCGCGGACTTATTTGCAGTAAAAATTTGAATAATGATCGAGGGCTTAAGTGATTTTTCGCGATTGAGTGATTTTTCGTATTTCATACGAGTGAATGGAATAACGCGGTGAATGAAAAAATCGCGGACTTCTTCGGAAATTGGGGCGATATTTTCGCACGGACTTTTTTGCAGTAAAAAATGTGTATAATGATTAAGGGCTTAAGGGGTCTTCTCACTTTAGACGCTAAAAAAGGCTGTTTTCATGATTTTTATTTGATAGGTTTATATTATAGATATTGATTAAAAGTTGTTACACTTAATAAATACACTTTCGAAATACATGTTTAAAAAAATGTATTTATTAAAGTCACTATTTATGGACGAAAATGGTAGTTAATGAAATGGCCAAAAATCTTTTTAGTTCTGCCCTGTTGATGAAATTTCGGAGACGGATCATCCGAAACAAAAAAATCAAATGGTTTTAGATACAGTATGTTAATGACTATAGCGCTTATCAGACGATTTTTGATATATGCAAAAATAACAAAATGGCGGTCATTTTTCGAAAAAACAAAAAAAACGTGTTTTTCACCGTTTTTGGCAAAAAAGTAGTAAATATAAAAATGTTTAAAAACCCTTGATATGCGCGATAGCTATAGTTGTAAAGAATATGTGGTTAAAATTTCATAAGGATCGGTTCGGTAGTTTCGTGGATTTTATTAACAAGTCGTCGAAAAACGTTATTTCGAGAAAACCGCGTTTAAAGTTTGTTTGGGTCACAGAAAAACATTTTTTTTAATGTATGTACTTCGAAAGTGTATTTATTAAGAGTAACAACTTCTATATCAATATCTATAATATAAACCAATGCAAAAAAATCATTAAAATAACCTTTTTTAGCGTTTAAAGTGAGAAGACCCCTTAAGTGATTTTTCGCGATCAAGTGATATTTCGCATTTCACACAAGTGAATGGAATAGCGCGGTGAATGAAAAAATTTCGGATTTTTTGCGAAATTGGGGCAATATTTTCGCGCGAACGTTTATGCAGTAAAAATTTGAATAATAATTGAGAGCTTAAGGCGTTACCCCCACTTGTAGCGCAAAAAAAGGCCTTTTTCATGAATTTTTTTAAAGAAAACTACAAAACTTTTTTAATCGATCAATATACCATCTTAAAGAACATATCTTGAAGAACTTTCAGTAATTTTTTTATTGAAAAATATTACATTGTTTAGTGGCAAATGGCCGTCAATGAAATAATGTTTTTATATACACGGTTTGCGGTGACCAACATTGCGACAAAGTGCATCATCTGAAAAAAAAATGCGGATGGATTTAGTCAAATATAAGTATAAACTAGTCTTTAATCGAAGGATTTTAAAAAATTTTCATTTTTCACAAAATGGCGGACAGTCAAAGTTAATGGTTCGATTTTAACGAAAAAAACGGCCGTTTTTTGGCTATAAAACGGCCATTTTTTTCGAAAAAAAAATCGAACGATTAAAGACTACATTTTTATGTATTAAATAAACTTGCAAAATTTCAAGAAGATCGGTTCATTAGTGTTCGAGTAATCTTGGTCACCAACTTCAGAAATGCCATTTTGAGAAAAACGCGTTTAAAGTTTCAATTTCCGGTCGTTTACACAACGGATTCTTCTCTTTCAACGCTCATATCTCAGTCAATTTTGTTCGGATCGACTTGAAATTTTCAGGACATATTCTCAGATACTTATAATTCCAAAAAAATGCAATAAAAAAAATCGATTTTTTCAAAATCGCAAGTGGGGGTAAACCCTTAAGTGACTTTTGTGCAGCAAACATTAAATAATGATTAAGGGATTGATTAATTTATCGCGATTTTTTTTTGGTTGGAAGGACAAGCAAGAGGATAACAATATTCAACGATATTATTAGACATATCTTCAAATGAACAAAAAAAGTAATTATATTAAAAAATTATACAAAATTATGACGCTGGAGTCATTCTCGCGAGGCATGTTGAATTTGAGACGCTCTGCGGCACGCAGTATAACTGACGCAAATTAGAATTTGGAAAGAAATTTAAAAAATTCTATTAATCTACATTAGCTTAGCTAGAGAAATACGTAGGGGAATTTGAAAATATTAATCTTCGTGTAATTGGCAAGCATTTAAAGTGAAAACTCAATTTTCGACATAAAAAAAGGACAATCATTTCTTAACCCTTCGAGTGCACACCTCCGCCGCCAACCCATAAGTGCATATTGGGTCAATCTGACCCAAGGCGTTTTTCAAACCGTTGTATTCCAGTAAATATGCATTTTTTTTTGTAGAGCCGTTTTTTGTAGTAAACTATCCATATTTCATGGCCCTAAATTTTCTTTTTGACGAAAACGAAAATTAAATGCCAAAACATTCGTTCAAAGTGGGGCATACGTTGAAAAATACGTACTTACACGAAAAAAGTCACTGTGTCAGAACGACCCAGTGTGCACTCGAAGGGTAAATAACCAATGATATTATTAACTCATAAAAAATCCCGTACGTATTTTTCTTTGGAACGTTATTTCAAAGATGTGCTCAAAATTTGGAGTAAAAAGAATGAAAATTGTCGGAGTTATGCTGCGTGCCGTTTTGAAAAATTGTGTTCCGACACCTTTGATTTACAGGTACCAAACTTTTTTCCTACATTCTAAGTAGTTCAATGCATCTCTCAACCCAATTTAAAAAAAAATCCACATTGGAAATTTTACAGTGGTGTTACCCCTTAAACAATCAATTTTTTCTGAGATCTTGTAGGAATAATTGTCTGTTACGATTACATTTTCTCTGTAACGAATTTTACGTACACGAGTTTTCTACGATATATTGTTGCAGCTGCATTGTATTCATTGCCGAATGCCATAAACTGTCGTCCGCTTAAAATTGACTCGTAACGTATGGAATGTCCTATATACTTGTGAAGGTACACGAGTGTGTAAGCCACAGTGCTCCACGCTGCTGCTGATCTCCTGTCCAAACATTTACATGCATAATAGAACCGCGCGTGCTCATATACATGTACCTTTCAAATATATACTCGCGTGTACATACGGACGTGAAAATGTGCGGGCTTGTATCGACACGAGCACACGAGACAGCCTTCTCACTCGGGTTACCCCACAAACCGGAAATAAAGAGCCAGTCTCTTCGTATTGGACCACAAGATCTCTACTGGCGCACAATATACTCCGATATTTATGTAGACAAGCGTGTAAGGGCTCCAACCTCATAGTTTGCGTCTTCCGCCGACTACAGACCACTCGTGTATGTTTTTAACAAAACACGATACTCCCATAAACATTTGTCTATACGATCCCCCCCACTGTACAGAGTCATTCAGAAAGGTTTTTCCGGTTATCGTAACGTTTCCACCACGATACTCTGTACACGTGCGAAAAATCGGCAGGTTACGTAAAATGGGGTGGAAAATTTGACGACCGGAAAAAAAGAATTCTTCGGCTGTCGGGAACAGCTCAAATGCCGTCGATTCTTTCAAGGTGGGAGCCTGAATTAGAAGATCCAAAAAAAACGCTTCGGGAATTTTTTAAAAGGAATAAATAACAAATGAGCACAATGAACATTGAGGTATCTTTTCAAGTATATTTGAAATGGGTAAAAAAATGTTCAACATGAAAAAATAAATGACTGCAGATTCATCAGCCTCTTCCCCAGTCCCCAATCGGCGGGGAAGATGCAGCTCGTAATTCTTGACTGAAAAAAAAACCAATGAAATTGTCAATTGTCATATATTTTTCTTCTGGGTGAATTAACAAAAAGCTGAAAAAATCGTCAAATTATAACTTTTTTCAGGTTAAAAAAAATGTGTTTAAAAAAAACAGTTTAACGTGCTATAAAAATTATTAAAAAAGACTTTTTCGATGACTTTTTTAATTGACTTAGAAGAGATTTTCATACTGAAGAAAATAAACTTTGGTTTGATTAGAAAGGTCGTTCAGTTTTTTTCCCATCACGCCCGCCAATTTGGAGACATTGTGGAACTGAAAACTGGAGGAAACGCGCTTCAAAGTTTTCAATGGAAGAAATATCGATATCAAATATCAATCGCTTCGTGATTTTGGCCTTGTATCTTCGAAAATATTTACAATTGGCCTCTCTAACTTCGTAAATATATTCTTGGATAGTTTTTCTATCGATTTAAGGGGTTAGGTCACAGTAACGGGTATAAAATCATGTGCAAATTTAACAATTTTTTTTCGTCTGTAAAAGTGAGTCACTGATAAAATTAATTACACGTCCATTTAGTATGAATATCAAGGTGTTAGAAAATATGTTTTTTTTTTCGATGTACAAAATGGCCGGCTAATAATATTTTCTTTTGTTATCTTTTTTTTAGGCGCTCCCCGGCGTGACATTTAGCATCCACAATTTTTAACCTAGAACAAAAAACTACAATTCTCGTCAAGCTATGTTAGAATACCTAGAGAAGTACGGGATAAAGTTCCGAAAACCCCTCACCTCAGATTGCGCTGAAATTTTGTGAAGACCTTCATTTTAGTGTTATAAAAAAACCCCTAAATGGATTTTTGACGCATTGAAGTGGTTTTCGAGATATCAATTTTTAAAATGGTAAAAAGAAATTTCTTTCGCTGATATCTCAAAAAATAGTCGTAAATATGCAGTTTTCGAAAAAATTATAAGAGATACTTTTTATAGGAAATCAAATTTGCTACAAAAAAGGTCTTACACAAAATTTTCAAAAACTGCATATTTAAGCCTGAAAATTAAAAAAATATGTTTAATTGACAATGGGCAAGTTTTCAGTCAGCTGACCACGGTGAACTGAACGTGCATAATTTTTTTTATTTTTAATCAATTTTTAATCATATAAAAAGTAGTTTTAGAGTCATTAGTGTCAACCCCCCGGGGGAGCTCCGCCCCTCCGCCCGCAAGGGGCGCTGCCCCTTGGCCCCCCCGTGGTCCAGTAGCATTCCAGTTGCCACTCACTCCAGTAGCCAGCACACCCTTAAAATTAGCCAAAAACTCGCCCACTGTTAATTAAACGCATTTTTTAAATTTTCAAGCAAAAATATGCAGTTTTTTTTCAAACTTTGTATCGGACCTTTTTTGTAGTAAATTTAATTTCCTACAAAAAGTGTCTCTTACAATTTTTTCAAAAACTGCATATTTACCGAGTTTTCAGCGAACGAAAGAAAATTTTTCACAATTTCAAAAATCGATATCTCGAAAACTACTTCGATGCGCCAAAAATCCCTTTAGGGGTTCTTTTATAACACTAAAATGAAAATCTTCACAAAATTTCAGCTCAATCGGAGGTGGGGGGTTTTCGGAACTGCACCCAAAGTACGTACGGAATTTAAAAAAAAAACAATTTTATTCAAAAGTTGTAGGTATTTGAACTTAAGAAATGAATTTCCAGTGAAAAATTTCGTATAAAACTTTCATTCAAATACCTACAACTTTGGAATAAAACAATATTTTTTAAAATTCTTTTTTAAAATAGATTGGCGAGAATTTTTGATTTTTGTTCTAGGTGAAAAATTGTGGATGCTAAATGTCACGCCGCGGAGCTGTTAGATAACAAAATAAAATATTAGTAGTCGGCCGTTTTGTACATCGAAAAAAATAATTCTAACAGCTTGATATTCATAATAGACGTGTAATTAATTTCATGAGTGAATCACTTTTTCATACGAAAAAAAAATTGTTAAATTCGCACATGATTTTATACCCGTTACTGTGACCTAACCCCTTAAGCAATTTGAAGGAAAAAAAAACGATTTTTCGAACTTCTAATTCAGGCTCCGGCCTTGAAGGTTTCCAGCGCAAGAAAATGATTTTTTTGTCTTATTCTCGAATATTATAGAATACGGTTGTAATAATTGCTTGTTCCCTTCTCATTAGTAAACTATTCAGCTTGCATTCTGGATCGACCGTTATGCAGCGAAGATAATATCGCGAATAATATGCCTTCTTGCGGCTCTACAATACCTGTTTGAGACGAGGATATTGCGACGGTGAAGAGAAAAAAAAAGAGAAAATTTCATCGGGACAGTGGACGAGGCCATCGACGTATAGATATACACTTTCGGATATATTTGAGCAGGAAGGGTATTCCGATACTCGCTCGACGAGTATTTTTATGGATCGGTCTGAAAGCGTCGTGGCAGAAAGTGCAAGTGGATCCGAGAACTGCTTCGCTCTCTCCCTGGTATACCAGTGCCTCAAGATGCACTCCTTGTCCTTTCGGACAGATCTCATGCCAATACGTACATACGAATATTACACAGGCCTCACGTGGACAAAATATGTCTGTATCTTTCTGACAATCCTACGTACGGCGGTACTTTATTTGCAATGATAAACAGCACGTTTTTATCATTTGAATAAATACTACAACAGTATTTTTACTTGAAATTAAATTTACAGGGTGTTAAGGAGGTTGATGTAAAGACTTAAGGGGTTATATACAATCAGGAGGCCCAAAAAGATTGATTTTTCAAGACATTTTCTTGAGAATACCTTTAAATTTATTAACATAAAAATTTGTACACATATTATGGTATCTTTTAACTGTATTTTAACATTTTTTTTTGTAAAAATAATTATTTTGAAAGCTGATCTCCGGGAGCACCTCTTAAAAAATGCGTCTTGCAGTGAGCCCGATGTCTCTGGACTGGATCATCTAAAGTGAAAAAACTAAGAATATTTGATTCATATAATGGATTATCTTGTAATTGATCGACGAAATAAGCAAAATGAGATTTTTTGACAAAATAGCGGCTTCTAAAAAAAGATCGATTTTTGACAGAAATGTAGGCCTTATATTGTTTATAAAATGGAAAATATTTATCGGTGAGAAAAAACGTTCGATTAATTACTAAAAAATATACTTGAAAAGATTGTGTTGAAATTTGAGACTGATCGGTTCAGTCGTTTCCGAAAAATGTAAAAAATACATTCCGAGAACTTTAAAAATACAGTTTTGAGAAAAACGCGTTTAAAATTTCCAAAGCACTTGCGAACACTCTGACACGTCATTGCAAATGTGCGTGTAACATCGAGAATATTCGCCGGATTGACAAGAAATGTTCTTGTATGTACTTAAATATATGTACATTACGAAAATAAAATTTAAAAAAAACGATTTTTTGAACGTTTTCACTTAAGGGGGTGATAGGTCACCTTGGTAGGAACATATCTAACCTAGGTTACCCTAGTCCAAAGTCCAAGGATTACGAGTTATCATGGGAAGTATATTTTTGGAAAATTTCCCAAAATTAGATACCATCTCGTTTACCTCTTATGTTAATGCTATTGCTTTTTAAATAGCATTAAGGCCTTAGGCCACTCCAGAGGCCGAAAAAGTAGGCTTTATGGCGATTTTTTTTTTTTTTTTTTTTTTTTCAAGAAAACTACAAAACAAATCGAGATTACAAAAAGGGTGTTTATCATACATATCAGTGACTGTATACAATAATTTTTTTGAAGCGATTCATTTCAAAATGGCGGCTGTGCATCGTTTATCTCAAAACTGCATTTTTTAAGTTGGCCGGAAACATAACTCAGACAATATTCAACCGATTCACTTGAAATGTTGAATATATCATGAAAAATACATTGCCTATGGAAGTACGTAGGATTTTTTTAATTGCATAGTTCATTTGTTATTAACAATTATCTGACGATTTTTTAGGCAAATTTTTAGAAATTAAACAATTTGGTCAGATAATTGTTGATAACAAAATAACTATGCAATGTAAAAAAAAATCTTACGTACTTCCATAAACAATGTATTTTTCAAGATATATTCAACATTTCAAGTGAATCGGTTGAAAATTGTCTGAGTTATGTTTCCGGCCAACTTAAAAAATGCAGTTTTGAAATAGACGCAGTACAGCCGCCATTTTGAAATTAATCGCTTTAAAAAAAATATTGTATACAGCCACTGATATGTATGATAAACACCTTTTTTGAAATCTCGATGTATTTTGTAGTTTTCTGAGAAAACAAATCCCCAAAAAGCCTATTTTTTCGGCCTCTAGAGTGGCCTAACCCCTTAACACAATAGGTATTTTTATTTTTTGATAAGTTTTTAATTATACAACACGTCCCATTTATTTAGTTGTGTGGATACAGATGATTGTATTGGTATTTACCGATTGAATACACATTAAGCTAAGACGCAAATAAGTTTTTAGTTACCAATTATTGCCTGTTTGAACATTATGAACGAGGTAGTACCTAATTTTGGGAAATTTTCAAAAAATCATCCTTACCATGATAACTCGAAATCCTCAGACTTTGGACTAAGGTAACCTAGGCTAGATATTTTCCTGACGAGATGACCTATCACCCCCTTAAGGCTTTGCATCGACCTCCCTAACACCCTGTATCGTATCTTTAATTTACGAAAATCCAAAGTATTTAGATAGTGAGGACGTTCGTGATCTTTCGTACGATTGGAACAATATATCCAATGGGTGATTTTTCTAGAACAATGTTTAATTAATTATTCTTAATATAAAAATGTGTAAAATTTAAAATCCATTAGTGGATCTGCATAAACTTGAAGTTCAAAAAATAAGTCGATTTTCAATATTTTTTTTTGTAATGAGAGTATAGGAATGACGAGGTCGGGATTTTAAACACAATTAGTACGTAGTCTCGCCAAGGTAGAGTATTTTTTAGAAAAATATTGATGAGCATTGGAGATATGATTATTTGAACAAAGTTACTGCATGACCAATTGGTGCAGGTGGTCCAAAGAACAGGTCGATTTTCAATATTTGTATGCTGATGAGAGTATTGGTATAACAAAGTCGGGGGTCTACATACAATTAATACATAGTCTTGCCAAATTTGAGTTTTTGTTTTATTAATAAACATTGATAAACAATGAAGTTATTATTTGAACAAAGTGCCGCCGTCGCTGCGTGACCAATCGATGTAAATGATTCTGGCAACTAGGGTAATCCGAAATCAAAAATAAGAAAAAGTACTTTTAGTATAATAATCAAACTTCCACACGACCAGGTACTTTTTTGCAACTTTGAAAATGACCAAAATGGCGAGCTGTAGAAAAAAAGTTTGATCGTCGACCAAAAATAAACAACATCAATCATTCGTTATTAACATTAATAAATATTAAAAATAATATCACCCCCATACAGAATCCCTATATTTCAAATGTATAAAATACAACGTCCATCAATTACAACCACATAATGTAAATAATAATAATAGTAACAATGAAAATTTGGAATAAAATTACATCTATGCATAATCAGCATATATCGTATATACGAAATATATTCTCGATTCAACAATGGCAATATAACATTGTTAACAATACTAACAATAATCATTGAAACGGAAACAAAGTCTGCCAACCAAGAAATCGTAACCCAAAAATGAATGCATAATGGTCCGTGGCTTACGGCCTCCCTTAGCCATTACTCTCCCAGCGGGGTAACGAGGGTCGAAATTTCTTTAACTCGGAAATTTCTTTTTAACTCGCAGTCGGGCATACTGCTGCGTTTTTAAGGCTTGCACACAAATACGTATGTATATATGTATACGTATGTACTTCTCCGTTATTTACACTCGCACCACGCCGTATATCATAGCACAGTGCGGCCACGCCATATTATAACACGTGCTTCGTCACGACGACGCGAATTCAATGGGATAGAACGCAAGAAATGAATAAAGAGTGCCGCGTACACACGGCGAATGCATACAGGCAGTAGAAAATATGTGTGTGCATATATATATATATATATATATATATATACTCGCATTTTTTTCTATATATGGGACATTTCACACCATTTCACCTAGTCCGTGACCCCGACCATCTTTTGTTGTTCTGATTTTTTTTTTTTGTAAAATTGTACCCCATGATATGCACAACAATTTTTAGACTTTTATCTCTTCATTTTTGGAAGCTTTAATTTTCCAAAAAATGAAGATTTAGGAAATTTTGGAATCGTTTAAACGTTGATAAGTCCTGGACTAATCGAGATATCGACAAATATCACTATGTTTTTTTTTTCATTTTGAAGCATACTTTCGTAAAAAAATATGAAAAAATTATGAATTATCAATGCCAACATTTTTTTTGCTTCGAAAGTGAAAACGGTTTTTTTACAGATGATTGCCTTTTTTATTTTTTTTTTCAAAAAAATCTCTAAGATAGAGTGATCCATTCTATAGTTTTTAAGACTAGTCCACTGTGGGCCCATTGTTCCTAAATTAACGAAGAAAAAAATGTATGTTTTTTTTTCGTTAAATTTATCACAAATTAAAAATAAACCGTTTCAGGCCTGTCGAAGCCGAATTGGAAATCACAAAACCATTCATAGCATTATTGGAGATTAAAATGATAAAAATCATCTCAAGAAAATATGATTAATTCGAAGAAAAAAATTGAAAGAAAAATGGGCCCACACTGATCTTAAAAATCATAGTACTGGTCACTCTATTTTAGATAATTTTTTGAAAAAAAAATAAAAAAAGTCAAATAATAAAAAAAGTAAAAAAAAATAGTTTTCACTTTAGAAGCAACAAGAACGTTGACATTGATAATTGATAACTTTTTTAGATTTTATAACAAGAGTATGCTTCAAAGAGAAAAAAAGTTATACATTGACATTTATTGATATCTCAATTAGTTCAGGAGTTATCGGCGTTTGAACGTTTCGAAAACTTCCGAAATCGACAATTTTTTAGAAAATTATAACTCCTGCAAGAGAAGAGATAAAAATCTAAAAATTTGCGTGGATGCTCCTTTCACAGGGTACAATTTTACACAAAAAAATCAGGAAAATAAAAAAATGGACGACGTCACTGGCTAGATGAAATGGCGTGGAATATCCCATATATACATATGAATAAAATTGCCAGTGATATCATGGCATTTTTTTCACCATGTGCCACGAACCCGCTATACACTGCTGGTGTACAGATCGAATGCAACGGTATGCATACGCATTGGACAATTATGCTAAGCGAATAACGATCGCGGTCCCCGATTCGATCGGCAAATGAACGCGCAAAATGTACAAAACGTACGATGCGTCGGTGGAATTTTTTCACTGGAACGAGATGACATTGTCGTTTGAGGTGGTCGAGCGTGATAATTTAATTCGAGCATGGAACATGTAGAATTAAATTGGTATTTAAAGCTCGATTAGGCAATTACTCGATCAAGAATGGAATTTAATCGAAAGGCTGACCAATAAAATTTGATCGTCAAGACAGACACGAATGCGCCGAAAAAAAATGATAACGATCTTGGTATACCGATGCAATCTGGGTTAAAGGGAGGAATGTCCTTCCTCCTTCCACAGCATCTCGTTCTCATCTCTCTCTCTCTCGGGATCTCGGCTCGTGCGGTTTTACATTATCGTCTTCTGGAGTGCGGCCGTCGCATAAATTCCAGCCACGCTCATAATTCATCTCGCAAACGATGCCGGGCAATATTCCTCGTGCCTGCTCGGTGTCAAATCGCAAAATCGTATTCTCCCGGGCGCGAGATCGCCGCCAGACAGAACAAAAAAAAGACGAGCGAAAAAAATTGGCGGAAAAGAAAAAGGACGTAGAAAAAATCGTTGGCTAACGTTACAAGACTCCACGGTGAGAGATGATTCTTGGAACTTCAAATCACGAATAATCCGAGGGTATTCCAGGATTTTCGGCTCATCGACCCTCTCGTATTAATAACGGAGTATCGAGTTTCTTACTCCAGAAGTTCTCGATACGCGAGCTCGAATAGTCGATATCCTGGGGATCCATGCACGGTCTAGTAACTTCATAGAGGCAGATTTATTCAACGATACCGCGATACAAGAAACGTCCTACTTAATTAGGCCATGCAATAATGGCCGGCTGGATTAATGTACCAGAAAATAAAATATATAAAAAATATATCGAAAAATATATAAAACATGTATTAAATGTAATTGGTTCGAAAAGTTGGATATGCCAATTATATTTTTGGGTAAGAGTAAAACCTATACGACATATGAATATAAATCCATTTAAGATACATCTTGAATATATCAAACATACAAACTGAATGTATGTTTTATATATTTTAAATATGATTGGTTAAGCAAATTGAGTAACAGATGACGTTGCAAATGAAAAACATCTTCAAGTCGGTATCTCGCGAAGACCTAGCCGCACTAGCCGGAATAAATAATCGGACAAAAAAATTGAAGGTTATGTAATTCTATTCGATTATCGCTCTCTATGCGAACGCAATTAAGTAATTGATCCGTTAAAGTTAGTTACTCTTGGAAATCCACACATTTCTCAATAAACTAACATTGTGTATTGTACGATATGCAGACGATACGAAAGTTAATTTAAGAGCGGGGTAAAGTATTTAAATTTTATTTTCATTTTTTTTTAATTTTTGAAATGAATGCATAAGATATCAAGAATATTGTGTTAAAGTTTCAAGTCGATCGGAGTAAAATTGACAAAGTTATGAGTATTTGAGCGTCTATTGCTCCATGCCGTTCTCTTCTCTTCAGCGTTTTTCAAACCGTTTTTTTGAGACTTGTCATATTTGAAGTCCGTGTGCACGATAGGACAAAATCTACTGGACCAATCGCTTTGAAATTTTGCACAGTACTTCTTCACATAATTCACCAGGTATTGTCGAGAGCTTTTTTGTTTTTTTCAATACTTACTAATTTTTCAACAACAAATTAGCCGATTTTTTTAGCGAAAATCGGGTTTTTGGCTCCCGAGTGCTACGAAAAATCGAAAAATTGAAAAAAAAATCCTCCCATCATTACCTCGAGAAACATATCCTTTAACAAATGCATTTTGATTTTTTTGTTTCAAATGATTCTGTTGCGAGTTATGGTGCACACCGCAAACCAACTTTTTTTCGAGGCGCCTCCGGGGTTTAATTTTCACTCGCTCAATTTTGAATATTTTGCAATGCAAATTTAGGAGAATATTGTTCAAATGTTACTTTATTATATGTAAATTTTTCAATAAACGATCACTATTCGTTACGCCAAAAAAAAATCTTAAAAACATGCCTTTTTTCGCCGAATTAACTTTACTCCGCCGTTAACGAGTAGAATTAGCTCATTGGGGAACGTCCCAGATCATCACTCAGAGGTCCCGGGTTCGAAAACACCTTACGGCGTGTAAGCGTCTGATATAATTTAAATTTGAACCATTAATATATTTGAACCGCAAACACCATAATCGCAATTAATGACAAGGAAAAATATCGTAAAAGGGTGCAATGATGTAAATAACGTCATAACAAAATTTTTAAGAATATTTCAAGTATAGTTTAAATATATTTCAATAATATTTGAATGTAGTATGAACATTTTCAAGTATATTTTAAACGGAGTATGATCATATATCGTGTATATTTTAGATGTAGTTTAAATACATTCAAAGTTTATTTCAATTATAAGGCGAATAAAGTTAACATACATTTGTAGTATATTTTGAGGGTAATTTGAGTCCGTTGTAAGTATATTTTCAATATAGTTTGAATATACGTAACCGCCTATCCAACATATATATTTTTATATACATTCTGAAAATCTATTTTGGCCGAAAACTTTGATATCGCGAATATATTTTTATTGCATTTCCCGTATATATTGCATATACCTAATCTATATCTAAGATGGATAATATATATCTGAAATACATTTTACATCCATTTTTAATTTATCGAAAAATATATTTTTACATACATTTTATTTCCGTGTGGGAGGCCGGACCATAAATTCGATAATGCCGGAACTCGAAGGCGGAAAAAAAGCTGGCTTTGGCTCGAAGCCGGTACTCAGTGGGTGACCGTTCAGCGATGGTTCTTGTCTCGGGAACTGGAAACACGAGGAGTGCGAAGTGTGGTGTGAAAGCGAAAGGGACGGTACAAGCCTGAATGGGCATAGAAAGGATTATTGGAAATGAAAATATTCGAGATATTAGGTGTACAAATAAATTCTCAGCCTTTTTTCGTGAAAATAATTATTTATTTGCTTAAAAGGAGGTTCGATACCGGCGATACAATGTTGCCATGCTAAACCATGTTAAAAACAGAAAAAATTTAGAAAAGTTCAGATTTTTATAAAATTTTGTGAACATATTCTTTAGTGCCAAATTTGACACAATTTTTTTCAGATTTTTCTTCTGCACAGTTATCGAGTAAGTTAATACTAAAGTTCACGTGTATAAGCATAACTTTTTCATATATATAGGTATACATTGCAGGCATAAGAAATCTGCTTTAATGCTTAATTACTCAATAACTAAGTGGAGGAAAATTTTGAGTATTTGTGTTTTCGCACTTAATGTTGAAAAACATTATCACCAAATTTGATCAATCTCTCAACATTTTGACTTTTGTACCGAAACTCCTTAAGACCGGAGCCGAATTAGAAAGTCGAAAAAAGCGTTTTTTCGGACATTTTTTAGAATGCTAAGAAACAAGTGAGCCCAGTAAAGATTGAGGTGTCTTTTCATGTATATTGGAAATGTATTTAAAAAAATGTTCAACATGAAACAATAAATGACTGCAGATTATCGGCGGGGAAGATGCAGCTCGTAATTCTTGACTGAAACAAAAAACCAATAAAATTTTCAATTGTCATATTTTTTTCTTCTGAGTGAAACAGAAAAAGCTGAAAAAAGCGTGTTATAACTTTACTCAGGTTAAAAAAAAATATGTTAAAAAAAACACTTTAAGGGGCGGTACCTGAGTAAACGGTGAGAAAAACAGGTAAACTTCGAGAATTTTTATTTCAAAAACTAATGTTTCGATTGAATCCGGATTTTTTTTATTGGAAAATATGTCCATTGAGGTATGTTTAGGAATTTTTTAAAATAAATTCGTCGACTGGAAGCGACTCAAACGCAATTATCTCGAAATATTGTTTTCAAAGTCGATGCCAGATGTATCTCGAAAGCGGCTTGTCCGATTTTGTCCAAATTTGGATACAATATTCTTCGATAGTTTTTCACGTTCGCCACGTAGGGTTTTTCATTTGATTGAACCGTTGCTTTTTTATGCAATGTGTGTGCAATCCAAAATCGTCAGAAATTGCGAACGAAAAACGAATGTTAAATTAAAACGGTCGAAATTCCGTCAAAAATGAAAATTTCAAAAAAAAATCCTACTTGGCGAACGAGAAAAACTATCGAAGAATATTGTATCCAAATTTGGACAAAATCGGACAAGCCGTTTTCGAGATACATCTGGTACCCACTTTGAAAACTGTTTCGAGATAATCGCGTTTGAATCGCTTCCAGTCAACGAATTTATTTTTAAAAATTCCAAACATACCTAAATGTACATGTTTTCCAATAAACAAAATCCGGATCCAATCAAAACATTAGTTTTTGAGATAAAAATTCCCGAAGTTTACCTATATTTCTCGTCGTTTACTCAGGTACCAATCCTTAACGTGCTGTAAAAATTATTTTAAAAAAACTTTTTCAACGACTTTTTATTTCACTTAGACGAGATTTTCATACGGGAGAAAATAAACTTTGCTTTGATTCAATGAGTCGTTTAGTTTTTTTGCTATCACGCCCGCCAATTTGGAAAAATCGTGGAAATGAAAACTAGAGAAAACGCGTTTCAGAATTTTCTAGAGCTCACACACCTGCTCGTCGCTCCTTTGCTTTCGGCTTTGTATCTTCGAAAATACTCACAATTGGCCTCTGTAACTTTGTAAAATATTCTTGAATAGTTTGTCTATCGATTTAAGCAATTTAAAAAAAAAACGATTTTTCGGACCTTCTAATCCAGGCTTAAAAACAAGGTGCATTTTAATCCGGAAAGTGATGGCCGTTTGATTCAACACATTTCCCCCACCTGTCAGGCGGATTGCGAATTCCTTGGCGGTGAAAAGATGGTGGTTTTGATTCGATATAAAGCCGGTAATGGAATTTCTCTACTTCATCGAGCGTTTTGAAAAGGCCGTCAGCCAAATGATGTTGGAGCGATCGGAATAAGTGAAAATCCGATGGAGCCAAGTCTAGGCTGGTGAATGCGCCACGTGTGGCAAAACTTCCCAGCCCAACGAATCTAAAGGGTCTCTGGTCCTTTTCGCTGTGTGTGGTCTGGCCTTGTCATGCAGCACTATGACCGGCCTAGGTCCTTTGCCTTTGTAAGGCCATTTTGAATCTTGCCGAGCTTTTTTAAGGCGTTACCCCCACTTGTAGCGCAAAAAAGGCCTTTTTCATGATTTTTTTTAAATAAAACTACAAAACTTTTCTAATCGATCAATATACCATCTTAAAGAGCACATCTTGAAGAACTTTCAGTAATTTTTTTATTGAAAAATATTACATTGTATAAATGGCCGTCAATGAAATAATGTTTTTATATACACGGTTTGCGGTGACCAACATTGCGGCGAAGTGGATCATCTGAAATAAAAATGCGGATGGATTTAGTCAAATATAAGTATAAACTAGTCTTTAATCGAAGGATTTTTAAAAATATTCATTTTTCACACAATGGCGGACAGTCAAAGTTAATGGTTCGATTTTAACGAAAAAAAAACGGCCGTTTTTTTTACTATAAAACGGCCATTTGTTTCGAAAAAAAAATGGAATGATTAAAGACTACATTTTTATGTATTAAATAAGCCTGCAAAATTTCAAGAAGATCGGTTCATTAGTGTTCGAGTAATCTTGGTCACCGACTTCAGAAATGCCATTTTGAGAAAAACGCGTTTAAAGTTTCAATTAGCCGGTCGTTTACACAACGGATTCTTCTCTTTCAACGCTCGTATCTCAGTCAATTTTGTTCGGATCGACTTGAAATTTTCAGGACATATTCTCAGATACTTATACTTCAAAAAAATGCAATAAAAAAATCGATTTTTTCAAAATCGCAAGTGGAGGTAACTCCTTAAGGGATCATCACACCGTAACAGGTCGAAAAATACCTCAATTTCGCGATTTTATTTTCGATGGTTAAAATACGCTAATTCGTCTGATTTTTTATGTCAGTTCAAAACACTCATGAAGAACAGAAAATAATTTTTTAACGTTTATTTTTGTTCTTGTTACATTTTTTCAACGGTTGAAAATGTCTCCGAAATAAAAGGAGACCTCACGGTGTACACGGTTGTGGCCGTAAATATTATCTGAAACAAAATTTGTAAAAGGATTATTAACCAGAAAGCCTCCTTGCTGTGGAGGTTTTTTTCAAAATGAAAATTGACAAAATGTCGGCGGTTTGAAAAAAGTATCGAATTTAGCCTACATTTTCGAGAGTTTTTCGTTAAAAAAATATGTAGATTTCTAAAAATAAAAAAAAATGCCGCAACAAGATGAAAAATGGCGTGAAGAATGTTGTGTAAAAATTTGAGACGGATGGCTTGAAAACTCTTCCTTTGAGAGGGTACACCGTTTTGAAAAACAACATTTCGACAAAAACGCGTTTAAAGTTTCAAATGCGTGAGAAAATTATTCGAATTCCGCCCCAAAAATCGTACCACAGGCTTATAACCGTCCATACTATCGGATAATGCAAAAAAATCGATTTTAAAAAATTTTTCACTTTGATGACCCCTTAAACATTCCCGAATTTATAATTCTGTTAAGCATAGGCCACTTGAATTTGTGCCACCCCTTCTACGTATTCACCTAGGCCTTTTTAGGCCACCCCTGAACTGCCTACACGGCCTATTGACAAATCCGAGACTGCCCTTTGAACTACTGGATATGTCTTGTTGAGTAACTCCTAATATCTAGTAGCCAGCACCGATATCGTTTGGCAAGGATCTTCGTCCAGCAATTGCTCCAATTACTCGTCTTCAAATTCTTTTGCTCTCACCATCCTCGAGGTCGAAATGTCCACTCTAGGACCTTTGAAACCAATTCTTTACAATGTTGATGGATATGCCATCTTTCCCCACTGCCTGACAACTCATCTTCTTAGCCTCGGAAGCATTTTTTTTTCAATTCGAACGCCAAAAGCATACAGTGCCTAATTTGCACGTTTTTACAACTCATCTTGCTCGCTGTGCTCACGATGTATATTTTGAGGTTACGTTAAGTTGGTGGTCCGGAAACATAGCCTACTAGCTTAGTATCACGTGGCACCAGACCTGGAGGGACCTTTTTTCGTTCAAATAATCAATACAGCTGTTTTTAGTGTCGTACTGAAAACTTTTTGATACACCTAATATTTCTCTCCATATCATACTCAATTTCTTTGGTAAGTGGTCGATCAACTGTAGCTTCAATATAGGGTATTTTACTCTATGTAAGAAAAATACTAAGAATGTATAAATAAGGTATTTTTCGCAATAAGCAATCGAATAATGTTGGTTTTGATTTATAAAAACACAAAATAAAATGTAAATATTTTATAATTCATTTTTTTCCATCTGTTCAACGAACATGCGAAACGGTAGCTGCCATAATGGATTCCAACGTGACGTCATGGACATAGTAAACAAAGCAAGTAGTAAACGTATTACTCTCTAATCTGCGAAAAAAGCGTCAACAAATATATATTCTCGTTTGTCATAGTTAATTGCACGTTTTCAAATAGTTATCTGTACTTCAAAAAAGAACAAATGAGTTTTTTTTTCGGACTATGACTTTGGATCTCTTCTCGCAAGTTTTATCCAAGTCTTCCTCGTATTTATACCAATTGGCCTTTTTATCCACAACTTTCCCGATATTTTTACACTAGTATTCTTACATTTAGGAACAACACACCAATGATATAGATTGTAACTCACTTTTAACCAAAAAAAATTACGTATTCACAATTGGCGCATCGTCGATGTTTACTGTGAAAGTGACGTCACGAACCGAAGCAGCAGGGCGGCTAGCGTTTTCGCGTGGAAATTTGAAATGTACAATTTAAATGCATTTTTATGGCACTTCTCGACTTCATAAAATAAAAATAAATATTTTTATTTCATAAAATAAAAAGAAATATTTTTGTTTCATAAATTAAAAAGAAATATTTTTATTTCATAAAATAAAAATAAAAATTCTAGAAGTTTATTACCACCACAGGATCAAATTGAGACACCTTTCAAAAAAAAAGGTAATACCCTATTCTCAGCAGGAATTCCATAAAAAAATATTCAATAAAAATTCTTAAACTGCGTCATCTCAAGAGCTTGAACGCTGCTCAATGTTCTAAAAATGTTTTTTTTTTTCACATCCCGTGGTCCCGGGCCCGTTCGAAGAAAGACCGTTAAGCGACAAAAGAACGAAAAAAAGCTCGCCGGATTCAGAAAATGATTGAGAACGCTAATAAGATGGAATAACGTCGTGAATTCGGACTCGCCCATTGTGAGTTGGCCGAGGTCAACAAACAGCACTCGGCTTTTTCAACGGGACACACAAATTTCTGGACGTTTTTTCGTTGCCACTTAGTTATTCGGAGCACGATGATCGAAAAACCACCGAGAAAAAGAACGCGAGGCAACAAAAAGGCACGGTCGAACGGACAGCCTCGATTTTTTAAAAAGATGGCCAAAATTGCATCAAGGATGCATCGTGGCCGAACAAAAAAAATGAAGCAAAATCTACTGACGAATGGACGTGTTTCACGTGGGCCATTAGCCACCAATCACGAGTGTAAAAAATGACCAGTCGAACAAGCGGTAAACTGTTTTTAATTATCTTCCGAAAGAACCCTCCGAATCCTTTGCGAATGAATTATCGTTGTACGCAGCTCAAAATGAACCAAACGAAATAGTCGTTGAACGAACAAATCGCGAGTAAATACGCGCAAAATGGTCCCATTTTTTATTTCGTCCACTGTGTAGAAAAAAGAGAGAGAAAACAAAATGATTTTGTTAAGCGAGACACAAAGTCGGTTCGTATAGACAGGACTTTGATTTTTTTGTCTTTCTTCTTCACCGGTCCTTCTATGCTCCTTCAACCTTTTCTTCTTCGCCTCGTGTCTACCTTTTTATCCGCGAGCTTCGCGATCGATTCATCCTCGTTTGTTCCTTCTTTTTCTCCTGCCTCGCCCTTTTGTTCGCCGTCGAATCGAGCCTTTTCTTTTCAATCGCTCTTTCGCTACTTATTCACAATACGCGTGTATACAGGATGTCCTGAAACTGATGGTAGTCCCTGAAATGGGGGGTTGGGGGTGAAATTCCGAGTCGATTGATATAAGGAAGTATGGGTCTCAGATCAACGCCTGAATTATTATTCATTTTTAAAGGTGGACCAATCACTTGCGCCTGATGAGCTCGCGTACGTTGGTGAGGCGCTACGCGCGTACAGTGGTGCCGGGAGGTTCTCCCGCCAGCCACTGGTTCATCGGGCGCACCTGATTGACCCGCCTAAAAAAATTCATAATAATTCAGGGGTTGATCTGACACCCATACATCCTTATATCAATCGACTCGGAATTTCACCCCCAACCACCCGTTTCAGGGACTACCATCAGTTCTGGAACACCCTGTATATTTACGAACGTATACGGGAAGCCGATTCTTTGCTCGGCCAGCTGAGAAATTGCGATTAGCATGCTTTTTAAAGTGCGCTCGTACATTTTTCGTATTCTGCCTTTGGGACTCCCGGAGGACACGCGAAAGGACCTCACCGTCCATTGTTTAGTCCGCATACAGGGGCCGAATAAAAAATTGCGACAGTGCATGCGACAATGCGACAATAAATTGCCGAATTTTCGTTGCTATCGAGATACGATCGATTCGATCGAATATCCAACCTCTTTATTCATCAACTCCTTTTTCTCGCTTTTTTCAACTGCCCGTTTTTTTATTTATTCCAAAACAAAAAGCGAGCGATTGGTAACATTGGATTTTCTCGGTTGCGTCAGGGGTCTGACCAGGTGAGATCCCTTACTACTTCTCCAAGCCAGAAATACTAATAATTTTTTCCACCGTGTGAAGAATAGAACAAAAGCGTTTCTACAGACAACATTGAAAGAGATTGATCGCTGGGTGATGCAACATTCCGATCCGAGGTCCACATCGAGACCGATCGATTTCTACAATAATTAGAGATCGTCTCATCCAACTTTTATTTCCTCACGAATCGCAAGTTAACACTTTCTCTGGTAGCTTTCTCGTCATTTTTCGTGCACTTGGCTATAATCGTCAGCCACGAGAAAGTGAGAAGAAAAATAAAATGATTGATCCGGCCGATTTGAATGTGATTTGTCTTACGTGGCCAATTAATTTGGTACGAAGTATTTATCACGGTGCGAAGTACAACGTGTTCGTTCGTCGGGACTTGACGCTCTTTGTCCATGAGGCATGCCTAACCGATGACACTTTGCGTTACGTACGAGGAGTATCCTCCTCTCTCGGACTTCCTGAGACGAGTCCACCTGACAGTCATTTTTTCTTCTCTTTTTCTTTCCTCTCGAACACGCTCACTTATGCAAATGGTGAGTCCGTTACGGGCAATTTCTCATCTCCACACTTATCGGTGTATCATACTTATTAACATGTGTACGGTAAATTAACCAGCCCCGTGTAGAAGTTCAAGGCAAACGACGATAAGAGGAAAATATGTTGTAACTCCTTCCTATATATATATATATATATATATAAATACACATACATATGTTGCTCGACTCGTCAATGCCACTTAACGGTACCGACATCGTCCTTTGTTTTACCCGTATCGACGATTGATGCAACATTTTTATCGATGGAAATTTTGTCCGTAATTTTTTTTATGCTAAAAAAAATGGCGTAAGGTGCAGTCAGCTCTTATGTACGCCCGACGCAATGGTAGCGGGAGATTTTTCTTTTATGACCAAGTTATAGGCGTGACAGAAAATTATAAGGATTACGAGATGCTTGACCTTTCGAACCATCATCGAGACTCCAGGCTAATTGAGCCGTGTTAAAATTATCCATCTCGTACTCGTTCAACGATGTCTTTACTGCCAACGAGGAATGTACTTAACCTCCATTTTTCTCGCACGAAACTATTCACTTTGTTGTGTAATTAACCAGTTCCTCGTGCCTCGCTCGAAAATCGCCGGTAGTAACGGCAACTTTCAAATGTTTACCGGCGAATCGGTGAATAATAATATATTCGGCTATCCGTAACGACACTCATTCCAATCTGAATTATTCATTTTTAATCGAAGTGTATGCCCACGCGTTCGCGGAAATTAATTAGATTTTTTTTACCTTCGCTGCCAGATTTCACGTGTAGAGCTTGGACTGTCGGAGCTTTTTTTGTTACCGGTATTATTTCGATATCAACAAGTTGTAATATCGGAATATCGGTGTTTCGATGGTTTCCGATGTTTATGGGAAACCTTGATTTAAAACGTTAGAAGCTTGATAGTGAAGATGATAGTTGTAGAAATAATTGTTTATAGCTAAGTGGAACCATAGTATTTATTAAAAATCACATTTTTTATTGAGAACTTCATTTATTATACGTTTTTAAACATACTAAGGTTGTTTAAAAATACTATGTGCTCAAATATATCCAATCCAACGTAAAATAAATAATCAAAAATGTAAAATAATTATATTTAAAATAATAAGTAGTAAACAAGCAAAATTAAAATTCAGAAATTTTATGCAAGTTAGCCCAATAGTAGCTATCAGATTACAAACAAATGACATAGGTTATGGCAAGCAGGCAACAGCAACGCCACTTTAATTAACGAGATTGAGATTGTTGAAACCATGATAAAGTTTCGTTTTTCAGAGACGACGTTACCTTGTTACTGGTTTAAGCCGCGAAAGAAAAGGCCCTTTCTGATTCCACGGTCGTGAATAAATAAGTTGACACTTTCGAAATATTTAATGTAGGGAATAATGTTTTAAGACTGTTGAGGGTAATAATAAAAAAGTAAAACTTTAGTAAAACAAGTAACTTATATGGGAATAGTAACAATTATAATGATATTTTTATTTTTTCAACTCTCATATCGAAATATCGGTATTATTCGAGTCCAATATCGGTTTTTCAATATTGGACTTTTGGTCCGATATTCCGGTTTTTCTATATGATGAAAAACCGGTATTCATGTTCTATCTGCGAGCAGTAGGGAAATTCTAGTGCTGAACTTTACGATAATAGATGCACACTGCCGCTCAAAAGTTTGGATACACCAGTCGATATTTCTTGCCGCACTAAAAGTTACATAGCTTTGTCAAAAAAAAAGATAACCAAATTTACCGAGTGGCGTTTTGAAGGGAACAAATTCAGCTTTGGTTTGCTTTTTTGCAATATTTTTTATGATTTTTTTTTTCGCCCCGGTACGCACTTTTGTACGCGACTGTTTTTCGGCTTTTTTCGACCATCGAAATGGGCTTATGGGAAAAAATGTTTTTATTTTTATCCATGATAAACTTGAACGGGCTAGCAGGAGCTCCATTTTCGTTTTTTTTTAACTTTCGTACGATTTTTGTTCGCAAAGTTATTTTATTTTTGGCTAAAAAAGACAAATTATGGAAAATGCAACATAACTCAAGAAGTATAGGGTTTAAGTGGAAATGTCAAAGGTATAAAAAGTTGCGTAAATTTATGGTGCGTCGCCTGGAATTTTTCCAAAATTTTTCTTTGGGATTTTTTTTAACTCTTTTCTCTCAAAACTCTGAGTAGGATGGCTTAACTGGAAAAGAATGGCGTTTTTATAACCAAATATCAAGAGAAGAAATTTATTTAATTTTTTATTTCAGATTCGTTACAATTTTTTCAGAATTTTTTTCTGAATTTTTTTTGGCCGAACCTCAGAGAATCGTCCGAACAATTGATTGGCTTATCTTAAGGAGGTTGGAGCGTTAGCCACAATCCAAGGTTAAATTTAATTTTAAAAAATACATCTTATTGTTTACACTATACTGAGTCTTTACGAATTTTTTGAACTTTTTTCACTACCAAACACCAGAGATAAAAAATAGTTTTATGTATGTAATTTAACGTGCAAGACTTTCACGCTAAAGTTTATGTAATTTTTATTTTTATTCAGCACCAAGATAAACCTTTTCTAATAACGGATTAACGCAAACTTAACCTTTGTGAACATTTCGAAAAAAAAAATCCTCATTTTGCCCATCGTAAACCATGGGCCAATAATCTCGTGACGTAAATATGAATAGGCATAATTATGAATTACTCAGAATTTCATTGTGAATTGTATAAAACATTCGTTGTCGTAGTTTTTCATAATAATCATCGATAATGTTATGCTTTTTCAAGTTGGTAGTAACACAAAAGTTTTTCTACTTTACGTAATAAAAATGTTAAAATGCATAATTTTGCCCTTTAATGATATATTTTAAAAAATTAGCATAAACAGAATAAATCTGTGCCTCGTATGCATTTTTTTGAGGTTCATTGAAAAAAAAATGAATAAACCGTCATTTGACTTAACTGAATCGCTCCAACCTCCTTAAAAACTATTAAGTTAGAGAATTAATATCAAGAAGGGCGAATGTTGCAGTGTTTCGTATTGAATACGTTCATATTTTTTCAGATTTTTTCCAAAAAATGTTCGACAATGTTTTTTTCAGGTCGTCTAGGTGCTTTTGAAACATAGGGGGAAAAAATTGAAAAAAATGTCAACATATTTAAAACGAGACACTGCAACATTTTCCTTTCTTGATATTTTGCCTCCAACTCAATAGTTTCCGAGATACGCCAATTTTTTGACAATCCTACGAGATTCGGGTCGAAAAAGTTTTGAAAAAAATTTCTAAAAAAATTCTACAATACTTCAAGCAAATTTATAATTTAAAATTAAAAGAGTGTTTTCTGATACTTTGTCCTAAATGCCATACTTTTCAAGTTACACCATCCTACTCAGAGTGTCGAGCGAAAATGGAAAAAAAAATCTCACAAGCAAATTGTTCAGTATAAGCTTACGTTACTTTTTACATCTTTGACATTTCTTCTTAAACCCTATAATTCTCGAGTTACAATGCATTTTCCAGAATTAGTATTTTTCAGCAAAAAATAAAATAACTTCAGCAATACATAGAATAGCTTTTTACATCTATGACATTTCTTCTTAAACCCTATAGTTCTCGAGTTACAATGCACTTTCCAGAATTAGTCTTTTTCAGCAAAAAATAAAATAACTGTGCGAAAAAAATCGTACGAAACTTAAAAAAAACGAAAATGGAGAAACAAAAAAAATTCCATAAGTTATGCGCCGAATTCTCAATGGTAAAAAAAAGCCAAAAAGCAGTCACGTACAAAAGTGCGTACCGGATCGAAAAAAAATCATAAAAAAAATTTCAAAATAGCAAAACAAAGCTGAATTTGTTCCCTTCAAAGCGCAGTTCGGTAAATTTGGTTATCTTTTTTTTTTGACGAAGCTATGTAACTTTTAGTGCGGCAAGAAATATCGACTGGTGTGTCCAAACTTTTGAGCAGCAGTGTAAGTCTGAAATGGTTTGGACTTTGACCGGTTTTGTGGGAAAGAAAGATCGAATGTCGATTTTCGTCACAGGAAAATCACAAATCTGGGCAATTCTCGATAAAGCGTAATTGAGTTTTTTAATTGGAATATAGAGTTCCGATTTTATCCAGAATGGACAATAAAAAAGTTGAAACTTTTGGGAATATTGCAAAACAAAGTCTCGTTTCATTCTCCGCGTTGTATAAATGTTGAAATAATATAATATAGTTGGATTTGAGCGCTATTGGAATTTCGGTCGGTACATGTGGAGTATATCGTTTTAGGTCATAATTGGAAAGCGAATGAATTATGGAGGTTCGCTCGTATGTATAGAACCCGTCAATTATATCTTTGCCGACTGCGTGTATAGGAAACGTATGTCTAGAATTTTATAAAGAACCAGCTCGAGGTTTTTCCAGCAACAATAACCACGACGTCGAACGTTACACCAGTTTGGTGAAGAATTTCATAAGTGCGAGCGAGAACGCTGGCGCATATTATGGCACGGAGAATTTTTTTTTTTCTTATCCTTTACGAAAGACTCTTTCACTCTCCTTAGCCGTATCGATGTATACATCGCTCCAGTTCTCCTTCCCCCCGAGGCTAAAATACGTCAGCTCTGCGCCTACGAGTCGACACGGAACGACCGATAATTTCGGGGTTTCAGCTTTTTTTTGTTCGTCATTGACAGATTTCGGAAGCATTTTTATCCTCGACAGAAGGAGAAAGGAGTGCAAGATTATGGATACTCAATTATAAGGATAAAAATTGAGAGGAAAATTGTTTAAATGATGGAATTCGTGGAACTAATTAAATAAATGGTGGAGCCAGTGCTATTATCGGTTTTTAAAATATTTATTTACAATGTTACTTCGTATGCCCTTGCGAGCCTACACGATTCCTTTCACTTTTGCCCCACACTGGTCACGTAACGGGCCTGCATAATCTTGGGACCAAACAAAAAAACAGGTCGATTTTCAAGATTTTTTTCTGACGAGCCTATTGAGATTACGAGGTCGAAATTTTAACCACAATTAACACATAGTCTTGCCGAGTTTGAGTTTTTGTTTCAGTGAAAAATATTGGTAAACAATGAAGTTATAATTATTTAAACAAAGTGCCACCGTTGCTGCGTGACCAAACGGTGCAGGCGGTTCTGGCAACTAGAGTGATCTGAAATTCAAAATTAAAAAAAGTACTTTTAGGATAATAACAAAAGTATCGTATGACTGGAGACTTTTAAAATTTTTTGAATATTACAATAATGGCAAGCGGTAAAAAAGGAGTTCAATCTTCGACCGAAAGAAATGACTTCTATCATTTGCTATTAACAAATAGATGAACGTATTAAAAAATCATGCGGTCATGCGATAGAAAATGTTGTAAACTCTGCTCCGTCCAAATTTGAAGTGAATCGAACCAATAGATTTTGAGATACGCCATTAAGCGTTTCATAAAGCATAGGTTCGAGAAAAACGCAAAAGAAAAAAGTTCGCCAGTTGGCGATCTGAGCCTCCGCAAAAGTCGTCATGACTTGGTCAATTTTGGGAATTTTTTCAAAAACTTTGTTGCAATTAAAAGTTAACCTTTCATATCTCAATAACGTAAACATTTTTTTTTTTTACTTTAGCGTAGATTTTAATAAATAAATAAAAACATATTATTGTAAAAAAAATTAAATACATATTATTGTAAAAAATAAATTTAAAAAAATACATGTATATGTGTAAAAATTAATGAAGGGTCTGGTTATAAAGCAGCAAAGAGAGTGTGGCAAGCATGTTACATTGTGTCGTAACAATCCTTTATAATGTATGGAATGCTTCGAAGCAGTTGTTTTGCTTGTTGTAACGCAAAGCCACGCCACATTTTTCGCACACCGCTTGTCGTTTTGATGCTTTTTTTTTCGATTTTCGCAAACTTTACGCAGATCACGCAATCCCGCGATAAGTGAACTTCCACAAAATTGTGATCCAACTGACGTCATCTAGTTTACATGAATTGCACTTTTTAAAAACCGTGGAACAGTTTGGAGCCGTCGTGTGACATTGATTTAAAAAAGGATTAAATGTCAATATGTAGTTTTTTGGGAATTTAGATGGTTTGTGACAGAACTGTCACATGGCGATATGAAGAGCCTAGGCTTTAAAACTACGCCAAAAATCGTATTTTAGAAATTTCAGCGTCCATTATCCGAATCAATTGGGACTGGGGGCCTTTCGGATAATCGAAAATTCGGATAGCCGAACAGCAATATTCCGTGCGCAGAAAAAAAATGTTGATTCTTTCAATATGATAAAATATATGTATTGAAAAATACAATGAACATTAATATGTTAATAATACAAGTACATTTTTGGTCCATTGAAAATAACCATTTTATCATTAGAACGAAAAATAACCATTATATCATTAGAACTATTATATCATTATAAGTATTAGTAGAACGAGCGCACGCTCTCCATTTCTATGCATTTTGTTCAAATTTTAACCAGACATTGTTTATATCATCATACATGTTTCAGTGAAATTGCAGAACAATCGACTCCTGAGATTGGGGGACAATAGGTTTTTAAATTGCACCTTTCAACACTGCAGGATCTGCATTGACCGAAAGTCAGGTCACATAATTCGTCGTACCATTCTATTGTGTTTATAAAGTTTGGATTGCCTTTACTATTAAGTTTTGCTACAAACGTTCAATAAAGACAAAATACTTATCCGTAAAAATGTTTTATCCCCTATAATTATAATACATGCCATCACCGCAGAACAGCGACATTATCGCGTTCCTCAAGTTAAAAACTTTCATCATAAAAAGAATATTTGCTTTATAAATATTCATATTTTATATTATTTATGTTATCTTCATTAGCAAATAAAAGTGTGGGTTAATTCATAACTAGTTAAAAACTTCGTTCGATTAAAAATTACTTCCAGATAAAAATTTGTGTCGCAGTATTATTTTAAATATGCCGCGCAAAATTACGTCATTGGGACGATGCGGTGTTGCCATATGTCTTCTTATTATAGGGGAAAAATATATTTGACGGAACATTATTCTGTCTAAATTACAATGCAGACCCGGCAGGGTTAAAAGTTGCAATTTAAAAACCCATTATCTCCCAATCTAAATAGTCGACTGTTCTGAAATTCCACTCAAACATGCATAATGATATGAACAATGTCTGGTTTTATTCAAAGGTATTATTCAAATTTTATTCAAAAGTAAAATATTGTTTTATTCAAAAGTTGTAGGTATTTGAACTTAAGAAATGAATTGCCAGTGAAAAATTTCGTTATAACTGCTCATAACCTGCTCGTAAAATGAAAAGTTTTCGATTAATCAGAAATTCCGTACGTACGTACTGTGAAATGCAATTAGGAACATAAATTTTTTATTTGGAGTAAATCGAACGAAAATTGTTGAAATTATTTGTCACGCCAATTGGAAAAAAGCTGTTTCGAGAAGTTTCGAATAGTCGGCCATTTTACACATCGAAAAAATATATATATATTTTTTAACAGCTTGATATTTATACTAAATAGATGTGTAATTCATTTTATGAGTCAATAACTTTTTCATACGAAAAAAAAAATCGTTACATTCGCACATGATTTTATACCCGTTACTGTGGCCTAAGGTCTTAATGATATAGAACAAAGTTGATTATGTATTTAAAAATAATCAATATTCGTACATCTTCGAGTTTTTATCTATTTATTTTTGAAAAAGTCGACGATTTTCTTCCACTTCACAACGGAAGCTCGTTTCTTTGCCGCCAAATCTCGACTGCCAGCGGAAAGCAAAGTGCGCGCGAGCGTAGACCGAGAAAGTGGAGGGGACGTACAACACTATACATCGTGCACCAATAAATAGAACGTAATCGTTCCAATAACTGAGCATTCGGATGAACAAAATTATTGTTTAGATAATTGATATTTTGGATAACACAAATCACCATTCGCATAATTGACGTTTCGAACAACTGACGTTCGAATAATCGACGCTCTACTGTACTGAGCGACCCCCAAAGTATTGCCCACACTGTCTTCCTCCTCATGCACTGCTGCACCGCACTCACAAGAAGGCACAGGCCAACTGGCAAACGTATGCCGATACTTTACCGAGTTTCTAAGCCATCCAAACGGTCACCCATCCAGGTATTGGTCCCCGCCAAGGCTGCGTACCATAGTGAATTGCCACAAACACGCACCGAGCGCTATCAATACTTTTTCTCTTATGCTATGCGCTTCTTCATTTATCCAAAGCAGCATTTTTCATGCGACCATGTGGAACGCGCTCAAAGTTTTCCAATGCTGTGAAATCTCTGCTCGAACAAGTCGATATTTACTGTTCACTTATTACGGCAAAATCATAATTAGCCAATTAAGATTCGTTTAATTGATGCCGGTCCACAACTCGGCGCGACCGAAGTTCCGTAAGCCCAACCGTACGTAACAATTATTACGAAATTATACGAAAATTTCGAAGCCATTGAGTTTTTTTTTCACGGCGCGCATCGATTCGAAACGTCTTGGGAAAGTTTCAAGAAATCGAAGAAACGTCATTTCGATCGTTCGCAGCCACGATCGGTCTACGAATTTCCCTCGGATCGATCGCTCGCATTTTATTGCGAGAAAATTCCTTCAACTGTGAAAATTCTTGTGTTTTCAGTATCGCTATTTCAGATCAACTGAGCACGATTTCCGTCTCGTGTGTGCGTTCCTCCAGCACACATGAGCGTTCTAGCCAACTGTATGTGGAGAAAAATCCGCATGCCCCTTGACAAGCAAAAGGGCGTAAGGTCCCCTACATTTGAAGGTAACGCAATTTCCATTGCAACCTTTTGATCGACAGCGAAACTGAGTTTATTTTCAACGATCAACGGAGCGACTCGTACCAGACGTGATCGACTTTTCACAGCGTAACGCGGCCACTCAGCCGCGCCCATGCTAATTTGCTACAATATGCAACGGGAAGGGATTACCTGGCCTGTGGTATTTTCTCTCTCTCTCTCTCTCTCTCTCTCTCTCTCTCTCTCTCTCTCTCTCTCGCTCTCCCGCCGTGCTTAGTGAAAGTTTAGAAGAAACGAATTCGATATCGTTCTCCCGCTGATCGGAACGAACGTAGCCCGAGTGTACGTTACCTACGGGGCAATCCGTTCCAAATAGAGAATAGAACTTACATTCATTTATTAACGATCCATTTGAACCTGTCAGATATTACCCGAACCAATTTAGAAATTCTTCTTAAATGCTTTTACTTTTATTATTATTCTCAATGTGTCTTGGTATGGCCTTTGTGTCAATGTGTCTTGGCATTTACGATCCCATACTCTCACTTTTACCCCACATTTGTCATTGCACTATTTCTCGTTCCTGAACGACAGAACCTTCCCTGAAAGTGACTTTGTTCGGAACAAACTCAAACCAACTCAAACAAAAACGAACAAAACCAAACAAACTAAATAATAGTGAGCAATCGAAGGGGACGTCTAGTTTTTTTACCAATGAATTTTGCATTTTTTTTATTCAAAAAATAAAAATGTTTGAATATTTTTGGATAATTCTAGTTCAACCAATGAAGATGTTGTTTGTACAGGTGCTTGCCAAATTTCATAACGATTGCTCATCTGGGACGTGTAGGAGCATTTCCGCAAAGTTGGGAAGCGTGCATTCCAGAAAAAACGCGTTTAAACAAACCCAAACAAAGGCGAACAAGCCTGTGAATTTTGAATTTCGAAAAAATGGTCGCCGATCTAAAATGATCGTCGAAATTTCGGTGAAAAAAACATACTATTTTGCATGATATAAAAAAAGGATGCATTAAAAAAAAATCATCGATTAAGGACTGCCTTTTGACATACAAAAAAATTCTGTGAAATTTGAAGCCGATCAGTTTAGTTGTTTTTTATATATTTTGGTCCCCCATTCTGAAAAAGTAATTCCGAGAAAAAGGCGTTTAAAGTTTTATGTCGGGTATATACGTAGATAAAATACGTAGGTAAATGGAATCATCGATGCCCGGATCATACAGCAAACCTTCTGCAGAGGTAGCAGCCTCGAAAGTTCCAATTTCGTGCTGCCAACTAGGTGTAACCCTTTAAACTGAAGTTTATGTGCGAATAAAATGAACATTTTCATACTTACACCTATTCTGCTATGCCAGGACCATAGAATACACCTTCCTCTGCATAGACTCTATCCAAAACAGTAAAAAAAAAATTTCCATCCTCACAAAGTAGAAACGTCCCTTAACAGAAGGGCAGGTGGTTTCAGCGTGAAAAAAAAACACTTTTTTTGCGAATTTTTTTCATCTATATAGATAGAATAAATTTATTGAAAGGTTTTGTACATTGTTAAGTGTCATTTCAAGAACATTCCGTGAAATTTGTACGCGAAAATATCCACAAACAAGCCGGTGACAAAGCTTTTCCAAGAACCCCTTTGGAAAAACACGATTTGCGGTGTTCACTGTATCTCAGCTAGAAATTATCTGAAATCAAGTACGATTCAAATTTAGTCAAAGTATCATCAATTCCTCCCCCCAACGGGCTTGATAATTTTTTTTCATTTCTAAATTTATGGTGGTCATGTAAAGTGAAAAGTGCTATTTTTCACGAAAAATTCCGCCATTTTGGGGGTGGAAAACCCCCTCAATGTAAAAAACAATCTCAAACTAACCGTTGGGGGGAGGTATTTTATATGTAGAAAGTGTGTACCAAGTTTGAAATAAATCGGTCATGTAGTTTTCAAATGGCAGTGAACACGGACTTTGAAAAAGTGGTTTCGACAAAAACGCGTCACCGGCTTGTTTGTGGACATTTTCGCGTACAAATTTCACGGAATGTTCTTGAAATGACACTTAACAATGTACAAAAGTTTTCAATAAGTTTACTCTTTCCATATAGATGAAAGAAAAATCGCAAAAAAGTGTTTTTTTTCACGCTGAAACCCCCTACCCTCCTGTTAAACAAACATTCGAAATTATGTTTGAAACGTTGCCCAAGCTCGAAGCTGCACGTAAAAAAATCATCGCGAACGTAAAACTGCGCTCGTCGACTTTGTCTCACCGCGTACACTTTTTGCAAGATCGATTATTCTGGATGCCTCGAAGAGACAACCCAAGAAGGACGTCGAGGCTGAAGAATGGTTAGAAAAGAAGAAGAAAAAAAAAGCAATACGGAACGACTATGAGGGAAGCTAAAATGACAAATATTTCGAGGGGCAGCGCGACCGCGAATTCCCGACGTTGACTGACGTTGCAAGATCCGAAGGAAGAGACGACAGAAACCTGCTGAAAATTGACAAACAGGAGGATGCAAAAGTAAGAGAAAAAAATCAAAGATCCGCGGATGAAGATAAACGAGACGAGAAAGATGAGAGATGAAGAAGCAAAGGACAGGGTGGAAGGACTGTAAGAAATTCCAGACATACAGATGTTGGATAAAAAGATTCATGAATATAACGCTCGGGAGATATTCTCTCCGCGGGTCTCCTCCGCTTCCTCTCGCATTTGTTCGATCCACGAATGTAAATATTATGCAGCGAAGGCAAGAAAAAAAAACGTAGGAAACGCCACCAGGTACATAAATGCAACGGTGCATTTTTTGTTCCTCCGAGTGCGATGACACGCTCGCTTACATGTATTTATTGCGCGTGCCTATATACGCGTGTATTTTTTTTATCTCCAATTTCGCATATATTATTCAACAGTACTCGCGGATTACGCGTACGCTCGATTCGAACTCTTACGGGTATCCGTATTATGCGAATTATAGAATCAATGAAAATCCCGTGTCTCGAGTCATCTGGACTCGAAGATTCTCCGATAAAAACATTATTTATGCAGATTATTATGAGTGGGGATCGGAAATTCGAACGAACAATATTCAGAAGGACCGAAATTTCGAATTCAGTTATGACGAACGTGCCAATGTAGATAGATCAATCTTATGATAGTCCGTAAAATAGTCAATCGAAATTGTGAACACAAAAATCTCGACGTTGATTTATAGCGAAAACGAATATCAGATTTAACGAAATAATGAGAGATATAATATCGATTCGCCTGTATATATACACCAAACAATTACAAACGTTGAATCGTCGAATTGTAAATATCACGACAGTTTACAATTTCGAATCCATTAAGGGGTTAGGCCACAGTAACGGGTATAAAATCATGTGCGAATTTAAGCATTTTTTTCGTATGAAAAAGTGATTCACTCATAAAATTAATTACACATCTATTTAGTATGAATATCAAGCTGTTGGAATTTTTTTTTCGATGTAAAAAATGGCTGACTTCTCGACACTTTTCGAAACAGCTTTTTTCCAATTGGCGTGACAAATAGCTTCAACAATTTTCACTCGATTTACTTCAAATTTAAAAGTTACGTTCCTAATTGCATTTCGCAGAGAAGTACGTTCGAAATTTCTGATTAATCGAAAACTTTGCATTTTATGAGCAGTTTATGAGCATTTACAACGAAATTTTTCACTGAAAATTCATTTCTTAAATTCAAATACCTACAACTTTTGAATAAAACAATATTTTTAAAATTCCGGACGTACTTCTCTAGGTATTCTAATGTATATTGACGAGAATTTTTGTTTTTTGTTCTAGGTAAAAAATTGTGGATGCTAAATGTCACGCTGCGGAGCCCCTAAAAAAGATAACAAAATAACATGTTAGTAGTCGGCCATTTTGTAATTAATTTTACGAGTGAATTACTTTTACATACGAGAAAAAAATGTTAAATTCGTTAAACGTTACTGTGACCTAAGGCCTTAAAATAGCGATTGACAGAAATGGCGAACGGTCCGAATGGCGAAAACTTGGGATCGAGCAATACCACTTGCGCTTCAGAATGAAGATGGCAGATGGCGTTAGTGGTCAGTCGAGCCAGGCAGCCATGCCGTGTTCGCCATTTGGTATCCGCCATTTTGGGCCATCGATCATTCGCGTCACTAAGATCTACACATTCGAAGTTTTTAGTCTCGATATATGGCTTTTTGCTATAGCCGGTATTACGAATATTAGATACTCACTTTTTTCTATTTCGGAGATATGAATGTTATAGATTGGTCGAATCTGTATTTGTATGACTCAAACTGCAGACTATCTGAATATATGTTCTCGAATAAGTGAGCTCTCGAATAAATAATCCTTTGGTGTAATAGTTATTCGATTTTGCAATCGGTCAAAGGATAAAATTACGAATAATGTAACCTTCGTTATTTTAAGAGTTCATAATTCTGTCGTTTCCAAATCTTGGTCGTTCTATATTTGGTCTTTCGGCATTTTGATCCCCACCCATTATTATTATCATAAATGAACACTATTTCGCTTACAACCACGCTTCACGATTTCATCCTTTTCCATTTTACCCCCACCGGCCAATTGTTCCACTTCCCGAGAGTCGACATTCGCTCGAGGACACTGGGAAACTGGGGAAAACCCGTGTCGGTAAGAGCGTTACCGACGGTCGGTCAGTTACCATCGGGAACTCGGTAAATCCGCCTACCGCTTGGCAGGCGTGGCGCAAACCAATGCACGGCTAAACGGTCACCCATCCGAGTATCGACACCGCCCATAATGCTGCTTGAGAGGCCGAGCGCGCATACACTGTACCGACGATTATTCATTATCCTTCCTTTTTTTCTTCTCAAAATCAATTATCACTAATGTATTCCAATGTTTTCCCCGTAATTTCAGCAGAAATGTTTTATCTCGGTAATTTCTATTAGCAATGCTGTTGAATCGATTCGATACTCGAGAAGAGATATCCCATCTTCGCGATTAACCGAGCAAGCGTTTCAGCATACACGAGAGGCCGTGCGTATACGTACGTGCACATTGTAAATCAACTTTGCCTCCCGCAAACCGCAAACCAATAATTTGAACGATCCACACGCACGAGCTCTGTCGTCCATACACGCGTGAAGATGCTGTACGCATATGTACGAGTAAAAAGGTTCCGTACAGTCGCGCAAGTGGATCGCTACATAAATATATGAATAGAGAGAGAAAGGGATAGAGCGGGGGGAGGGGGCAAGCTCCCGCCCCTGTTAAAACCGCAGGTAAGGAAAATTACTTAGTCCAGCAAATTTACGTCGATATTAGCCGAGTATCTCTCTCCTCTTTCTTTTTTCTTTCTTCTGAAAAATGGCCGACCTGCGGGCAATGAAGTGGAAAGAGCGAACAAAAAATTGCTTCGAGTATTTCGCAATTATTGCCAATTGCAATGTTTTCCGTGTAACCGAACATTTCTGCAATTCGAAATTTCGAAACTGGGAATTTCATCGGTGTATAGGGTGCCTCAAAATTACCTGACATTTTGATTTATTAATAAAACGTATTATTTATTTTGAAAGTACGAACGTTTTTATTTTAAGGGGGGATTGTCTTTTTTTCGCCAAATCTACCGCTTTTTGGGAATTTTTTTGTGAAGAAAGTATACAACGGAAAACTTGTGAAACTTGGCATATAGTTTTATTGATCTGTTTACTACATACAAAAAAAATTTTAAACAATTTCATCAAAAAATCCGCCTCCCACCCCCCTCGACGCGCGATGGTCCTTTTTTGATGGTGTGCACGATTACAGCCTTCACGTTCATCCTGCAACAAAAACCCAAAAAGCATTTTACTTTAGACACATATAGCTATCGTTCGATGAAGGGAAAAAAAAATTGACGATTTGGTGACGTTTTTAACTTGAAGTATCGATTTTTCGAAAAAAATTGATCGATTTTTTGTTATAAATAAAAAAACTATTAAACGTATTGCTTTTTTGCTTCATCAAACGATAAAAGGATGTCAGCTGAGCATTCTGTCCAAATTTGAAGGCAATCGGTTGAATAGTTTTTGAGAAATCGTGCACACCATCAAAAAAGGACCATCGCGCGTCGAGGGGGGTGGGAGGCGGATTTTTCGATGAAATTGTTTAAAAATGTTTTTGTATGTAGTAAACAGATCAATAAAACTATATGCCAAGTTTCACAAGTTTTCCGTTGTATACTTTCTTCACAAAAAAAATCCCAAAAAGCGGTAAATTTTGCGAAAAAAAAGACAATCCCCCCTTAAGGCGGGCAACCACTTTGGGAGACCGAAAATTAGTTTCAAAAAGATGTTTTTTATTGGGAAAAAAAAACGGAAATTTCCGCAACTCTGACAATAATTTATCGATATTTTCATACATCTCTGGTAATTTTTTCAAGTTATTTCACGCATTGATTGACGTGTAATCCGCTGTGTCCCTTGGTGTGTCCTCATCGTCGTTGTCGATTTGCGGAAATTGTGCAGCTCGCAATTCGCATCTGAAAATGTCCAACAAATTTTTATACATTCTTGAGATGTTTTTGAAAAACATGAAACTACATTTTGAAAAAAAAAAATCAAGAATTGAATGTTAGAACGTGTTTGAAAAAAAAATGATCGATTTTTAGCATTTTTCCCCGGCATTTTGCAGTAAAAAATATGTTTTACGCAATCTAATCTTTCCAAATTGAGGTTCATATTTTAATAAATTGTATTATGTAAACGTGTTCCAAATTTTAAGATGATCCATGAATTCCTTTTTGAGTTATGATTCCCGCATTGAAAAAATGTTTCGAGAAAAACGCGAGTGAAAGTTTCAGTCATGTAAATCGTTGCGCTACCTGTTCCCACTAAATCCTCTGTCACTCGGTCACTTTTCAATATTTTAACTTGACATGTTTTTCACATATTCTCGAATATATACACTCTGAGAAAAAGCAAAGTAAAATCGAATGTTTTGACCCGTCACAGTAGTTGGGAGTCGAGCGGAGTTTGTCATTTATATACATACCGTTAGAAGGAATCCGAATATCGTTTTGAAATTTTCAGGGCTTATTCTTAAAATATTTGGCTAACGATTTATAAAATTAAAAACAAACTGATTTTTTCGAAGCGTCTAAAGTGGTTACCCGCCTTAATATGAGTTACAAACATGGAGGTTATGTGTGGAACACAATATCAGATAAATGGCCGCCTCATCCCTTTTTGCAAACTCTTTTGATGAAATTTTTAATAAAATTTTGGCATAATTACGGACTAATTTCATCAATGGTGCGTCCAATTGCTTCCTTGAGCTCCGGCATGGTCTGTGGATCATTGGCATTCACTTTTCCATTCAGAAAAGCCCTAAGAAAGAAGTCCAATGGCGTCGAATGACCATGAAACTTCGTCTGCAATAAACATGCAGTAACAATGCAGCAAATAACAATTTCTATGCGTTGCTCGATCGTGTAATTGTCCATAACCAAACCTCAATACTTCCTGATGCCAGTTGTCAAAGTTTAGTACTCTATGTTCGCCACCAAAAAAAATGGCGCGAAATTCAAAATATCCGGTCATTTTGAGACACCCCTTATTTTTCTGTGATCCAAAAGTCTTCTTGCCAAGTGCAAAGGCGATCGAACTGAGGCGGATCGTGAGAAACTTTGGTAAATTATCATCAGATCGAACGAACGGATTGTGCTGATCGAAAGGATTTCCAATGCAAGCGCAGGATAGGCAACTCCGAAAAATGATTTAGACACGATGACAAAAAAGAAGACCGAATTGGCAGAGACGATGAAAAAACAGGCTTTTTCGCAATTGACGAAAAGTGGAAATTTTTCGTTGGACACAAAAATCCCGAGAACGTCGTCGACGATGACGAGAAAGCAGAGCCGACAAACGACAGCTGCGCTTGAGGAGCGCTCGGTCGAAAAGAGTTAAACGAGCCGTCGAAACGAGAGACGGAGAGAGAGAGATAAAAAAACGACAAAATGCGACGTTACAAAAGATGCAATGACCACACGAGATCGAGCAGGTAGCGATGAAAAAAAAAGCGCAGAACCGCGAGAAATTTTGCCCCCTTGACGGTTACGTGTCTCCATGCTGTGTAGAAAGTTTCCATTCATGCTCCAACGATCATCGATCTCTTGAGCCTTTCGTGCGAGAAAATCGCACAATACAATCAACATATATATAGATATATATACGTACCCAATAATTATTGTTCTTTTTTTTTCATACGTACAAAAGTGGACGGTGAAAAAGGCGAGTGCTCGAACGGATCGACCGCGAGGCTTCGAATCTTTTTATAACGCTCATACACGAGCCACGCACGCGCGCATTATGTGAGCAATCGAAACGGCCAAGTTATATATACTTGAATTTATGGGGTTACAAGTACTTATCGCGTTTCCCGGACTCGCGGTACCAGCAATAAATAATTAAGCACCGCCTCGACGAGACTTTATTGTGCCCAATACAATTATTTATATACAACGTGTAATTATATGTATTTGTATACATTAACCGACACTGGTGGATGAGCGAACGGGGTTCGGCTCCAGCGGTCCTTCGAGTTAAGGGGGCAAATCCCCTCAGACGCCCGAAAATGAATCATTTTTCATGCATTTTTTTAAAGGCGGTAAAATAAAAATTTCAACATTTTGACATTATCTTAACTGATAAAAAAAATGATTGATCCAATATATAATCGGATTTATTAGTCCAAACAAAACGCTAGTGACTTTAATAACGTGACAAAATTAAAAGTTTTTTTTCATTCAAAAGATCTATTGTTAGCTGAGAACAATATATTATTGAAACTATCTAAAAAATGATCGCGAACAAATTATATAGTTTTGGATGCATTTTCTGCAACGAAAAAAAGCGTTTCAATTCATAACATGAATATTGTTGATTCGTGTACACAAGAAAAATTGAATTTCGCTCATTTGATTCAGATAAAAATTCTATTGAGTAAATATGTTATTTTGTTTTTTTCACCGTATCCGATATTGATTTCCAAGTACATTATTTGTTAAAATATTAATATTTTATTTTGATTGAAAAATATTAAGCAAATGTCTGAATTGGTTAAAAAGTTATTCGAAAATAAGATTTGTTTCTTGCGCATTTGGTTGAAAAAAATTCAACCAAATCATAGCCGAGCACCACCGAAATTATAGGTGTGAGGAAACCCGTAGTTCTCAGAGTAACCGCTAGAAGCCGCACGCGCGCTCGTTTCTCCTAAGCGTAGCGCTAACCGAAAATCTACTTAAACGCCGAAGAAACTCTCAAGAGTATCGCTTCTTGGCCTGTGGCTAAGGTCAAAGTGTAGAATCTGTTCTTATCAGTTGAATATCTGATATTCTCTCCATGGATATTCCATTGGATATTTGATATTCTCTCCACTATTATCGTGAATGATCATTTTAATGCTCACTTCTTATTTGATTTAAAACAAATTGAAAAACTTACGTCCCTTGGCAAATTCGTTTCGATGCAGTAAAGAAATCATTAATTCTATTGATTATATTTTTGTACGAAATAAAACATGTTGTAGCAACTCTTAATTACTTCATCCATACATCTACGGATTGTATATAGAATGATTTTAAGACAATATATTTCTACTTAAAAGATAATGTAGATATTCAGATAAAGAAGAGCTTTTTCAAATAAAATAATATGTTATTTAAATCAATCACATTTTCCAATATTTTATAGTATTGTAACAATCTTATATATCAGTGGCACCCCGCAGCAGCACATTTATTTACATCAACCAATGTATTTTTTAAATATATTTTTGGTTTTTTTCTCAGTGTTACAACTTTCAAGTGTTACATTTTTCTTTTTTAAACAAAATAAAATGGCAGCATTATAAGGTATTCTTAGGCGTCTTTTGAAAAACTGCTCATGTTATAGCCCAAAAAGTTATTGATCGATCTGGCTGAAATTTTGGGAGTTTTCTCACTATAACATTATTGGAAGGATATACCATATTTTTTGTTTATTGAATAGAAATTATACATCGGGAAAAACCCGTTCGATCAAGTATTATATTTCCACATTTAGAATAAGTCTTAACATTTTTTTAAAGATTGATGCAGTCGTTTTTTGATGTTTTGCTTACCAACTTTGAGAATGTACTTTCGAGAATAAAGCGTTTAGTTTCGAATGACGCTCCGAGTGTTCCGACAGGGTCAACATATAACAATGTTGATCCGATCACCTTGAAATTTTCAGGGAACATTTGGGAGATGATATACTGTCGAAATATACTGAGTTTGAAAAAAGTGATTTTTCGACTTTCACAACTGGGCATAAGCCCTCAAGGCGGCTGTGATGGCAGCGGGAGTTGGGTTAGATTATCGAAGTGCGGGTAAGGACTGATAGAAAAGAGTTCAATTGGAAAGGGTGATACGTAAAATCCCGCAAGGGTATACGTTCGAACTCGGGAAATATATATATATATATATATATATATATTTGTATTCAGCGTGAAAATCATAAGGTTTTGTGTTTTTTAAGGATCTGGCGCCAAGATTTTTGTGACCGACAAAAATATGATATTTGATGGTTTTTCAAGTCCTCTTCGAAAAAAAGTATGTCGTATTTTTGTGATAAGTAGCATTTGCCAGAAAAATTGAGCGTTCTGAAAAAAACCACAATCCCATTTTGAGTTCAGCAGAATAAAGAAAATTTGATTTTGAATACGAAACACTGCTATAAAACTTTTTTTTAATGGAAGTAAATTGCATTCATCCACTTTAGCATGCATCTTCAGTCATTTTTTTCTCGGTGACGGGATGCACAAAATTAAAAAACAAAAAATATCGAAGATTTCGTCGATATTTTGAGATATTAAGATTTTATCTTAATATCTTAAAATATCTTAAATATTAATATTAGACAGTTAGTGCATAAATGAAATTTAATTCCATAAAACAAATAAATTTTATGAGTGTTTCGGACTCGGAATTTAATTATCTCCACTCTGCTGTACTTAAGGCGTTAACCCCACTTGTAGCGCAAAAAAGGCCTTCTTCATGAATTTTTTTAAAGAAAACTACAAAACTTTTTTAATCGATCAATATACCATCTTAAAGAACACATCTTGAAGAACTTTCAGTAATTTTTTTATTGAAAAATATTACATTGTTTAGTGGCAAATGGCCGTCAATGAAATAATGTTTTTATATACACGATTTGCGGTGACCAACATTGCGGCGAAGTGGATCATCTGAAAAAAAAATGCGGATGAATTTAGTCAAATATAAGTATAAACTAGTCTTTAAACGAAGGATTTTAAAAAATATTCATTTTTCACAAAATGGCGGACAGTCAAAGTTAATGGTTCGATTTTAACGAAAAAAAACGGCCGTTTTTTGGCTATAAAACGGCCATTTTTTTCGAAAAAAAAAATCGAAAGATTAAAGACTACATTTTTATGTATTAAATAAGCCTACGAAATTTCAAGAAGATCGGTTCATTAGTGTTCGAGTAATCTTGGTCACCGACCTCAGAAATGCCATTTTGAGAAAAACTCGTTTAAAGTGTCAATTTCCGGTCGTTTACACAACGGATTCTTCTCTTTCAACGCTCATATCTCAGTCAATTTTATTCGGATCGACTTGAAATTTTCAGGACATATTCTCAGATACTTATACTTCAAAAAAATGAAATAAAAAAATCGATTTTTTCAAAATCTCAAGTGGGGGTAACCCCTTAAAATGGAATTTTGATTTTTTTCCTAAATGCTCTATTTTTTCTGACAAATACTGTTCACCGCAAAAATACTCTTTTCTTTCGAGGAGAACCCGAAAAATCATTAAAAATCCTACTTTCCTCAGTCGCAAAATTGGCGCGCAAAATCCTTAAAAAAAACACTTAGCCACCTAACAATTGTCACCGTGCACATGGGAATAATCGGTTTGGATTTAATTCAACTTGGAAAACCATCCTCATCGCTCCCTCCCACCATACTCGTAGTGTCCTTCCCATGTCTTCAAAATCACCTTTCGATGAATGCGACCACATTAATATAAAGATAGTTTAATTCACCGCAATTCGTCAGCACCGAAAATTACAAGTGATCAATCCTGACGTAGACTTCCTGGTAGGAGTCCATTTGAAAGTAGCATACAAGATTATTACGACGGTACATGATTATTTTATATCGGAGAATACGATAGAACTGATCCGCGTGAAAATAAAGGCCCACGTGTTGTATCATCGGTAATTGCGGATGTCCTTGCGAGCATGAAATTCACGATAGGATGTGACATTGCATAAACGTAAGAATAGGTATGAGCTGCTTACGCACGACGAGCTCATCGTTAATTGAATCTTGACCATGGACGATTCTTGACTCACGTTCCCACGTTACAATTTTACAGTATACGTATATACGTTGACCGTACTGTCTTATTATTTTTACCGCACACATATATATGCTGCACAACCAACTCGTAAAGCGCATCTTGTAAAAGAGAAAGAAAGAAACGATGAAACAATCTTCTCGGCGGTGGTGGGAATAATAAAGGAACAGAGGAAAATGATTCTACGGAGTTGGAAGCAGCGAGAGTTCATCTCGTAATGAGAGAGGATTTTGCTCGTGGCTCGCGCGGGATTTTCTAATCAACGCGTGCCTCGTTTGACTCCGTACAATTCTCACCTTTGCCCGAAGACCTTGAAGAGCGTATACCTGACATTCGCGAAAATTTGTGCATCTTTGCCAACCCTTTTGCATATTGATTCGTGCAAGTTTATTTTCCATGCTTGCGGGGGTGTGAGAGAACCGCAGAGCTTGGTTGCTTGGCTTGAAGAAGAAATGCATTTTTTTTCCGAAGTTTTATAGATTATTGGAGTGGGAGTCAGAAACAAATGTAAAACGGTCGAAAAGAAGGAAAAATATTAAGTTTGTTCTGTCAGATTTGAGAAAAATCATGCTGAGTATTCGACAAATGGGAACAACGGGTTTGAGAACATTCGTTATTCCTGCGAGCTTTCTTTTGTCATTTATTATTCAGTTCTTTAGAGTAAAACTTTTATTTTATTTCTCTTTTTTTCAAAAGCCCTTTCGAACTTTTACGATCCTGTTCCTTTGACGTTTACTACATGGACACTTTTTCCTAAATTGTTTTTCGAATTTTTCGCGAATTTTCTGAACTTTATCGCAGTTGCACGAGGGCACAGGGAAACTGCGAAAAACCTGTGCCAATGAAGACAGGCACATTTTAAAGGAGTTTCGGTTATCTCACTATCGGTACAAAATTTTGGGAATATTTCAATTAAAATTTCAGACAACCTAGCTCAAAAGTAATACTATAAAATAAAAATATTTTTGGAAAATGCAATTTTTTGACCCCAGTAGGTGTAGCTCATTAAGCCTTTGAAGCATACATTTTTCTTTACGTGCAATTAGCTTGAAATTGTGTACTCGGGGGTTTTCGGGGTCGCTGATTACGAATCTGCACTCAAAATTTGGGAATTCAAGATGGCGGATCCAATATGGCGGACCATAAATGCAAAACGTCGTTTGATGATAGCGAAAGTTGGTACTCGGGGGTTTTCGGGGTCGCTGATTACGAATCTGCACTCAAAGCTCGGGAATTCAAGATGGCGGATCCAATATGGCGGACCATAAATGCAAAACGTCGTTTGATGATAGCGAAAGTTGGTACTCGGGGGTTTTCGGGGTGGCTGATTATGAATCTGCACTGAAAATTTGGGAATTCAAGATGGTGAATCCAATATGGCGGACCAAAAATGCAAAACGTCGTTTGATGATAGCGAAATTCGGTACTCGGGGGTTTTCGGGGTCGCTGATTACGAATCGGCACTCAAAATTCGGGAATTCAAGATGGCGGATTTATGGCAGACCATAAATGGAAAATGTCGTTTGATAATAGCGAAAGTTGATACTCGGGGGTATTAGGAGTCGCCGTTACATGAAATGAGCTCCGAAAAAAAATAAGTCATCAAATTTGGAACAAATCCTATAGTTTTTGCCATTTACAGTCGCCATGTTGGATCCGCCATTTTCAATTTGACGGTTTAGACTTCGGGTTTGTTTTCAGTGGATCAAAAACCAAGTTTTTACCGATTTATTGGTTACGCTTGACCTGCTAGATTAGTCGTAATCGGATTTATAATGTGAAAAGTACGTTTTTTTGCACTTTCGTTATTGATGACACCCGCTACGTGAAAAATGAGAATTTAATAGGTACCTTTTATTAGTTATTGAAGTCCTAGGAATCTTGAAATGCATTTACAACCGCCATATTTCATTACAAAACACTTTGAAATCGTCAAAATCTGAATTGAATTAGGTCGAATTAGTCGGCCATTTTGTACGGCGAAAAAAAAATGCTAACAGCTTGATATTCATACTAAATAGATGTATAATTAATTTTACGAGTGAATCACTTTTCCATACGAAAAAAAAATGTTAAATTCGCACATGATTTTATACCCGTTACTGTGGCTTAAGGCCTTAAGTAAAAACTGCCTCCCACTCGGTGGCCGACTGCAGGCCGGTGCGCGACTAAGCGGTCACCCATCCGAGTATTGGCCCCGGCCAACGCGACACGCGCTTTCACGACTTTTTTTGTTCCGCGGTGAACGCCAGTTCGCGCGGGCACCATTCCCATGTACACCATAAATATTCATTTAGCGAATGTGGACAGTCGTATGAGTGTATCTGCATAAAAATGACAAGCTTTTCCGAGGCGACTAATCGGTAGTCCAGCAACGAGCGCAAGTCCATATCCTACACATGTGCGAGCCACCGCAACTACAAAGGAGGTCTCGGGCGGGCGCGCTCGTTCACTCGCGGTCTCGCGGGAGCTCCTGCTTTTGATGCCTAACAACGGTCATAGAGTTAGCGGTACTTTTTTTTCCTTGTTCCTCTCTCGTTTTATCATAAAGGCCCAGGGCACGTACGTTTGACGTACACGGTGGGCGTTAATGATATTCGACGGGTCAATGAGGACAAGAGAGACGGACTTACACGGCGAAAGAGAGATAGAGAGAGAAAGGGGGCGGAGGAGGAGAAACATTTCGATGGTTGTTGCTCGTCAATTTCGAGGTGTCTCGTCGATACGAAGTATAACGAGGAGTCGCGTCGAAGTATGCGTGAGCTGTGCACCCCTGAACCTATATACAGGGTGGCCCGAATAGTTACGTCCAAAAGGTAAATCTACACTGACAGAAAAATCCTATTGATATTAACTAACCGCGTGTATTTGATTTTTTTTTAAATTAACTAGATTTTTCGCGAAATCAAATGTTTCGTATTGCATTCCAGCATTGGAATTATTTATTTTAAATATATTTGTTTATTCAAATCGAAATCTATTTAGTATCGTCTAATAATAAAATATTTTATTTAAGGGGTCTTCTCACCTTAGACGCTAAAATAAGGCTATTTTCGTGATTTTTTTGATAGGTTTAAATCATAAATATTGACATAAAAGTTAATATACTTAATAAATACACTTTCGAAATACGTAAAAAAAATGTTTTTAGGTATTTATGTAACCCAAACAAACTTTAAACGCGTTTTTCTCGAAACAACGTTTTTCAACGGCTTGTTGATAAAATCTTCGAAACTACTGAACCGATCCTTTGAAATTTTAACCACATTTCCTTTACAACTCTAGCTATAGCACATATCAAGGATTTAAAAAAAATCAAATTTACAGTTTTTTTGCCAAAAACGGTGAATACACACATTTTTTTTGTTTTTGTATTTTTTTGTTTTTTTTTTTTGTTTTTTTTTTGTTTTTTTTTTTTTTTTTTTTTTCAAAAAATGTCCGCCATTTTGTTACTTTTGCATGTATAAAAAATCGTATGATATGCGCTATAGCCAGTAATATACTGAACCTAAAACCGTTTGATTTTTTTGTTTCGGAATACCCATCTCCGAGATTTCATCAACAGCGCAGACCTATAATTTTTTCAGGACATTTTTTTAACTACCATTTTCGTCTGTAAATAATGACTAAGATAAATATTTTTTTTACATGTATTTCGAACGTGTATTTATTAAGTGTAACAACTTTTATATCAATATCTATAATATATACCTATCGAAAAAAATTCACGAAAATAGCCTTTTCTAGCGTCTAAAGTGAGAAGACCCCTTAATCCTAATAAATCTGTGATTCGGTTTCATCTGTTCAAAAAACAATTTAGTTTGATCCACTGGAGGTATATATTTAATTTTTTTTTAATTAAATAGAACAGAATTCCGCAGAGTCAACCATTGTTCTATTTGATTGAACTAATGGTCTGTCTTTATTTCAACACACACATCAAAGGGCGGTGGGGGTAGAGGAAGAGGAGAGAGAGAGGAATTATATATATATATATATATATGTATATTTATAAAAAGGTTATGTTTGAAAAATCTATAGCATGTTATTCGATAAAACTCTCTCATTATCACAATAATATTAACTAATTGATATAGTTTATGTGATTCAACCAATCATTATAGGAATTAATTTGGTCCCTTAAGCCATATCTGCGACCAGTATGCCACAAGGTTCGATTCCATATAGGCGAAATATTTTCGGCGAAAAAAATCAATTCAGAAGGCCAGGAAATTACGAATTACGATTCAAAATCGTTGTTGTTAAACTCTTAATTATGGGTTTCGTTTCATTTTGGATGTATGAAATATTTTATGCATATAGTATACTTGGATTACAGTGTAGATTGTAAGCAAATGAAGATTTATTTGAATCAAATCTTTATTTATTCTATTCGAATATATTTAATATTTAAAAAGAATACCTGAAACAAATGAAAAAATATCTTTTAAACAAGTAAGATCGTAGTAGGCCGTGAGACAAGATAAAAAGCTATTTCATTTAAATAGATCCAATTTAAATTAAATATTTTTTTGGCAGTGTAAACGCCTCGAATCAATAGCTATTCGAATCAGCCCCATGTATGCATCTTTTTTAGCTTTCGAAAAATACGCATTTTTAAATTTATTTTTCAAAGATTTCCTGCAGCATAGGTTTTGATTTTTTCTCTATTGTGTATGGAGATCTCTTAGAATTGTTTAAAATGCAATTGGGAGTCATTTCGACGGGTATAAGTATTTTTTACTGCCTGAACTGTAGTGACGGATCTTCTCAAACCTATTTTTTAACTATTGATCAAAATCTAAGGCTATTGCGTTAGCGTTCAGCTGCTAAATTATTTATCGAGATGTTAGGCCTAATTGTAAAAGACGAAAAATTACTTTTTTCAAAACCAATATATTTTGACAGTATATCGTCTTATAAATGTTCCCTGAAAAATTCAGGATAATCGGATGAAAATGGCAGATTTATAGGCTGTTATGTTGACGCCCGTCGAAACACTCGGAGTTCGGAAACCCAAACAAACGCTTTTTGCTCGAAAGTACGTTTTTGAAATCGGCGAGCAAAATATCACGAAAACTACTGCATCGATCTTTCTGAAATATTTAGGGCTTTTCATAAGTGTAAAAGTATAGGATATGATCGAAGAATGTTTTCCGATATCAACAATTCGATAAAAAAATCAAGACACATTTTGAACAGACGTAATTATTATTTAATTGCGCATCTCGGAAATTCCTTCGATGGATGTAGTCTGGTGTTCAGGTCTGGTGTAGCTTATTCGAGATTTTTTTTACAACAAAATAAAATACAATCATTTTAATTTTTTGCCTGTTTTTAATGACATCGTGAACTATTTAAAAAACATTGTTTTACTTAATTTCACACAATTTTATAATTGTTTTTTGAAGTTAAACTAGACACCTTTGATCATAGAATAAACTAATATACCAACGAAGTCTGTTTGGTTTTTTTTTTATATCGCATAACCTGGTTCAGAAGGGCCCACCGCCAAAGACGTTTTCGAGAGGTGCTTCCCGACAATCATCTGTGAATCGATTATAATTAAATATTTCTACAACAAACAAACTACGATCGTTCTTTGCATGATACTTTTTCGAATACCTTATTTTTCTAAAAATGTATCATCACGATTTTCTCAAAAATAATCCCAAATATGAGTTTCTTTCCACCGTTACAATTAGGTACAACCCCTTAACAGGGCACGCAACGATAACGCAAGAAAAAAAATCCCGAGAGAAGTATATAGTACATACACAACAGAGAAAAATAAAAAATGGATTACAAATTTTTAACCGGAAAGACAGATATACGTATGAAGCAAGTTAAATAAAAGTTTGTAAAAAAGCTTCTCCCCCGAAGCCTAAAGAAAATCGTAAAACTTGAGCTATTGATGCGAGGCATCTAGATTCGTAGACGTCACTTTTCGGGCCACCGTCTACTGCATTAACTCTTTCTATATATATATATATATATATATATATATATATATATATATATATATATAACGGTATACTTATTGGTGGCCTCCGACCAATACAAGCTAAAGAATAGACTGGCCACATCAACTTTCGGTACATGATATATATTGACTTTCCCTCGGAGCAGGGCGAAAGATCGCGAGAAAGAAACGAAAAAATGGGCGTAGGTACGGGAGGAGAATCAAAAGATGATGCTGAGCCACGGTGCGTGTAGTACCCTCGGCCCTGCGCTCCTGGAAGCCTTCCCTACCGTCATTATTCAATTTATTGTCCGGCCATTACAAATATAGTTATGGGGCACACGTGTTTTACGAGTTTATTACGAGGTGACGGAGGAGGTAACACGAGGCCTCCCAGATTCGAGCTCATGAACACGGTGTCCGGAAAAAAAGGATCGAACAAGTCGGGAAACGTGTTCGATCATTAGGACGGAAGATTTTTTTTCCTTGTAGAAAGAGAGGCAGAGGGAGTGAGTGTTATTTTTATATGGACAATTTTATTTGTTCTCGTCTTTTTTTCTTTTGTGTAAGAACCATTCGTACGTTGCATCCAGCCTCCGATGCAGATTACCTTGACTCGACGCAACTCTGTGCGAAACAACAGTGAAAAAAGCATGCTCGTTAAATCGAGGAAAATTATTTGTTTGTGCCAATTAACAGCGGTATATTCGACGTATTTTTTTTTTTATTCAAACGACGATATTTTTATTTAGCTCATTAAATAAAATTATAGTGAAAAATAATTATTATTTATTATGAAAGCAATAATGTATTATTTTAATCGTGGGATATAAAATGATATGCACTAGGAAAAGCATTTATTAATCTACAGCCCTCTATTGATGGTGTTTGTGTCCGTTTTTCACATGGAAATGTTGTTTTATAGATCAGCAGTTTATTGTGCGCTGGTTTGGATTTTCTGCCAACAAGCCAGTGTACTTTTCGAAGCTTTATGACCAGCTATTATTATTATTATTATTATTATTATTATTTTAATAGTATCAAAGTTTGCATCATTGGGATGTAACGAAATTATTTTCTTTTTCGTATTGCCCAATTTTGTTTGCCCATTTAGACTACAAAAATTACTGAACATTTTTTTTAAGATCCTTATTGGGTTTCCATAATCGAAACTTGGAAAAAAGCGTTTGGATAGTAATGAAAATAACGAAATGAAGCAATAAAGAAGAATGTTTGTTGCATTTCAACGATGCAAACTTCAAACCCATGGTTTTGATGGGCTTTGTCCAAGTTGACCTGCGATCGAAATGCGTCCCCAAGTATTTCACTTCCTGGACAGTGGGTAACAGTTGCCCGTACAATTTAACGCTTGAAGAGTATTTATTTCTCCCGAAATATTTATTTGATATAAAGAAATGGTTACGTTTGAAGCTCACACCCGGAATTCGAAATTATTTAATTAAATATTTTAACTAATCTATTTGGATTCATTTATCCCTGTTAAATATTTTAATAGAGAATCACCTTAACTGAGACGTGATTCATTGAACTCGAATACAAAGATTTCGTAGTTCTGAGCGAAAACATTGTTCGTAACAAGTTTAATGATCAATAAGTGTTTTGAAAATTTAAATAAATGTTTCTTTGAAAAATTTCATCATTTTTTAAAATAAATAATAACTCCTTTTCAAAAAATAAAATAATTTTCAAAAAATTCACCGAAAATCCTTCCGATAAGTAGAAAACATATCCCAAAATAGAATATTTTTTAAAAATCAATAAAACCTAGTTACTCATTTGAAAAATACTTGCAGACCGATTCATTCGTCTATCAAATTCGACTAAAATACTACGCCTGTCAACCATCATCCCAAAATGAGCATTCCCCTAATTTGCCCATACAATTTAATCACAATGAATAGAGAAGTTCACTGTAAATTAAACCTCATCACAGTCACCCAAATGTTTTTCTCCGTCCCGCAGTTTCAATCAATTGCCACATTTACTTGAATTGAATATATAATTTCCTCGAATATCAAATAAAACTGAATTTTTTCGCGCTCGTTCCAGCACTAAAATCCCATGCTAAATTACTCCAAGATATTTTCACATGTATTCTCCTACGAACTGCGGAGAATGGCAAATCGATTTCACAAAAAAAGGTCATTGCTTTCGCGCGCGCAAAGACCATGAGCAAAAAAAATATATATATCTCGTTATTTTCAACTTCCAGAGGCCTCCTATGCATCTGCAAATAACAATTTCGCGCTGACAACATTCGCGCGGGGGTGACTCAACCCCTTGCTTGGATTCGCATCGTAGCACTTTGAATATCAGGCAATCACGATGTGTGCCTACTATAGCACGTTTATCCGATTAACGATTTCGTAAGAGATTACGTACACACACGTATATATCTATATATAGATATATATAGGCACTATGTATGGCACAGCTGCGCAGAAACGTGAGAGTTTCGAGCATCGATCAGGATCGCCTACAGGCTATATATAATATTATACTCTTACCAATATATATAATCACAACATGGTCTACTCACTTTCTCTGAGTCTCTCTCTCTCTATATATATATATATATATATATATATATATATATATATATGTATACACACACACACACACACACACACACACACACACACACACACACACACACACACACACACACACACACACACACACACACACACACACACACACACACACACACACACACACACACACACACACATATATATATATATATATATATATATTGAGAAAGGAGATTTCGAACCCGTTATATCTGATCGTTTTGACGACGGTCCTTTAAGCTTTTCAAATGACTCGTTTATTCTCAAAAGAGGACGGTCCTCGAAGTCCAAAGTCCTCAAAATGACCTTTCCCTATGTACAAAGTTCATATGCATATAAACATACATATAGCTCATCGAACGTGTACATAATTGTGACGATCGCGCGAGAAAGTTTCGCTGTCTTCTGGGGTCACGATCTGCTGACCGTTTGATCCTCGGTCAACGAGATTCTTCTTCGATATTTCTCTTTTCCTTCCCCCTCTCTTTCAATTAATACCCAATTCAAAACGAACGAGTATTAAAAATAAAAATACAATTATCGCAACGGCTTTAAGCGAGTACATTACTTTCACGTAAAATTCATAGTTACATTACGCCATGTGCGAAATTCGAAAAAACATTCTCGGCACATGAAAATAAATTCCCCGCTTAACCGAGGAATGAAGGGGTGCGCTAGAGGATATTCTATTTATATGGCTTATTTCTCAATTCCTATCTCCGCATAAAATGATACTCGGGCTGATAAAGTTAAAAAAAAGGGGGATAGAAGCAAGTACGCGATATAAAGTGCTTCATTAATGCGCGTCGTTTGTGCACTTAACGGTGTATGTTCCATAAATTGTCGTATTATCGAATAAATTGTCGGACGCGAAATAATTACGCGAGGGACTCGAGATATTATGCAGGCGCATAAATGAGTACGAGAGGCACGCGTCGAGAATTGTCTCTCGGGAGTCTCTTAATGACGTATGCACACAATTTTCTGCTACACACGGACATGCACATTTATGGACGCTGCATGTGTAGAAGCTGACGTGTCGTCCTCGTCGCTACAGCAGACGACAATATTCTCGTCTCCGTTCTTATACCGTTTCGCGTAAGAAAGAAAATTGGTATGGTAATTGTTACGTAATGAACTGTCAGAGCGGTCAACGCAAGCACACATAATCAAGCCGAACAACGGTATTTCGTTTTTTTTTTTATTCTTCCTCTTTTCTTCTCCCGATCCTGTTTTTATCCATCTTCGTGTTTATTTTTATCCGGTCGACAACGCGATTGATGCAACGGGCGAAATTCCAATGTTGCGTATCCGTAATTCGCGTTTGAGAATTGCTCGGCGACGGAGTAAGGTTACGTTGTGAGGGTAATGCGAGTCCGAGGTAAACGAGAGGATTACTGCCGGATTATACTGGGTCTACGTGCAATTACTGGATTTGGGTGAAAACATACATATACGTGTGTAGGTGTGGGAGGAATGGATTGAGGACAATTCGAGGACAATTCTTGATGTCGAAAATGTTCAAAAACACCTTTCCATTTATATATATATATATATATATATATATATATATATATATATATATATATATATATATATATATATATAGGAAATGTGATTTTGAAGTTATTCAACTTCAAGAACTGAAATTTATCGATATTATAACTTTATTTATTACAACGAAGAAGTCGAATGTCTTCAAAATCAGCTTTCCACATACGTATATATATGTATTAGGGTGACCGCAATTTAGGTCGAACTTGAATTTTCGAATTCCTCACGTGAAAGCACAATCAAGGTATTTTTAAAAAAATGTGTGCAAAGTTTGAAGGCTTTAAACATTTTTTCAATGGTGCCTGTCAGGAGTTGAATTTTAAATGACAAAACACATGTATTTTGCTGAGATATAACATATTTATCCCTCAACTCGTAATAGTGGTGAAAAAAAATCTAAATCTAGGCACACATATTGTACACATATCGATGTTCAAAACGTTATTTTCACAGATTTTTACAGCAATAATTTCTAATAAATACACGCTTTACAAAGTCAACCTCGAGGCTGTCTTCATAAAGCGTGAAATTGTGGAAAGTATAACTGCAAAAATCTGTAAAAATTATGTTTTGAACATCAATATGTGTACAATACTTGTGCCTAGTTTTAGATTTTTTCACCACTATTACGAGTTTAAGAAATAAATATGTTATATCTCAGCAAAATACATGTGTTTGTCATTTAAAATTCAAATCCTTACGGGCACCATTAAAAAAAATTTTAACGCCTTCAAATCTAGTACACATTTTTTTTCAAATATCTTGATTGTGTTTTTACGTCGGGAATTCGAAAATTCAAGTTCGACCTAAATTGCGGTCACCCTAATATATATATATACAGCGTTGATCAAAAGTATTAGGCACCCTGCAAATGTTCTATCTGGACAAAAAATGAAATATCTCGGCGAATAGAAATCGTAAACCAATTTGCGAAACGGGGTTTCGAAGCGCACAAAGCCAGCTTCATTTCACTTTTTTATTTTTATTTTTGCGATTTTTTTTTGTACCCGGTAGGGGAGACCGGGGCAAAATGGTATAGCGGGGCAAAACGGTACCGGGGCAAAACGGCACTGGGGCATAATGGGATCGGGGCATAATGGGATAGCAAAAAAATGAAGTTTCTTGGTGCTTGATTTGGGGCAAAATGGGATAGGGGCAAAATGGGACAGAGAGGAGTGGAATATCAAATAGGGGCAAAATGGAATCGGGGCAAAATGGGACACACAAAAATGAAGTGTCGCAGCCCGCTGAATTTGGGTCAAAATGGGATGACAGGAAAATTCATGCTTCGGATCTATGAAAGAGCTGTTGAAACATAATCTAATTTAAATGGTGCTTGTGGTTCGTTTCAGTCCACATATACGCAGATAATACGGACTGACCGATATATTTGTCGACACATATACGTCGATTTCATGGGGAGCCTTTTCTGCGGGGGCTTATATTCGAAATCCAAGGAATCCTGGATTTGTTGTAATTCATGCGAGAAATGGGCCCACTATTCATGTGCCCATGCTGACGATAACTTAATCGAGTACGTTTGCGACAATTGTGCCGATAAAAGTTAGCTTAGTTAAACAAGCAATAAAAATTAAACATTGCCACCGTTAAATTATAGTATCGTAAGTAGAGTGTGACCCAAATATCGTGTAACATTCAATAAAACCTGTTTTCACTCATTTATTACCCCTCGTTTTTTACCCCTGCATTTCTTTCCTTTCTGCATCGAATTATTCCACTGTCCCATTTTGCCCCGATCCCGTTTTGCCCCAACCGCCTCTTTCTGAGGAGCCTGATTTTCTCCGGCCCATTTTGCCCCAGTCCCGTTTTGCCCCAATGACGTATTTTCCAGCAGTGTTGATTTTCACTATTCCATTTTGCCCCAAACCCGTTTTGCCCCGGTCCCATTTTGCCCCGGTCCCATTTTGCCCCGGTCCCATTATGCCCCGCTATGCCATTTTGCCCCGGTCTCCCCTACGTCACTTTGAACATGCCGATTTTTTCACGATTTGCGCATTTTGCAAAATCACGTGCTGGACTTTCAAAAATAGCAATCTCACCATGGTGTGATAAGATTTTTGAAAAGGAAACCGTTAGCTTTAGTTTCGTTTTTTTTTATTAATGTTGTGATTTTTTTCGCAGTGTAATTTAGTTTTTTCTTGAAAAAACGGCAGGTTGCCGAAAAGCCGGCATCGTGCGGCGTAACTTGAAAACTATGACGTTTGGAATATTTAGTCTAAGAAGTACAAAGTTGTGTTTTGTTATTTTGAAGTCACTAAATTTTTTTTAGATTTGTTTTCCAATATTTCTTTGTATCGCTAGTTTGGGTTGATAGCCAACGATTTGTTTCATCAATTTATTGCCGTTACTCTGAAACAAAGACGTTTCAATGAAAATATCGAAAGGAGAAAGGAGGAGAAAATGTTGTCAGAATTCGTATTCGAAATTTTATTAAAAAATAATATCAACAGTGATATTTCAATATTTACACCTCTCCCACGATGACTTGTTTATTTAACTTATATTTCGTTGGACCCCCTTAGCCTTAGTTACAGCCGCAACCAAAAATAGCGATACCAATAAATTTTTGGAAAAAGTCTTTAAAAAATGTCTAAGTAACAAAATACAACTTTTTACTTCTCAGACTAAATATTCCAAACCACATAGTTTTCAAGTTACGCCGCACATGTCGGCTTTTCGGAAACCTGCCGTTTTTTCAAGAAAAACTAGATAGCACTGCGAAAAAATCGCAATTTTTTTTTCAAAAACGAAACTAAAGCTAAGGGTGTCATTTTCAAAGATCTTATCACTAAATGGTGAGAGTACTATCTTTCAAAGTCCAGCACGCGATTTTGCAAAGTGCGAAAATAGTGAAAAATCGGCATGTTTAAAATGACATGCCGAGTACAAAAAAAAATCGCAAAAATGAAAGTAAGATCGCAAAATGAATCTGGCTTTGTCCGCTTCAAAACCCCGATTGGTGAATTGGTTAACGATTTTTTTTTGCCGAGATATTCGATTTTTTGTTATTCTACTCAAAGAACTGAGTAGAATGACTTGAGTCGAATAACAAGAACATATATATCAAAAATCACCTTTCTCTATATATATATATATAGAAAGGTGATTTTTTATATATATGTATACGTTGATATACATCTTACTTACGTATTACTGTCGTGACGTACGAGTATTCCTTCAGGCATGTGCACGTACACTCGCGTTCTATATATAGAGGCAATTCTATTCCGGCTCGTCCATCATTCTCATTATTCCGTGAAAGACTCGCTAAAAATTCACACCGCAGTTTGTTATTCGGGAATTGTTATATACGAGAGACGAAGATCGAAATTTCACGTCACGTTGGCGCGCAGTCTCGAAACGGCGATTGTGTGTTGTCAAGTCGTGTTAGATTTTTTTTTATTTTCTTTTGCAACGCAGAGATATGGACGGTTAAATTGGTGGATTTGGGAGTTGAAGTACGCCTTCGAAGGTATTCCAATGGGGCACCGTATGCATATGTGCGTCTATATATATATATATATATATATATATATATATATATATATATATATATATATATATATATATATATATGCGACGAGGAGTGCAGAAGAAATCGAACAGTCCGATCCCTATGGGCCACTGTTATACCCGAGCTCTGTACGTGACACGTTTTTGAGGATCTTTAAAAAGCATGAATTTCTCTTTCCGTCGATCATGTCGATGGAATTCACGACGCGACCCGCGAGAGGTGTGCCACCCTGCGAAGGGTATGCAGAGACGAAATTCGAGGTGGCAGGTTGATTCGTTCGTGACCAGCTACTGTATTTTGGGGGGGGGGATTGAAGGAAGACTATGCTCTGACGTACAAAAAAAGGTTGTTTTTTTTTTTAGATTTTTTTGTCTAGTAGATTATTTATTTGGAATTTGGAAAAAACACTATGTTATTGAGCATACATTGAACTGATTGCGTGTAATCGTTTATTTGTAAAAATTGAAAATTAACGTTATTGAGGTACGACAACCTGCATAGAAAATATGATCCAATGGCCGGGTCGATAACATGACAATGTTTGGTCTGAAACATAAAAATATTTTTTTTTCATAATCTATATAATTGCAGTTCTTGTAGTACGTAGCTGATTCAAAAAATTACAATATAAGCGGGTGTTTAAAAAAAAGTGGATTTTTGCCACAATTTTGACAAAAATTCGGGGGCTTAAATAATACTAAATTTGAAAAGCTACTGCAATTACGGCAATTTCGGTTTTTTGGAATATAAAATCACACATTTATAGCTGAAGTTATACGATTCCAGTTAGGTCGAGAAAATAGTCTGTAACTTGGTCAATTTGTAATATTTTAACTTTAATTTTTGTTCATATTACATCGGATGTGTAAACTTTGAGAAAATGCTAAAAAAATTGTTTTTACTCGTCAACGTGGTGCCCCACGTTAAGAAATATATATTTTTCTTTTCAAGCATTTTCTCAAAATCATTTTCCAAAAACGCTTATCTCATTGTATTATTATCGCCATCATTACCATGATTTGTTTCATAATTATAATTATAAAATTATAGATATTATCTTTATTATTTTTTTGCAAATTATTATTTTTTTATAACCCTCTGGCCTGTAACTATTGTCGTTATCATCATTATGATTATTATTGTTATCTATATATATATATATATATATATATATATATATATATATATATATATATATATATATATATATCTTCTGGCAGAAGGTAAAAATTAATACTGAGATATAGTCACGATAAAGCGAAGGTGAAACCAATATAATTATAATTTCCGGTTGGCTAGTTACGTAAAGTTCGCCCAAAGGATAAAAAAAAACTGAAAAAGAAAAACGGATCAGCTGCGTGACCCGATCAGTCGTCGTTTCTCACATTCGAATCCAGTTTGAAAATATACGTTCGCAAACCAGCAATCTTCTTTTTTTTCGGTATAAAAGTGAAAGGGACGGTTCACCTGTCCCGAAAAGGTGGAAAAATGCCGCCGAGACGGCGGTAATACCTGAAGTCGAAAAAAAAAAGCGTAGGAATGGAAAAAGGTCGATGGGTGATCGATTCGATGGGATTGCGAATGAGAACCGCTGGCCTGATATACTCCAGGGTGCCTCTCGTGAATGTTGGTTACGTTATAAACCGCCCGAGACAAGCCGTAATTTCTACTCTCCTTCTCGTGACTTCGTGTACCACCGACCGTCTATACAGTCATACTCTCGTGACACTACGGATATCGCAGTTACTCTATTCGCTTTCCACGCGCACCGCGAGGGAGGCTTAATCGAAACCACCGGGGGTAATCAAAGTCACCCTTAAAGAGATGCAAAATTTCAGGGAAAAGCTTTTTTTTCGTTCGTTTGTAGTTCGGTGGTGCGCTTTCTTGGAACTTTTCGAGAAAAAAGACGAAATTATTGAAAAATCTTTTCGTTGCATTCGAAATTCTTTAGGGGGTCTCCGTAAACTTGGGGCCCGATAAACGGGCCACTTTGGAATATTTTATTCTAGTGAGAGTATTTGGTTGACGAGGTAGGTATTTTATACATAATTGATACTTTTTTTTAATTCAAACTTAAATTCAAACATGCCTTTTGGCAAGTTTGAATTTTTATTGATAGTCATCAATAAATAGTTATTATTATTTAAACAGAGGGCTGCCGACGTTGGTTCATGGCCAATTGAGAAGGTTCTGCCAACTAGGGGATCTGAAATGAAAAATAAAAAAAATTTAGTATTAGTAGAATAATAACACTCTCGTATTGACAGGATAATTTTGTTGAATTTTGAACATTACGAAAATGGCAAAATGTTGAAAAAAAAAGTTTGATTCTCGACAAATTTTTGTTGTTGTTATTATTTTAGTCATTTTGGTTATTTTGGTTATTTTGGTTATTTTGGTCATTTTGGTTATTTTGGTCGTTTGGTTATTTTGGTAATTTTGGTAATTTTGGTCATTTCGGTCATTTTGGTTATTTTGGTTATTTTGGTAATTTTAGTTATTTCAGTTATTTTGGTTATTTTGGTCATTTTGGTTACTTTAGTCATTTTAGTTATTTTGGTTATTTTTGTTATTTTGGTTATTTTGGTCATTTTGGTTTTTTTGTTATTTTGGTCATTCATTGTTATTGGCGCATCGATAAACGTTTATACGTTTATCGATTTATCAATAAGAAATGACCAAAGATGTTTTCCAAAGATTTTTTTTAAACTAAAGATTTTTTTACAAAAATCATCCGGTCGTACGATTGAAAATGTTATAAACTTTGCTTCGTCCGAATTCACACCGCCGCGGAAAACATAGTTTTAATTTTTCAATTTTAATTTACAACCTGCACTGTTGCATGAAACGTAGTTTTGAGAAAAATGCAAACGAAAAAAAAGTTCGCCGTAGCGCAGTGGGCAACTCTTCACAAAAATCGTCATAACTCCATCAATTTCTAAAATATTTTCAAAATCTTCTTTGCAAATTGAAGTTAAAACCCTGCACTGTGAAATTATGCAATAAAAAAGTATTATAAATAGAAATTTCAAATTGACCCCTTTGGGAGAGCATGGAAGATGTTGGGTCAGAAAAAAAACAGCCAAAAATAAAAATTCTCAATTGTGGGCTCCACATTCAAAATAAAATCGTGACTGGCATAAAACGTAGCGCAATTCTTTAACTTTCAGCTGAAAGGCTTTCCATCCAATAATGGTTCCATCAGTATTTGTTGATATTTAACTTTATCAGAGCAAAACAATTGAGAGTGCACATGCCGCGCCTCACGACTGCCTTAATTATTGAGGCTCTCAACTGTTCGCATTGCCATACGGTTCTTAAAAACGGATGGGAGAGCGGAACGAGAAAATAAGCGAAATTTCAGTACGTACAAATTAATTATACCACAATTATCTAGCGAACGATTGTGACATTTTTCAAAAAGTTCCTTTCGTACATTACGCACACCGAAAATCTCTAAAACACTTTGTACGATTTTGTCATAACCCTTCTCCTCATCGTATCCCACAATCGAATTAAAAAACCTCCCGCAAGAACGCATGCTAAACAACTGCAAATTAAAAGTACTTGAGGTAAAATACGTCACAATCAATTATTATACCGAAGGATAAACAGGAATAAAAAAATTCGCATAAATTTAGTACATTTAGACATTTTTATATTTTCTGTGAAAAGTCGCAGCCACGAAAATTCTTCTGCTAGTCACATTTTTCTAACATTTATTATTAATATATTCTTTAATAATTCGGTGACCCTCTGTTTTTATTGTCGCTGCGGAATCTTTGGACATTTTTACACGCGTTGAGCAACTTATGTCAGGCATCTAGAGTTATTTAGTGTATAAATTATTCATCACTATTATTTATATCATTCGGTATAGTCCTCTCCATAATGTGCCGTATAAATAAGACGATTTTTAGAGTCGTAATTTTTCGTTGAAATCTCGGTAACTTGGCTTGAGATTTTACCAGTATATAGGGATGTATTTTTACGAGATTATAGACGAAAGTCAGTTGATTGTTAAATATTCAGGTTCGTGAAAGGGATACCTTAAATTATTTGACAGGTAAATCGACCCTCACGCTTTGCCTACAGGCTTCGAACAAACCGAGCAAAGATGCAGGAAATTTTGAACGCCATTGTAGTATTTTTTTAAGGGGTTCTTTTTAAATCCCAAATATCGGGCTATTAAAAAAAATGTACTTTGGAAGACCAAGTGAGATGCTTGAAAAACCGTTTGAACATTTTTTTCCATATACATTAACAAACTTGTGTACCAAATTTCATTTGAAAAATATTAATAGCTATGAACAAGTTATAAAAAATCGCGTAAAGGACCTTTGAACGAGAGGGGCTCAGCGGTATACTTGATTTTGGCCACCCGGTTGATCTGAAACAAAAAAAAAAGAGTATTTTCTTAAAATAGATAATATTGGCTAAGACTTGACCGAGCTTTTTTTTGTTATCGTGTTTCAATCATAAAAAAAACATTTCGATTTTCTTTTCGATTTTTCGAAGGACAATGACATCATTATAATTAATAACCAATGAAAAAAATGTTAAAAGAAAAACGTGCGTCAAGACTGAACTACTATTGCACTGAATAAGTGTACCAAATTTCACGTCAATTTACCAGCAGTTTAATCGTTGTAATCATAAGTTTAGCATATTTTGGACCTTCCTCTTCAATTTGAGTTGGCTCGAGCGTCGAACGAGTGTGCGTCATTTTCGAAGACCCTTTTAGACGCCCGAAAATGAGTCATTTTTCATGCATTTTTTTAAGAGTGATGAAATAATCACGTCATTAAAAAATGTTGACATCATCTTATTACAACATTCAAGTCTTAAAAAAAATGTTAATACAAAACAAAATGGCAGCGTTATAAGGTATTCCTTTAAGCAACTTTTGAAAAATTGCTCATGTTATAACTCAAAAAGTTATTCATCCATCTGGCTGAAATTTTGGGAGGTTTCTCATTATAACATTATCAGAAGGATATGCCTAAAGTTTTAAGGTTATCGCGTAATAAATTACCTTTTTGGGGTCAAAATTGTCGAGAAAATAGTAAAAAAATATGAAAATTTGATCACAAAAAATCCTTAATTTTTAATTTTATACTTTTTTATATTTTCATAGGTATCCTTCCAATAACGTCATAGTGAGAAACCTCCCAAAATTTCAGCCCAATCGATCAATAACTTTGTGACTGAATTAAAAAATTAAAAACGAGCAGTTTTTCGAAAGACGCCTAAAGGAATACCTTATAACGCCGCCATTTTGTTATGGTGAAAAAAAAGAAAAAAATTAAATTAGTTGTTAAAGAAAATGTCAAAATATTTAAACGATGCGATTATTTTATCACATTTTAAAAAATTCATGAAAAATGACTAATTTTCGGGCGTCTAAAGGGATTTCCCCCCTTAATCCCTTAAGTCTGCTATGCCCCTCCCCCCATCGTCCAATCCATTTTTTCACATTTTAACACGTTTCTAGGCCAAGAATGTAGGCTCTTCGTAAAAAAGAAACAAGGACCGTCGAATAATCGGTGATGTCACCGTAAAATGGGTCGGTACCGGTCATTCATCGATTTCTACGCACGACTACTCGTGCATCTGAAAACCGCGTTCCCGGCCTACGATTATCTTCCCAATGTTTCAAAGTGTGATGACCGTTCGTCTGATCGGGAACAAGGAGAATGCTGCTCGCCTTCGAGCGTTATTCAAACGAGAGTTTGCAAATTATTCGCCGACCTCAGAAAAGCCTGCAAATTATTCCTTGACCGCAGAAAAATGCATATATGTATTGACTCTTTCGCACTCACGCCGAGTATTACTCAACCCTTGGAGCAACAACGAAAAAAAAACAAACAGAGAGAAAGATAGAGAGAAAGAGCAGCGTGTCGTGGAGCGATCGCGCGGTCTCTCGTTTAATAAACAGAAGTATAGGACGCCACTACATCGGCGCGGTAGCGACAAAAAGCAGGCCTTCGCATTTTATTAGAAGTGAAAGTCGCGGCGTTTTAGGTTGGCTACCTATATAAAATATGCCGTCCCGACAAGCGAACTCTCGAGCTATGCGCGCGATTGCGAGGCTGCGGTGGCACTGTTACCGGGGCGCCTCCGCGCTATATATATCGCTATTAAGACGCTATTCAAATGTCCGCAGGATGTGGACAAAAATGATTCTTATCGGGATTGATTTTTTTTTTCAACTACTTTCGTACGACCATTTGCCAAAAGGCTTATCTTGTATTATTACCGTTATCATTATTTTATTTTTGTCATTATCATTATTATCGTCATCGGTATTTTCTTGTTGTCATCATTATTATTATTGCCATCTTTAAAAAAAAAGTATAATGATTTGTTTTTTTATGACAATGATTAATGATAACGAATAATTATTATTATTGTCATCAGTGTGTCCCTTTTTCATCATTATTATTATTTTATCATCATTACTGCGATTGTTATTTTTATTTTCTTTTTATCGTCATTATTAATATTGTCGTCATTATTATGATCATTGTCAACATTATTTTTATTATTGTTATCATTATCTGTCTTGCTGTTATTATTTTTGTTATTATCATTAGCATCATCATCATCCATTATCATTAACATTATTGTTTTTGGAAATTTTTTTTGTGTTAATAAATGTTTCGGCAAGTAAAAATAAAAATAAAATTAAACGATTCATTTCCCAAAAGCGTCATCGTCTTGTATTACTATCGTCATCATTATTATTATTGTCATCAGTATTTTCTTATTGTCATCATTATTATTATCGTCATCTTTTTTTTCAATTGTTTTTATAATGATTTGTTTCTTTTATGATAATGATTAATAATAATGAATCATTATTATTATTATTATTGTCATCATTATTTCCCTTTTATCAAAATTATTAATATTATTTTCACCATAATTATCATTATTGTCATTGTTATCATTATTGCCTTTTCATCATCATTATTATCATAATTTTCTTTCTATCGTCCTTATTATTATTGTCATCGTTATTCTGTTTTTATCGTCGTTATTATCATTGTTATCATTATCTGCCTTGCTGTTATTATTATTGCTATCACCGTCAGCATCATCATCCATTATTATTAACATCATCGTCATTGGAATCTTTTTATGTGCTCACAAAAGTTTCGTAAGGTAAAAACAAAAGAATTTAAATGACTAATTAAAAATTGAAAAACTATTTTTTCCAAATGTTCATTGTTAATTTTCCATAGCTATTTTTATTTTCTTGCAGCAAATTGTCGTGAATCGCATTCAAATATGATCGTCAAATTAAGATTCGCTGACATTCGAAAAAATGTACCCGTGCCGCGGCTAGTGTTATTGAGGTCACGAAATTCGCCTGGATTCTGTATGACTCCAGATGAGGTACTTACTGCGCGGGGCAATATCAACGAAGAGCAGAAACAACAAAAAGCTTTTGAAGGAATTTCGAAAAGATTGGTTTTGTCAAGAAAAAAGTATCCCATTGCGAGAAAATTTCTACGTTCCACAGCGACGAAGCGTAAATTTCAACGAGGCTTATGTAATTTATATAGAAATATGGGACAACGATAAAGCGTGTTGCCGGACGCGGCAAAATTTCTCGAGGAGCAAAAGAAATGTCTCGTTGACGAAGACCCGTGCAGGCAAAGGCGAGAAGGTCTCGTTGAGAAGATTGAGTTCCTCGCAAAGGAGGTTCGCGTTTTATATTTTATGGGGTATGCTCGCAGTACCGTGAGTTATAAATAAATCGACTGGCAGAAGGGCGTAAGCCGCATCCCTTTAGGAGCTCATTCGCGTTTTGGTTACTTCCTTTTGTTCGTTGCAATCGATCCGTGTATGCAACTCGCTCTCCCTCTCGTTTTATCTCTTTCTCTCTTTCGCTCTCTCGGCCTTTGCCAAAGAAGTCCGCCGCGTGGAGTACAGTTTGAAAGTACCGAGGTTGTTACTTTCAAGATTGTCGATTCCCAGTTTCCTCGTCAAGGGCAACGAGACATGGAATATTCGTTCGTAGTCTTCGCAGTCGAATATGCGATGGACACACCCACACTGTTCACCCATCAAACATATGCACATTTATGTCCTCAACGTACCGTCCTACATATATACGGGAAAAGTTTATTTCGAGGATCCTCGACGCGGAGAACCGTCCTCGAAGCAGTGCGATTTTCCCGATAGCCACCATTCCATAGATACAACGGGTTCTGAATAACCTTCGTCCCTGCGTATACGTAGGCACATGTGTTCCGAGTGAAATTTTATGTCACTTTTTATAGCCAGCCTCGATCTATAAGGTAGTTCTGTTGTCTCGTTAAAAGGAAGATTTTCTGTCAGCTTGACGTGAATTTCGAGACGAATGCTAGTGTGTATTGGCGGATTATCTTCAGCCTGAACCCTCCGAAGACAACCACGATCGTAAATTGTGCACATTTTATACAGACTTAGAGCATCGCGAAATGATCCCTTGATGCGGGTTCAAACGTTCCCCGTACCCTTCATTCGAACACGAATAACCATATTTCCATATAGTCGAAGGATTTTTCGAAAAAAAAAAAAAACGTAACCCCATGTCGCCTTTCGGGAAGAATCCAATTATCGTAGCTGCACAGTCTGCAGGGAAGCTGCTGGCGCGATCGCTTCTCCAATCCTGGGATCTTACAAACAACTCCGTTGAGGTGATTTAGGGAGGGAGCTAACTCGAGGAGGCTTCAAGGGCGGAAAAAGTGAAATCTGAGTGGAAACAATTTTCATAACACTTTTGGTGCGGCTGGTCACAGGGGGTCGCAATGACCCCAGCCATGATTCAAACGATTGCCGCATTGACCGTATCGTTCCGATGGGCTCGTAAAAATTCAGGATATTAGTTTGAACATTCTTGAATGTGGCATTCTCGGTATCATATTTTAATCGAATTTTCAAATGGCGGAAAAAAACAGCGAAGGGCCAATGCGTAAAAGAGCCATTTTTACTAAACAAAAAAAAATCATAACACTTTCAATTTTCAATTTTTTTTCGCAATATTTTAGGTCCCGCTGGTCACAGGGGGTCGCAATGACCCCGGCCATGATTCAAACGATTGCCGCATTGACCGTATCGTTCCGATGGGCTCGTAAAAATTCTGGATATTAGTTTGAACATTCTTGAATGTGGCATTCTCGGTATCATATTTTCATCGAATTTTCAAATGGCGGAAAAAAACAGCAAAGGGTTAATGCGTAAAAACGCCATTTTTACTTAAAAAAAATCAAAACTGTTGCTATTATCAATTTTTTCGTAATATTTTAGGCCCCGCTGGTCACAGGGGGTCGCAATGACCCCAGCCATGTTTCAAACGATTCCCGCGTTGACTGTATCGTTCCGTAGGACGCATACAAATTCAGGATATTCGTTTGAACATTCAAGAATGTGGCATTCTCGGTATCATATTAAAATCGAATTTTCAAATGGCGGAAAAAATTAGCAAAGGGCCAATGCGTAAAAAAGCGATTTTTACTAAAAAAAAAGTCATAACACTTTCAATTTTCAATTTTTTTCGTAATATTTTAGATCCCGCTGGTCACAGTGACCTCGGGGTCGCAATGACCCCGGCCATATTTCACACGATTTCCGCGTTGACCGTATCGTTCCGAAGACTCGTAAAAATTCAGGATATCAGTTTGAACATGCATGGAATCTTACAAACAACTCCGGTGAGGTGATTTAGCGAAGGAGCGCGTGGAGGCTTCAAGGGCGGAAAAAGTGAAATCTGGGTGAAAAGGTGTGACTGCCTTTCAATCCACCTCACGAGGCTTCCAAACTAGGAACTTGATGAAGAGAAAATGAATGTGAGCCTCAACTCACGTTCCGCACGGGGAATTTTGTTGGACGAGCATTGGTAACTGCTGGTAATTGTCGAATGTACTTTTAGAGAAAGAAAAAAAACAACAAGCTACAAAGCGCGTGTCCGTTAATGCGGAAGTGACTAAGTGGTCACTCGGCAGCGTTAGGCCTCTGAACTTACGGTAAAATGTCGTCGATTTTTCGTGATCGACGTGGTAGTAGGAGAAATCCGATATTGCGATGGATCGGAAAGCCGAAAAAGGTGTAGGGGTCAAGTGTGAAATTCTTTAATGATGTAACAGCAGCTTACAGGACTCGGAGTTTCAATGTCCAGCTGCTTAAATGTGTACAACCGTTTATAGATGAAGCTACTGTTGGCTGGACTACCGCATGGGTATGTACGTAGGGAACTGGAGACAAGACGAAAGTACGAGGTAAGATGAATCGTGAGCCTAACTACTAAACAGTGTGTGCGAGCACAGTGCTCCCGTTGGAGTTTGAAGGTGCGGAGGGGAGGTGAATGAATGTGTAAGTATCAACTATGATGGAATCACGCGTCTCGAGAAAAAAAACAATATCGATTTTTTGACAAAACGATCTAACTTTTGGTAAAATTTACCATCGTTTCGGTTCATTTGAGTTGCTGATGTTGACGAAAGACAAGTAAGTAAACACATGGAAAGTACTAATTATTAATAAAATAAGAACGGTTGGTCAAAAATTCTCACGGGCATGATTTTTTGTTAATTCGTTAGAGAGCTATTAGGAAGGGAGAAATGAAACTAGGCGGGCATTTTGGTGTTTCTACCAGAGGAAGAAGAAGAACCAGCGAATTATTTAAAAGATATGGAAGCAAGATTATTCGGACTGAATACTACAGAACTTTGACGATTGGTTTATCAGATTGGTGGTATTGAGAATGAAACCATTTCTGTATGCTAAAGATGCCGATAATTCTTGTCCCATCATACTCCCAACGGTGTTTCATCTTGCCCCGCATATGGGGTAAGATGGGAAAAATAAAGGTTTAAGGGGCCAGTCCACTTTGATTTTTTAAAGGATTTTATAAAAGATGTGAATATAAAAGTTGCTGAGCTTGATAAATAAAGTCTTGAAATACTTTTAAAAAATACGTTTCAATTTATTTTTATTCATTTTTAAGTACAAAAACTATAGTTTAACGTAACGCCTCAAAAATAGGTGGGCTAGGTAGCCCCATCACAACTCGGCAACGGCTTATCTCAAACAAAAAAAATCAAAGTCCTTTAGGTTCAGTATGACACCCGCTACAAAATGACCCTCGGATATAAAGTTTTATCCAAAAATAAAAAAATGGCAGATGGAAAACGAAAAAAGTAAAAAAACGCGTTTTTTCGCAGTTTTTCGCAAAAAAGAGTAAAAATCAACATTTTAAAACCATCGAGGGTCATCTTGCTGCGAATCATGTTTACAATATGTGGTTCAAATTTCAAGAGAATCGGTTTATTAGTTTTAGAGATACGAGGGAGCTAGATTTTGAAAACGTTGTTTCGAGAAAAACGCGTTTGAAGTTTATAAACTCTAAACTCTAAACTCAATCGGCAATTCCTGCATCGTACAAAGTCCCTTCTGATTGCTCATCATCGTCGATTTCTTCAAGTCTTACTTGCTTTCGATTTTTTGAAATTTTCAAAGTGGACTGGCCCCTTAATGAACTCTTCGCGGTCACTCGTTCTGGCTATAAGACGCTAACCACAGGGAGTCGCAATGACCCCAGTCGTGTTCCAAACGATTGCCGCTTTGAATGTATCGTTCCGAAAGACGTAAAAAAATTCAGGGTATGAGTTTGAACGTTCTGGAATGTGGCATTCTCGGTATTATATCCTGATCGGATTTTCAAATGGCGGAATAAAATCAGCAAGGGGTCAATGCGTAAAAAAGCCCTTTTTCATTAAAAAAAAATTATAAAGTGCAATTTCCAATTTTTTCATAAAATGTTAGGTCCGGCTGGTCACGGGGGGTCGCAATGACCCCAGTCATGTTTCAAACGATTGCCGCGTTGACTGTGTCGTTCCGAAGGATGCATAAAAATTCAGGATATTAATTTAAACATTGTAGAAAGTGGCATTTTCGGTATTATGTTTTAATCGAATTTTTAAATGGCGGAATAAAAATAAAAAGAGACCCATGCTTAAAAGAAGCCCCTTTTTACTTTAAAAAATCACAACTTACAATTTTTTGCAATTTTGTTCATAAAATTTTCCGGTCCCGCTGGTCACAGGGGGTCGCAATGACCCCAGCCATGTTTCAAACGATTGCCGCGTTGACCGTATCGTTCCGAAGGACTCATAAAAATTCAGGATATCCGTTTGAACCTTCTAGAATGTGGCATTCTCCGTATCATATTCTAATCCAATTTTCAAATGGCGAGAAAAATTAGCAAGGGTTCAATGCGTAAAAAAGCCCTTTTTTACTGAAAAAATCATAACTCTTGCAATTTTTAATCTTTTTTCATTAAATTTTAGGTCGATACTCTTGAGATTATTAGTTTAAGGGGAAAAAATAGCTCCATAGTGGGAAATAGTTTAAGGAGAAACATAGCCCCACGTCCGACCCTAGTCTCTACTTACAAAGGGTTACCCCAAAGCACCGTTAGAAGGCAGGCTTTAGCCGCCAACAACTTATAGTGATTTTGGCTTGAAGTTGCACTTGGGGTCATTTTGACCCCGAATGATCGAGGAGGGTTAAAACTATATATTGTATGCCAACAGGCTTTTTAGTAAGACTAGTTTTTTGTATGAAAAATCAAAAGATCAATAAATGTTGATTGGTTTAAAGGAATAATTAAAGTTGACTGATTCATATGTATTGTTTTATTTGAACGTGACCTTAGCGTTCTCATCTCACCCCTACTTCCCCTATCTACGTGTGGCATTCGATGACATCCGGTTGGCGAGAATGGGATTGCGATGATTCCCTCGTGCTATTTAATTATACATAGTGGTCGTGATCCTCGAGAAGGATGCTGGCGAGATAGAACTTGCTTCTCGATTAACCTTCACGGAAGCGCAGACGTTAATTCGGGTTCTCGTCGCTTTCGACAAGGACCTCGCGTCGTTGCTTGCTGAGCAAAGACCCGAGTCGTCGCTTCGGTCCATGTAAATGTCCGCGCAAATCTAACCCGATAAATACTCCTCCATAGGAGTGGGCAAGAGATTCTCATCTCGTCGCAATCGAATTGCCATTGTCCGGTTCGACGGCCATTTTTGTTGTCATCTCTTACGTTCTAAGGCCACATCGGTGGAAATCGATGATGGCAGAAAAAAAGTTACACATCGCGCCAGGTTCCGTAATATAAATGTTGAAAGCAACTTGCCTACGGACTCGCTTTGGTATCTTGATGGTTTTGATTTGCAGCTATGGGATTAAGCATAGTCGTCTGGAATATGGAAATTTACCTCTCGGATGTCAAAAATGATACATATTCAAATTTGTATACGACCTTTCCATTTGAAAATGAATGAGACTCGAATTCCTGAAATTTTACGACTCGACCTTCGCCCTATTCTGGATGGGCGGTCTTTTTACCTGTTTGTTAATTTTTCGATTTTTTGCGATTATTCTTACGCGCGGGAAGTTCGTGGCGGAGAATGTTTTTTTTTTATCGTGTCTTTTCGGACCATTGTACTTTTGAAAATGATAGTTGTATTGAAATATAATTCGTGAATTACTCTCGCGTATCGATATCGAATGTGCTTCGGTCTACTTTATGAGAATGCATGACTGTAAATTCAGAGTCGCGAGACGTTAAGAACCTCGGGTGTTACGAGACTATTGAGTAACGCATTGTACCGCGATACCGTTTCGAAAACCGTACGACATTTTTTACTGCGCCGAATATGGCGGGTAGCTCACGTAAGAACCGGATCCTCGGAAAACTGGCTCGATATGGATTTGCATGCCGTTTCTTTCTTTTTTTTTCCTTCAAATCTCCGAGCAAAAGGTGTTTGACATTTAATTCGAGTATCCCACGTTTATCCCGTCGTGACATTTAACTGAACTGAATATGAAGAGCGAAAGGACTGGAATAGAATTTCTCATACACACGGGTATTCCTTTCGTGAAAATGGAGATGAACGATGTGGTCTTTTCAAACGGAATATTTATGAGACGTACCTTTTTCGGGGTTTTTTTTTTGGCAATTCGTTTGAGGCAGTCTAGCCTACTTTTTTTAGGCTGAATACAGTAAAAAATATATATATTCTACACATTTTTAACAATCTTACAACCGAAGGTTCGAGAAATTACAAACAAAAAATTGGGCGAAAAAAATTAATTTATAAGTTATGGGCTCTAAATATGGCCTTGGCGGTTGGCATGATTGCCAAGCAACCATTCATCTGAAACAGAATTTTTTTTATCAATTAGAATATCATTATGGCAGGTATCAAGGAGAAAACAAATTCAAAATGGCGTCTGTCTGAAAATAAAGTTAATGTGGGGCCGAGTTGAAATTCCGAACTTTGAATGATCAGAACGCTCAAAACTCCGAAAGAATTTTACTCGAAAGACCAAAATTCGAAAATCTGAACACCCTGAAAATAATTCGGCTATGGAAGTTTTGAAAGTTTCAACATTTTCAATAAATCGATGAATTATTTCAATTTTTTTTATTAAGAAATGAGGGTACGTGAATTTTGAAATTCGTCTAGACAATTTTATTCGTTCTGCATCATTTACAGTCAACTGTGTAGACTTTCGCTGGCATGACCTTGACGAAACTTGTAATTTCGGAACATTACAATTAGGAATTTTGAACAGACGCAGCATTCAAAGTTCGGACTTTCAACCTGGCCCCGTTGAGATCATGCCACCGAAAGTCTACTCAGTTGACTGTAAATGATGTAGAACTTATAACATTGTCTAGACAAATTCCAAAATTGACGTAAAATCACTTCTTAATAACAAAAAAATCTTGAAATAATTCGTCGATTTATTGCAAATTTTGAAACTTCCATAGCCCAATTATTTTGACGGTGTTCAGATTTTCGGAGTTTTGATCATTCGGGATAGTATTCTTTCGGAGTTATAAGCTTTCTGATCATTCAAAATTTGGAGTTTCAACCCAGCTTGAATTTCGGGACATTAAAATCAGGAATTTTAAACCGTCGGAGCATTCAAAGTTCGGAATTTAAACCCGGCCCCGTTAATTTTGCGCCCTATTTTTTCCAAAGTTAAATTTGTTTAGAGATAATTATAATTTCGCATGCCCGAGGTAGGGACGATGGAGGAATATATCCTGAAGGTCCATGCCAAATTTGAAGTCAATCGGTTGATCAGAAGCTTTCGGTCTCCGGTCGAGCTTATTCCGATCTCGTTGGTTGGCGTAAATATTGGGAATTTCGAAATTTCTTATTGAGGCCATATTCTTAAGAGGCCTCAAGAAAATACAAAAAAATCGTTTTTTTTTTCACATTTCTAAACTAGAACACTACCTTAATATTCGGTTGGCAGAAAAAAAATCTTTTGGACAAAACATATAATTATCGAAAGCTGAGGAATAAAATGATTTTTGGCTACAATCGTTCATCACTCTGGCAATACTTTGTCACATTATTCTTTAAAAAATAATCACTGCTGTTAAAAAAAAACTAAAAAAATATTCTCTAAATCCACAATGAGGAAATCTTCAAAAAATCAGTACGAAAAGCATTATTTAAAAATCCATAAACAAAATAGTATCGCAAAAAGATCGTGAGGAACAAATGATCAAAAAAAGTTTCCAAAAAAATACTGTAAACAAAAATTTACATGGACCGAACCGGTCGAGCTAACGAGTGAGTCATACCTCCATCATCGTTGGTACAAAAATAATTAGTGCAACAAGTTTCATGACGCATCCACTGACATTTAATTTGTCAATTAATTAAATGGCACCACTAATGTGACACTTTAAAAACAATTTTTTTTTGTGCATTTGCCGATACTCTATACCTTTAAGTATACCTTACTACTATCCTACACCTTATACTTTTATCGATTTATAACAATGAAATCAATATTCTTATCTTCCAACGCGTTTTCTCAAAACGACATTTTCCAAATTTGCCGCTCTAGCTCAAATACAAATTATCCGATCGACTTTGATCTTGTTTTAGCGTATTTAGTATTTGTTTTTTCATACAATGACCTGACAGTTTTTCGATTGCATAAAAAAATGTCAATTTGCCATGTAAAAAAACCATCAGATTTTTTATCGTAAATTGGAACCTTTTTTCAAAACTCCGCCGTTTCGTTGGATTTTTATTTTCTTTTCACAATCTTGCGTCATTGTACAGGCAATGCCTTCGAGTTTAACAAACTTTTTAATTTTTTTATTCCGGGCACTCTGAATGCCGCTATCACTGCAGCAGTGGGAGAATTTTTTTTGGAGACTCAGGAGACGGCTCAAGTCGCTAAAAATTGAATATTTTCATACAAAAAAAAATTACTATATATACATAATTTCACACAAATATATCCTCGAAATTTAAAAACATTCCCCTTAACGGTTCGTACCAAGTCCGCGTCTTCGAAGGCGATCGTCACTCGACTTGCTCCGCAGTTCTCAGCCAACAACGAGTGAGGCATCGAACTTTTGGTCAGTGAACGATCGAACAAACTAATCAATAAATATCTCGTGGTCTCGCGGCACAAAGACGCGCGTGCCGTTATACGTCTGGAAACGCGAAGTTGCGATAGAAGTGGAAGAACGAAGGAAGAAAAAAACGACGAAAAATGATACTCCATTATATTGTCGGCAGTTAAAGCTCTCCCTAAGGTTTTGTGAAGCGTTGCGCAACAATACGTTTCTTTGCACGTGGCGGCGAGAACAAATGTGTACCTATCTATAGCTAGAGCAACAAGCAACTATTCAGCTGACCGTTACTATGCAAATATCGTAACGTATAGATAGAGAAAGGAAGGAAGAGAGAGAAAAATAGAGAAAGAGAGAGATAGAGAGAAATTGAAAGCCGGGAGCGATACAGCCGACTTAAAACGTCCGTTGATATGGTCGATTGTCTGGCAAGACCGAAAGTTTCACGGATTGTGATTTATGCGATTGCTGAATAATTTAATTGTTTTCGTGTAGTCCTGTCAACGCTATCGCAACTAAATCGCCCTCGCAGCGTCCAAATCTCGTTGCCATCAACGCGGGCCTTCGATAGTGGGAAAAAAAAAGCAGCTGTTTTTTTTGCAAAATAAGCGTGCTCGTACGGCGTGACTGCGATTATGCGTGAGAGAATCTCTCTTAACCGCTATTTCTCTGCGAAAGTGAAAAACGCAAATAATTTTTTTATTTTAAAATTGTTGGGAAATGTTTTTCAGTGCTCTTTTTGCGACGCGAACTTTTACACTTTTTTCGGATTGTAATAATTTTTTTTTCTGTGCTTTTTAAGGCAACTGATTTTTCACTGGTCCTGGTCGGGATTTCGAAAGTGGGGGAGTAAAAGAATAATATGGAAACTAGTCTTTGGTGTCTCGCCTATGGACATTTTCTGCCTGACAACTATAAAAATAAAACGGAAGGCAGTCAATTTATTTCGACAGTAAGCAAGGTGAATTTGTTTTGTCGATATGGGAGAACGGAAAATTTACAGTTTTAAATTTTTTTAAATTTAAACAGTTAGTTAGGGGCCAGTATTTACGGATATTTCTTCGTGTGCCCTTGCGGGCTCCGACGACCTCTGCACTTTTCATCTCACACTTTCCATTTCGCTATTTCGATCCCCCCCTCCCCTCAGGATCATTGCCCACGTTTTCCCTATTTGCAAGAGGGCACATGGAAACTGTGGAAAAACCGCGCCGATACTGGCGAATATCTTTGACTGAATTTGAGTTATGCTATTCGCTATTTCGACCCCCACCGCCAGGAGCATTGCCTGCGTTTTCCCTATTTGCAAGAGGGCACAGGGAAACTGTGGAAAAGCCGCGCCGATACTGGCGAATGTATTTGACTGAATTTTAGTTATGCTATTTGCTATTTCGCCTCCCCCGCACCTCCCCCAGGAGCATAACCCACGTTTTCCCTATTTACAGAGGGGCACAGGGAAACTGTGGAAAACCCGCGCCGATACTGGCGAATATATTTGACTTAATTTCAGTTGTGTTATTCGACATTTCGACTCCCCCGGAGCATTGCCCACGTTTTCCCTCTTTGCAAGAGGGCACAGGGAAACTGTGGAAAATCCGCGCCAATACTGACGAATATATTTGACAGAATTTTTGTTATGCTATTCGCTACTTCGACTCCCACCCCCAGGAGCATTGCCCACGTTTTCCCTATTTGCAGGAGGGCACAGGGAAACTATGGAAAACCCGCGCCGATACTGGCGAATATATTTGACTAAACTTCAGTTGTGCAACCGTCAGAGATTGGGTGAAACTGCCTCTATCTCGGTTGTCGGCTGAGTGGTCACCCATCCAAGTATTGGCCTGAAACACCGCTCGCAACGGGAGCTCGCCGCGTGACCGCACACCCCCGACCATCCACTACCGTCATTGATTTCGAAATAAAATAATATATATTTTTAACGGTGTCCGTTTCTTTCGCATATTCAATCTCTCAATTCAACACGGTTGCAAATCGCTCGGCGTGAAGAATTCGAGTTAACGATCTTGGAATGATAGAGTAAAATCAAAACAAATATATTCAGAGAGAGAGAGAGAGAGAGAGAGAGAGAGAGAGAGAGACGAGTAAAATATACGAGCTCACTTTCCTTCGAGATGCATAATACGAGGTAACCATTGGCGTCAATCTCGATACCGATTTACCGAACCCCGTAATTCCCTCGACGCTTTTATTGCCCCTAATCACGAAACTTCACCTCCCGTCGCGTAACAGCTGTTTCACGATTTACGATCTCGCGCACTCTGCCATTTCCGAAATAGCAACTCGTTTCGAGTGCACAACTCGAGGGCATCGGTTTTGGAGCACTCGAGAACGATGCAACGGCAACTAAACGCGCAGATCGAAAAACCGAGAGGTCAGAGCCGACAGACAAGATAAACAGAACGTAAAAATCGTAAATCGATTAGTTCTCAAGCAGCTTTTTATTTAATAATAAATAATGATATATTAATAACGTATACATAATAATATATTAATAACGTATACATAATAATATGTTAATAACGTATGTGTAATAATATATTAATAACGTAGACATAATTAATGTATACGTTACGCCGTGCTTTGACAGTAATTATACCAGTGCAGAAATTTGCTGGGAAGTCCCCAGATCCTACCGCACCCTTATAGGGATATAATAGGGACGCCAAAGATAGGGAGTCCACATTGGAATCCAAGTGGATTCCATGCTATTTCCGGATTTACAACGTTCGAGAATTTTTTTTGAAATTCTCAGGCAGCATTTTTTGGATCTACCAAAAAAAATAGCCTTTCGTGATACCGTGCAAAAATTGGTGAGAAGTTCCAAAATGCATTCACATCTCTATAGGGATTTGGTAGGAGCCACTGCACATAGGGAGTCATTGAATCCAATTGGATTTTGCACTGCTCCCATATGAACGTCGTTTGAGAATTCTTACCACGTATTGACACATCACCTGCACGCTTCTGGAGCGTTTTCATGTGTGGTGATATTATGTCAAAGTGCAATAAAATGAATAACAAACGAAAATTAGACTGGATTTTCAGTGATGTTATTCAAATCCACTTTTAAGATGTACTTTTTTAACCCTTCGTTGACACACTTATATTTGGCCACAATTTTGACACACTGGGCCAATTTTGGTTCGATAGTGCTTCATCCACCTACCCTTAACAACCCTTCGGTCGGTTTGGATCGAAAAAATCCAGGATACACCTCAAAAATCTCTTAATATGTCTGCATAATGAAAATTCGGAAAGTACAAAATTGAATTGTTGTAATTATTGAAAACTTTCGATTTTGGGAAAGGGAGAATTTATTTAAAATTCGTCTGGGTCAAAACTACCCAGTGTACCAAATAAGGGTTAAGCGATACTCTTTCAAGATAACATTCATACTTTTTCGATCCACTAATTTGAGGAGCTGAAGAACAAAACCAGGTTTGTCCACACTACGTCAACTATTTTTTTTTCCTTTCTCTTGTGCCTAAAAACTGCTTTTCGTTTAAACAGGCAGTTTCTAACAAATGTTGAGGTGTTCAGAGCCGGATTTGATTCGAAATATTTCAAAATGATTCAAAAACACGAAAAATACAAAATATTTGACGCAGTATGGTCCGGTTTTGTTCTCCAGCTCCTCACTTCGTATATCTGTATATTTTTTTAGAAAATTCAACGTACAGAATCCGATAAGATCCATCAAGAATCGTATCGGATTCTGTTCGATAATGTGGGAATCCTCTATGATTCAAATTGGATTCGTACGATGGATTCCAATGAGGAATCCCGATTAGAACCAAATGTACACGCGTTACGTTTTGATACGAGGATCCAAGTCGACGAGTCATTGGATTCCTATCAGGAAGTAGGGACAAAAATAAGAATCCATTAGGATCCCTACGACAACTTCTGCAAGGGTATTAGAAAAAATAATTACACGATACTCGAAAATCGGAGAGTCTTGGTAAGAAAAAAGTATCGGTTTTTTCTCACGCCGAACCTCTTTCCCGTAATTTGAATCGGCGAGAATTTAATGCGTGATAAAAATCACGCATTAAATTTCCAAACGTCGAGTCAAACTTTTTAAAAGTCTCAGAAATAATTCCTAAATAGAAAGGACGCCAGTGAACGACAAAAAACTACAGTTAAAATGCCAAACAAAATTTACTCGAGGTTGAACAAAAAATCCTTGAAGAAATTGATTACTGGAAGCAAGAAAAGCATTAAATCTTCGTTTTTTTTCGCTTTGATTTTAGGCGAAAGCCTCGGGTCAAAAGATCGTTTAATCAATCATCGAGCTGCTCCGTCTCGTTATCCCACTACTGTACGATGAAAATCGTTCTTCCATTACATTGCAACACACACAGATCATAGAGTACAGAAGCATTTCAGGAATGAATTGAATAAACTCTACCCGAACACTTCCGTTGCCCTTGACGCCATTTTTTTTTACGGAACTTTTTAAAAGTCTTTTTATCGACGTGCCGCGAGAAAATCACATTCTCCACGAGGCTCGCCGTAAACTCGTTGCGACGATTGCCAATAAAAAATTCGAGATTAATCGTTGCCTTGGATCGGTGATGAATTTTTTTGCTCTCGATTTATAATATTTACCATTTTTCCGTCCATTCTTCGCTGTCTTTTTTTCGTATTTTGCCCGTTCCAACGCTAATTATTATTTTGGCCCACGAATACGTAAAATAAACGTCACCAAAATCAAATTATTTCGTTTCTTTCTTGGTTACTACTTTTTTCATCCGCACGTCTGGAGCATAACGTAACGGGGTTAAAAAAATATTTCGATCGATTATTGATTGCAGATTTAAGATTGGCATCGACGTGAGCTGACGCGATGGTGTCGAGGCGAAAAATTTTATCCCGCTCGAGGGACAACCTCGCCGAGGCCCAGTACGAGGAACAGGAGGAAGAGGACGTCTGGTACAATTTGGACAAACTCTACAAGGTGAATACTCGGAGCGTCCATGTACACGAGCCGATGAAAATTAATTACGTCGGAGTTTGCATCGTTGCACTGCAACGAAAATGATTTTTTTTATTTCCCAAATATCCTTCGGCAAATTTTCAAAAATCACGCGAACATTTTTGGTTTATTTTTATTTAGCGATCTACAAAAAAATCTGCATTATATGATTTTGGATACTAGTGAAAATGAGAAAATGAAAAGAATTTTCGTTACATTCCTACGATGCGAAATTCAACCCCGTGAAAATTAACAGTCGAGATCATTTGGGTGATCGATTATTTATTCGTTCGAAAGTGGCTGCAGCTTCGACCAAATTTCATTAGGACAGTAATTTATTTTCGAAGTTGGCACGCTTAAAAAAATTCCAAAAGCTGATGAAAAATGCGTCGTTGTCTCTCAGGATCACATACAAGAGGTCCTCGACAAATGGAATCAAATTGACGACGAGATATGGGCTAAAGTGATAGTCTTCGAACGTAACAGACGAGTCGCCAAGGCGTACGCGAGGGCTCCGGTTCTCACAGTAAACGGTTCCGAAGACGGATTTGATGGATTTAGGTAAGCTACCTTCTATATTTCTCGCGTAAATAACGTTCCCGTGTAAAAAAAAATATTCTAGCCCCGTTGTGAGAGTCGCTTTCTTAATTTGCTCTAACGAACCTGCGTCCGAGCCTCGTATTGAGTATGAACATGATCGCGAAACTTCGTGAGAATCGTCGATACGTTCATTCGTACGAGCGAAAAAAAAAGTAATCAACAGGTTACACCTCACTCGTGGCAGGAAAAAACGAGAAATGTTTGTGATTTTTTCTGGCGAAACGCGTGCAGGTTTTTAATTATTATTTTTTTACCTTGAAGAGTATGGTTTGAAGTATTTTTCACAATTTTTGTAGTAAAAAATATTTATAATTGTGGTAGATAGTAATAAATGCTGCTCGGAGACAAATAATCGAAATAAAGAAATCAAACGCATTTACTTTTTGCGTAAAACTATCTAGTGCTTGGCCGAAGAATTCAGAAAAATATTGATTTTTGAAAAAATTGCCGCCGTCTAAAGTAAAAGTATCGAATTTCGGTGAAAAAAATAGCTCCATTTTCTTTGATAAAAATAAATATGCATCGAAAGAAAAAAAATTCCTTCGTTCAAGAACTGCCCCTCGATATGTAAAAGAAGCTTGTTAAATTTGAAGTTAACCGGTGCAGTGCTTTTTGAGATATCGCGCTTACCGATTTAAAAAAAAAATCTTTTTTAAAAACGCGTTTAAAGTTCGCCGGTTCGCGAAACATAACTACAAACGCCCTTAAGGGGTCTTCTCACTTTAGACGCTAAAAAAGGCTATTTTCATAATTTCTTTTTACTGGTCTATATTATAGATATTGATATAAAAGTTGTTACACTTATTAAATACACTTTCGAAATACATTTTTTTTAAATTGTATGGATTTATGTAACCCAAACAAACTTAAAACTTTCGACTTGTTGATAAAATCTTCGAATCTACTGAACCGATCCTTATGAAATGTTAACCACATATTCTATACAACTATAGCTATAGCGCATATCGAAGATTGATCGCAATTTTGATATTTACTATTTTTTTGCCAAAAACGGCGAAAAAATGCCTTTTTTCGAAAAATGCCCAGCATTTCGTTATTTTTGCATATATAAAAAATCGTATGATATGCGGTATGGCCATTAACATACTGAATCTAAAACCGTTTGATTTTTTTGTTTCGGACGATCCATCTCCGAGATTTCATCAACAGCGCAGACCTACAATTTTTTACGTTTTTTAACTACCATTTTCGTCTATAAATATTGACTTAAATAAGTAATTAAAAAAATGTATTTCGAAAGTGTATTTCCAAAGTGTAACAACTATTATATTAATATCTATAATATAAACCTATCAAAAAAATCATGAAAATAGCCTTTTTAGCGTCCAAAGTGAGAAGACCCCTTAACTCCCTCAATTTTGGACGGATCGCCTCGAAATTTTCAAAAGATATTTTTGAAATGTTATGTCTTGAGAACTTTCTGTATAAAAAAAACGCGGTATTTTCGTTGATAAAAAAAAACTAAGCATAAAAAAAAATTCATCGGTAAAGAACTTGATATGTAAAAGAAGCTTGTCAAATTTGAAGTTGACCGGTGCAGTGATTTTTGAGATATCGCGCTCACCAATTTTCAAAAAGTTATTTTGAAATAAACGCGTTTAAAGTTCGCCGGTTCGCGCAACCTACCTATAAACGCCCGTAACTCCCTCAATTTTGAACGGATCGCCTTGAAATTTTCAGAAAATATTTTTGAATTGTTAGATCTTGCGAATCCCCCGAAAGCCAAAAATCGATATTTTCAAAAATTTCAACTTGGCGTCCTTGATAGATCTTAATTTGTTGTGCGATCGAAATTCTGAAAATTCGCTATATGGGTAATATTTTAATATCCGCTGAATGTACGCGTATTATATATATTTTTGCAATCATACCTAATTTCCGCATGAGGTCCAATTTTCGTCGATGCTCCGAATCGATGAAAATTAAATCGCTCGAGGTAAACGCGAAAGCGCGAAAAACGTAAGAGCACTACTGGAGAAATTCGCGCAAAAAGAGCAACGTTCTTCCTCACGCGAGACACGCGAGCCTCGTATACACAGCTTTTCTCATGCACAATAACCGAGACTTCGGACATCTAATAACAATTTTATTGATAATTATCCTCGCAATTCTTCGAAGCCCGCTCCAATCTCTTTGTGTCTGTAATTTCCTCGCGAGATATATCACGCTACCATATTTTCCCTCGTCCAACATCGCGTGTTACGAATTTTGCGGTACGTTGCTTGTTTTTTTTTTTTTTTTTTTCTTCAACCGTACCGAGTAGCGGTGATTCTCGTTGGTTTTTTCCCCTAATTTCCTCGCTGATTCGTCGATAGAAACATCAGGAGATTGAAGACCAAAATCTGTCCAATTGAGGAATTATTTTGAGATAATTAAATTTCCAGGGAGAAGAGCACGTTTCGAATATGTAATATTATTTTGGAGTAGAAGATTAAGGGGGAAGCATGATTCTCGGATGGGTGACCGCTAAGCAGCGCCTAAAGGAACGATAGAAATTACAACGAAACAAATAACCAAGCGTATTATAAATTTGAATGATGATTGTACATTTTTTGAAAATCAACGTCTGAAACGTAATTTTTTTGAACATCAAGTCCAGTCGGAATTGCCGAAATTTGGACCGACTTTAATCAACAGCGCCAATTTGGAGGTTGTTTGGACCTATAGGAACATGCCCTTAAGTTTTCGTAAAAATTCTAGGTGTTTTTTGAACAATTAAAAATTATCAAAAACTAAGAAGTCGATTTTTTCAGTTATGTCGTTTGCAATGCGTTTTATCGAAAAATGTTTCCTACAAAAGTTGTGCGTCATAATGTCCTCTATAAAATAGGTGCTGTGCAAAAATGACCTAACATTGTTAGTTAAGCAGTTAATTGCAATTGAAAAAAAAACTCATTTTGCTTTTTGCATCCGTTATCGGTCATTGATCAACATATCATTTCAATACTCATCTAACGTCTAGGGAAAACCCTTCCCAAATATAGTTCTTCATTTCCAAGAATATCCTTGCGGGTTTTTACACGGTTCATTTTGCAGTACATTGATACTCTTTTATAAGTTTTTAAATTTTTTTGCTGTCAAGTTTTGTCTCGATCTTTTTCTTCTTTATGCACTGAGAAAAAAGAATCATTGAATGTGCAAAATGCATTTTGTTGTCTCGAAATTTTGTTGTTTTAACAGTTGCTCAGACATGCTAAATAAGCAGATAGTTCAAATGTATCTTTGGTTACTGCCCAACTATACTGTTTTGTTATGCCAATGAAAAATCAAGTTGAACGTATTTAAATTTAAATACGTTCAACTTGATTTTTCATTGGCATAACAAAACAATTGTAACTGTATCTTAAAATACAAAAAATTGTATCTTAAGATACAATTTTGTTAAACCAACTGAATTTTGGATGGATGAACGAATTTTTTTTTCAGTGTGCTTCCTTTCTTACCATGCATTCGAAGCCTCTCACATACTCGCACAATTCTTTCATCGGTTTCTCTTTCATGTCTTGATTAATTTTTCCTTTCAGTGACTCACTCTTGTAGCCTATTCACCACTTTTCTAAACCATCTGCCACTTCCTTATTCACATTTCTTTCATTTTCCCGCATTCAAGTATGTGCTTCAAACTTTCTTCTTCCTTCCTACAACACCGGCATAGAGTATCTGCGTATCCCTTTTCACCTCCTTTTTCTACATTTTCGCATTTTAAGGGAGATTTCTACTTCGTTGGGCCAAAAAATGTTCGATTTTGTACCAATTTTTTATGCGAAAAATATTGAACATAGAATGGTGAAATTTGGTATGTTTACTCAGCGGTCTTTATTGAACATGATAACATTTTTTAAAGTTTGATAAAATATGTTACTGGGAGTGGGAGGAGCCACGTATATCGGTGCACCGGCGATGATATTCTTTGCGTGCGGAAGTCCCAAGTCCTGACCAGGTGATCTGTAGCAAAAAAATCAAACATATTTTCACTTTGTAGAATATTGTGTACAAGTCGAACTACAATGAAGAAGCAAAATTGAAAAATAAAAAGATAGTGAGCAATCGAAGAGGAATTTTAGTTTTTTACCAAAAATCTTTGCAGTATTTTCTTCATAAAATAAAAACGTTTTAACATTTTTGGGTAATTCTAGTTTGGCGAATGAAGACGTTTGTTGTACATGTGCCTGGAAATTTTCATAACGATTGCTCATCTAGGGCGTGCAGGAACACTTCCACAGGCGAAGAATCTCAACGCCGGCACAACGACATACGAGGCTCCTCCGACTCCCAGTACCATGCTTTGTCAAACTTTAAAAAATATTGTCAAGTTTAATAAAGACTACTTAGCAAACATACCAAATTTCAACATTCTATATTTGATATGTTTCTCATAAAAAATTGGTGAAAAATCGAACATTTATTGGCCGGACTGAGTAGAAACCTCCCTTAAGAAATCGTCACAGTGTAACAGATTGAAAAAAAGCTGATGTTCGCGATTCTTTTTCGATGGTTATATTACGTCTACATAAAATCAGTCTTATATTTCTATGTCAAATCAAAACACCCACGGAGAACAGAAAATAAATTTTTAAACATTTATTTTTATATAAAAAATTTTTAATCTGAAAATATTATATATAAATATGATCGTTTATTAAACGTTTATTTTTATTAAAATTTTTTTAATATCATAATATTATATATAAATATGATCGTTAATTCAACGTTTATTTTTATATACAATTTCTTTAATATAAAAATATACGTAAATATGATCTGAAACAAAATTTGTAAAAAGATTATTAATCAGTATGAAAGCCGCCACTTCCTATGGAGGCTTTCAAGAAATTAAAATTGACAACATGGCAGCGGTTTGAAAAAAAAAGTATCGAATTGATCCTATTTTTTCGACAGGTTTTCGAAAAAAAAAAATATGGAGATTTCAAAAAAAAGCTTCCATATCCAGATAAAGAATGGCGTGAAGAATGCTGTGACTAAAATTGAGACCGATACATTGAAAACTCCTTGAGAGTGTACACCGTTTTGAAAAACAACATTTCGAGAAAAACGCGTTTAAACTTTCGAATGCTAAATTTTCATATAAATTGTCTACTTACGATCAATCGACGATGCCAGGCTCATGTTTATAACCGTCTATGATATAGGATAATGCAAAAAACACGATTTTTTGCAAATTTTTGTGACGATTTCTCAACCTGGCCCATGTTTCCATTTCTCCAGTACTCTTCCATTTCTATCCATTGTTTTCGATTTTTGTACTCCCTACGACACATCGAATTCTCAATTTTGTTCCAATCTCGTTGTATTTCCTGGTTGGTTTTTATTCGTATAACTCTTTCGATTATTTTTCTCACTCCCTCCGTATCTTCGGTGACTATTATAAAAAGTGTTCTTACAATTGCCTCCATTAATATTGACGTTCAATCGAATGTTAACAGAATAGGCTTGTGCGGCTTCGACAATCCTATGCGCGATCCAAAAACCGAGGAAGCCAAGCGTCACATAAATCAGGGCGTCAAGATCAAGATGGACGACCAAGGGAACATACTGATAAAGAGGTTGTGCAAGAGCAACGTTTACATAAAGACGACGAACCAGGAGGACAATGCAATAGGCGGTGAGATCCTGCGAAATTCGCAAGGAGCCCTCGAACTCGAGAAACCCGGAAAAGTGAGTTTTCAAGCTTAAAGCTGAAGCTAAAAACAACTATTATCAAACTTCGGTCTCGAAAACAAAAAATCAGTTTTTTATTTGACGAGATTCCAGCGGCCATCGTTTTGACAGCATTCAACGATAGTTCATTAAGGGGCTAGGCCACTCTTGAGGCCGAAAAATAAGTTTTTGGGGATTTTTTTTCAGAAAAAGTACAAAATAAATCGAGTTTACAAAAAAGGGTGTTTATCATACATATCAGTGACTGTATACAATAATTTTTTTCAAGCGATTAATTTCAAAATGCCGGCTGTGCAGCGTTTTTGCGATGACGTCTCCGTTTTTCCAGGGCCCACGGCCGGACAAAAAGCTCCTGTAATTTTTTAATTATAATGAGCCAATGAATGTTTTTCGATTATATATAATAACTGCTATAGAAGTACGTAGGATTTTTTTCGATATATTGATTTTTGGCCAAATGGCGCACTTCTAAAGTGGAAAGTGAAAAATTTGCCCAAAAAATCAGATAATCTACAGCCAGATAATTGATAATAACAAATGAACAATGCAATATAAAAAAAACCCTACGTACTTCCAGAGACAATGTATTTTTCAAGATATATTCAACATTTCAAGTAAGTCGGTTGAAAATTGTCTGAGTTATGTTTCCGGCCGGCTTAAAAAATGCAGTTTTGAGATAAACGCTGCACAGCCGCCATTTTGAAATTAATCGCTTTAAAAAAAATATTGTATACAGTCACTGATAGGTATGATGAACACCCTTTTTGTAATCTTGATTTATTTTGTAGTTTTTCTGAAAAAAAATCCCCAAAAAGCCTATTTTTTCGGCCTCTAGAGTGGCCTAAGGCCTTAAGGGGGGAGATACCTTTAGATGAGGAAACGATTGCTGATTTTCATGACTTTTTTTAACGGAAGATTTCTTCACCCTTTTTGAGACTTAGGGTAGTTTTATTACTACTATTGGCTGTTACGTGGTATTTTTAAATTTTGTTATTAATCTTAAAAAATGGCGGAGCTAAGGCACGATCTTCTAAACGGGTTGCGGTTAGAGCTTGGACTATCGGAGCTTTTCCTGTTACCGGTATTATTTCGATATCAACAAATTGTAATATCGCAATACCGATAATTCCATATTTTCCGATATTTACGCGAAACCTTGATTAAAAACGTTAGAAGCTTGAAAGTGAAGATGAAAGTTGTAGAAATAATAGTGTATAGCTAAGTGAAAGCACAGTATTCGTTAAAAATCACATTTTTTATTGAGATCTTTATTTATTATACATTTCTACAATAAACATATTCTTAAATATATCCAACCCGACATAAAATAAATAAACCAAAAAAAAACAAAGATGGGAACATTTATGCAAATCTACTAAGTAGTAAACAAGCGAAATTAAAATTCGAAAATTTTATGCATGTCAGCCTAGTAGTAGCTATCGGATTGCAAACAAATGGCATAGCTCGTCGCAGGCAGGCAACGGCATGGTCACTTTAAGGGGGCAGTCCACTTTGAAGCCACGAAAAAAGGCTATTTTCGCGATCTTTTTGAGTATTTTATAAAATATATGAATATAAAAGTTGTTGGGCTTGATAAATAAAGTCTTGAAATACATTTGAAAAAATGTATTCATTTTTATTCATTTTTAAGTACAAAAACTATAGTTTAACGTAACGCCTCAAAAATAGGTGGGCTAGGTAGCTCCATCACGACTCGGCAGCGGCGTGTTTGAAACAAAAAAAATCAAAGTCCTTTAGATTCAGTATGACACCAGCCACAATATGACTCTCGGATATAAAGTTTTATCAAAAAATAAAAAAATCACACGTGAAAAACGAAAAAAGTTCAAAAAAACGCGTTTTTTCGCAGTTTTTCGCAAAAAAAACGAGTAAAAATCAAAATTTTAAAACCATCGAGGGTCATCTTGTTGCGAATCATGTTTACAATATGTGGTTCAAATTTCAAGAGAATCGGTTTATTAGTTTTAGAGATACGATGGAGCTACATTTTGAAAACGTTGTTTCGAGAAAAACGCGATTGAAGTTTATACTATGACAAACTCTTACCTCAACTCAATCGGCAATTCCTGCACCGTACAAAATCCCTTCTGATTGCTCATCATCGTCGATTTCTTCAAGTCTTCCTTGCTTTCGATTTTTTGAAATTTTCAAAGTGGACTGGCCCCTTAATTAACGAGATTGAGATTGTTGAAACAATGACCGCAAAAAATAGAGGGCATCTAAAGTTTCGTTTTTCGGAGACGACCTTACCTTATTGTAGGTGTAAGCCGTGAAAGAAAAGGCCCTTTCTAATTCCACACTCGTGGCTAAATAAATTGACACTTCGGAAATATTCAATGTAGGTAATAATATTTTAAGGCTGTTGAGCGCAATAAAAATAACAAGTAAAAGTAACTTAAATGGAAATATTAACAATTATAATGATATTTTTATTTTTTGAACTCTGATTTCAAAATATTGGTATTATTCGAGTCGAATATCGGTTTTTTCAGTATCGGATTTTTGATCCGATATTCCGGTTTTGCGATATTATCAAAAACCGGTATCCATGCTCTAGTTGCGGCGGATGTCAAACGGCGTGACACGTAGCGACGACGGTATTAATATGAAAAAAAAACCAACGAAGATTTTTCTTTCATTAACACTCACACACAGAATATAAACCAAGAAAAAGTGAGAAATGTTGAAAATCTATGAAATGGTACACTTTGAAACAAAAAGATTGAATTTTTCGAAAAAAATAGCTACGTTTTCCAATAAAAAATACTTGTTTTTATTTTCTAAAACATTAAGGGTCATGCTTTAGACAATAAGAATAGAAAGATTTATAAGAAATTTCATCAGAACCGGTCGATTAGTTTTTTAAATATACGTCACGCCGGTTTTGAAAATGTATTTTTAAATATTAATAAAAAAAATACCATATAACAGGCAAAAGTAGTCTCAAAACGGTGAAGAAAATCTTTCCTATTGAGGAAAAACCATAAAAATCGGCAAAATTCGTTTTTTCGACCATAATTTTCATCTCAAAAGTGATATATTTTTAACAATTTTCGATTAATCGAAAAAAGCGCTCGTACTTGACTGATAAAGCAATGTAAGAAGCTACAGTTAAAATTTAAAGTCGATTGAACGAAAATCGTTCGAGTTATGCTGCCTTAATAACGATGACAATTTGGTTATAAAAAAATCGTTGATTTCATTTAATTCCATGTATAATGCATAAATATTACATTTTTATCAAAATGATTCCATAGTAACCCTTAATCTTTGACATAAGTTGCATTTCAATGCCCTGTAAAAGAAGCCCCACACTCGGGGCTACTTTGACACTTGAAAAAATGTATATATGAAATTGTGAGGGAGTTGTGGAGCTTGACTTTCTTATACATTTGATAGCCAAAGGACAGACTGTTCTATTGGAGCAAGAAAAGTTGGTATCTAGGATGTTAAAAAAAAGTTTGTTTGGGTTTGTTTGGGTTACAAAAAACTTCCAAAAACTGTTCAAAGTTTTACGGTAATCGAGTTTGTTTGGAATACGAGGTTTGACCGTTTTCTGGCATTCCCATTGCAGCTGTTCGATATGAACAAATATCAGACGAATTTGTCGAAGGAAACGAGAAGAGCTTATCCGGACAGGCGGAGATTGGAAACTCAGTGTTTGAGCGCAATTGTGTTCGTTCGGACGGAGGCTGATCTGTTGCAGTCACCAGTCTGGGTTCTAATCGTCAATGTCGTTGGTCTCGACATGCTCAAATCCAAGTTACCGCCTGTACTGGCGCTCCAGAGGCCGGTCGACATTAAAAATCGCCCGAGAATTCCAATACCGGACGAAGATCCATACAGCATTGCCGGCGTCTCGTCGTCCTCGGGGCCGAGCGAAGGTTTGAACACGGGCAGGGATCCGCGCGAGCAGATCTACATACAGTCCGGTACTTACCAGCACCGGAGAGGCGAGAAACCGCCAAAGTTACCACCTCGTGAGAATCTCTATGGCCAGGATATTTCTCACATTCCCAAGGTACTTCAATCCTGCGAGAAGGAAAATCACTTGATTTGCACTGCCGGCCAAAAGTTCGAGTACACCAGTCGAAATTCCTTCCGCACTAAAAGTTAGATAGTGGACTCAAAAATAAAGATAATGAAATTTCCCAAGCGGCGTTTTAAAGAGGACAAATTTACCTTCATTTTGTTTTTTTAGTAAAATTTTTACATTTTTTTTTTGAGCCCGGTACGCCTATGTGAAAATTGCTATTTTTCAGCTTTTTTGCACGACTAAAACTGCCCGTACAACTATTGGCGAATTTCTTCGCTCGTTTTCGCCATGACAAACTTAAAGAGGGTATCAAAACCTACCTTTTTGTTTTTTATAAAGTTTCGTACGATTTTTTTTCGCCCCAGTATTGCATTTTTAGCTAAAAATGACATGTTTTAGAAAAATAGGCGTAGTCCAATAACTATGGGTTTTCAGAGAAAATGTCAAGAGGGTAAAAAGTTGCATAGATTCGCGGTGGAGTAACCAGAATTTTTAAAGCTCATCTTACTGTATAAAGATTCGCGGCGTGTTCGTCGGTAAGGCAGTGGTGCTTTTTTTTTATTACTTGACGTCAAAACGCTGCCGCGTCTCTTGATCGTTCTGTTACTCCTCTTTAGTCGCATAATTCTCTACAAAAAGATCGCAACTTTTTTCTACTTCCAGCCGGACTACGACGACATCGAGGACGACTACGGCAACCATCACAGACCAGCGGTCATAGTAAACGACGACAAGAAGAGTAAAAAGAACGACAATAAAAAATACGGTAAGTTCAAAGACTTTTGTGCAAATTCTAGGAAGCAAACACTTTAGTCCAGTAAAAGAGACGAAAACCCAGCCCTTTTTAGCGTAGAATATGAATTTTCGACTGAAGGTAGATGGTTGCATACTGAAAGTAACCCCGATAAAATGTTGACCCTCAATTCGCCCCAACCCTAAGAAATAGGGGTTGGAAACTTAACGGGCTATACCAGTGTGAACGCTGAAAATTTGGGTAATTTTCGGGAATTTTTTGGAAGAAAAGTACGCGATTAAATGTTTCGGAAAATTAAGAATATATTTGCCTATATTTGACCTATATTACATATTTTTTTCATAGAAAAATATTCAGATCCAAGCGACTTATGAGCTGCCTTTGGAGGCCCAAAAAAAAAGTTCCTCCACTGCTGACATGATTCCGGCCGATTGAAACCGGCTGAAACCGAAAACGGAAAAAATGTCGCTAAACTGGAAGGTATTTCCTGTACAATGACGTAGGATTTTTGAAAAATATCAAAAGCTAACAAAATGGCGTAGTTATGAAAAAAGTCTGTTTTCTTGCCGATAAAATGGTCGTTTTTTTCAATGCCAAATCGTCAATTTGCATTCAATCAAAAACATCCTACGTCATTGTACAGTAAATATATTAAACAGAACTCAGTTCAAATTTCAAGTCAATCGGATAATTGCTCTTTGAGTTACAATGTCAGCAAATTTTAAGTCTCATTTCGAGAAAAACGCGTTTAAAGATTTAACTATCGATTTTTGCAAGATAAAATTATTAGAGATACGGACTTGAAATTTTTAGAGAATATTCTTGAAAGTATAAACGGTCGAAAAAGGCAAAAAAATCAATTTTTGAAAATGTCACACTGGCATAGCCCCTTAAAAATCGCCGTATCTCAATAATTAATAGCCCGATCAAAAAATGTTTCAAACAAAAGTTGTTTGGAATAATAAAATACGTATAAAGTTATCTGACATCCAATCCCCTATCTACCTATATTGAAAATAGCGGCACAAAAACACGAGAACACCACTGACCCAGACAAGGATAAGGGGTTGGGCGTCAGATAACTTTATACGAATTTTATTATTCCAAACAACTTTTGTTTGAAACCTTTTTTGATCCGGCTATTAATTATCGACATACGGCCATGTTTAAGTTTTCCCTATTTCTTAGGGTTGGGGCGAGTTGAGGGGCTACATTTTATTGGGGTTACTTTCAGTATGCAACAATCTACTTTCAGGCAAAAATTCGTATTCTACGCTAAAGTGCTGGGTTTTCGTCTCTTTTACTGAACTACTTGTGCGACGTAACCTCAGATGTTTGTAGAGATAAAAAAAACTGACGCAACTCGTTTGTTCGCCAGACGACCCTTACTATTGCGGACTCAGAGCGAGAGTACCGAATTTCGTGAAGATGGCGAAAAACGGCCACACGAAGATAATCTCGGGGCACGGATACGTTAGACCGCAACCAGCGCCCTCCTACATCGGCAGCAACGGCGGATACGTCAGTAGTCAGACGTCACAAATTTACGGACACCACGTGCAAGCCAAGCGACCGCCGATCGTCTATCATGCGAGAAGCTTCGAGAGCGGACTCGGTACGTACGTAATCATTTCTACAATATTTTGCCTCCTCGCTACTGCTTCGCAAACCCTCCACATGAACTACTTGAACGTGCATCCTGAAATAGCGACGATCGGACGAGAATTTTGTCACTCAAACTCTTGAACTCGGCTCTCGACCAAATTTCGACCCCTCGCAACGTTGTGCAAAAGTGCCCCCCATTTGAGGCGGTATATACATTGATAACGATCGAAAAATCGATTTTTTTTAAAACGATAATACTATGAACGGTGTCTCGAAATGACCTGACATTTTTATTTATTGATAAAACGTATTGTTTATTTGAAAAGTACGAATATTTTAATTTTAATATACGGTACAAACATAGAGGTTATGTGTGGAATACAATATCCGATGAATGGCATAAACGGCATGGACGAGCCCCCTGACACTGGCCTACTATTTCAATACGGTAAACGAAAACGCCCTTTGTCCCGGATTTTTAGTTCTTGAAATCGCCACTACCAAGCGTTGGCTGTTATGTGACAGCATTCAGCTCTAAATACTCCGATCAGATGAACGATTCGATACTTTCATAGCTTATTGATATTGCGTCGTTATTTATTGTGTTCAAACGGAAAATCATTCCAAATATATCAATACTTTTATTCATGTCACATGTTTGAAGCACCGGCGGAACATACATATGCCTGCCTGTCATAAAACTACTAGCGCCACAGTGCGGCAAGGACATTTTGCGAACAGCATTGATCTACGAGTGTCAGGGAGCTGGCATGGACTTGAAAGACATATTCTTTCAACAAGATGGCGCAACCTGCTACATTGCGGGCGAAACAATGCAGTTATTGCAGACGAAGTTTCATGATCGTGTTATTCCGCGCCGCGGCGATGTGAGTTGGCCACCAAGATCGTGCTATTTGACGCCATTGGACTTCTTTCTTTGAGGTTTTCCGAAAGGAAAAGTGTACGCCAATGATCCACAGATCATTCCGGAGCCCAAGGAAGCCATCGGACGCACCATTAATGAAATTAGTTTGCAATTATGCCAAAATTTTATTGAAAATTTCGTCAAAAGAGTGAACGTTTGCAAACAGGGATGAGGCAGCCATTTATCGGATACTGGGTTCCACACATAACCTCCATGTTTGTAGCTTATATTAAAATAAAAATATTCGTACTTTTCAAACAAATAATACGTTTTATTAATAAATTAAAATGTCACGTCATTTTGAGACACCCTTGGAATATTTTCCCAAAGTTTCGAAGCGAAATTCGAAAAACTTCAAACTTTACAGCCCGTCAACGCTGTGCCTCACCGCTCGGATTCGGAGCGCGAGCGCAGAGAGGCTAATGAAAATAACGATTAACAATTACAATTACTACTGTTAATTGATAATTTAGTTACTTTGTAACAGATTACTTAAGTGTAATTTAATTCAAATTTTATGTAAACTTTCAATGCGTTTGTCTCAAAAATGCATTTTCGAAATTGACGTGCAGGATTACTCAAAAACTATTAAACCGATTGAACTGACACTTGGTAGAATTATTGATAATATTGCTACATTCTACTTAACAAGAATTGTTATGGAAAAATTGGAAAAAAAACGACTTTTTTAATCAAAATTTTACAAAAATTTAGCGTAAAGTTTTTACATTTTTTTGTAAATGCGTGCCATTCTCTTCAATTTCCTTTGGGGCTGTCCATAAATTACGTCATTTCAAAATGGGGGGGGGGGGTCTGGTCGCTGGATGACGGTAACGATAATTGGATTATTACGATAGGAAGGATAGCATGATTTTGGGGGGGGGGGTCGAAAATCAGCAAAAATCGATGACGTAATATATGGATGGCCCCTTTCCAACATTTTAATTACTGTCAAATAGAAATTATACATGTATTAACGTTTTTAAATTTGAATTTACGGGAAGCCAGACTGCACGCCGATTCGCTACTCCCGCGGCAACCTTGTTGTAACACTCTGCCACAGCTCCGCCATTTTGATCATAAATGAATTCAACAAAATTGTTTCGTATACTTAAATATACTATTAAAGCATACCTACAGTTTGGAAATGTAGAATAGCTATTTCTTGGTTTGAAAAATCCCTCAAAATTGTTTAACTTTTTCTCGTCTAAATGTATATCCCGCCTTAAGGAGGTTGGAACGTTAGTTACAATGCAATATCAAAGTTGAAAAAAAATGAAGAAAATTGAAACTTCAAAAAAGAAGTGAAACTTCTTTTTGAAAGAAAATTGAAAAAAAAATTAAGAAATTTGAAAATTCAAAAATGAAGAAAAAAATTGAATGGAAAATTGAAACTTCAAAAAAATTGTAAACACTCAATATAGTCTAGACAATAACATATATATTGTCTGTGTGTATTGAATGTTATTGAGTGTTTACAAATTTTTCGAAGTTTTTTGCCACAAAACGCCAAAGATAAAAAATAGCTTAATGTACGAATTTTACGTGCGGTTAGGTGGGCAATACGTTCACGCTACGGGTAATAAATATTTTTGGGCTATTTAACACCAAGATAAACCATTTATAACAACGGATTGATGTAAGCTAAACCTTTGTTAACATTTAGAAACAAAAATCTCCATCTTACCCGTCGTATACCAGATATATTCAATATTGGACAATCAAGGGTTGATATCAGATTACGAATTTTGGTTGGCGAATGAAGAGCATTGCTGCCGAACTCAATATCCGCGAAGTTGCCGTATTTCGGTAACACTTAATATTAATGAATGGTAACAATAAATAATCTCGTGACGTAAATATAAATTATTCATAATTAAAAATTACTCAAAATTTCATTCTGAGTTGTATAAAACATTCGCTGACGTAGTTTTTTCATAATAATCATCGATAATGTCATACTTATTCAAGTGGGTAGTAACACCAAATTGTTTTTCATCTACGCAATAAAAATATACAAATGCATCATTTCGGCCTTTAATTATATATTTTATGAAAATCAGCTTCTACAGAATAACTCAATAACTCAGATGCATTTTTTTTAATCCATAGAAAAAAAATGCATAAACCGTTATTTGACTCAACTAGACCGCTCCAACCTCATTAACAATCAACAGGTCAATGAATATTCTATAACTATTTTTATTCAATTAATTCGTCGTTTCCATTACGCATCCAATCGAAATCTGGCGATGAATATTTATCGTACCGCGATCAGGCGAAATTTCGAATTTTTCACTTGCTCATATTTGCGATTAGTAAAGATCTTCTTGTCCATTATATTTACGACGATCGTCGCTGCTCAGGACTCGTGGGACGGTACAAATTCGCTATATCGAAAGAGGACAAAAATTAACGGACCACACGACGATCACTCGAAATAATTGTGCCCATTTTCGCTTTTGCAGATTCGGACGACAGAATTGATTCTCCCTACAATCACATATACGGCAGGTTACCCATACCGACGAGGGGCGTCATACCACCGACTCCCCGTGCTATGTACATCGGCGAATGGGACTAATTTTAAGTGATTATCTTCGTATCTTGTACCTACGAACTGTATATTGTTAATATACCACATAAATACTCATATTTTCTACGTCATCTCCTTCACAGTCTTTGTATGCGTGTTTACCTTTTTTGTTTCTTATTTCCTCGCCACAGAATTCTTCCCATCCCGGTGACACTCGTTAAGGCGGGACACCACTGCGACGTGTCCAAAAGATCGATTTTTTTACATTTTCACAAAGTATACGTATTCGAGGATATGTGGAAAAAAAATTAAGTTGAAATGTTGAAAATTGACCAATTTACAGAGAATTTAGTGAGAGCAGGTAGGGCAACGACTTACGTACACTGAAACTTTTAATCTCGTTTTTCTCGAAACGCCTTTGCTCGACCTGGCCAGAATCATAACTCTAGCGATACTGCCGTCATATGGAAGAAGGGGGCATCTACAAAAAAATCGGAGATGCGTTTTACTGTACGGAACGATAGGAAATTTTGTACTGATTCTAACGATACCAAAACGCATCTTCGATTTTTTGTTTTGTTAAGGAGGTACGGTGATGACCATGCTAGTAAACTCAGAGTCTATTTCACGCTATATACTTTTTTATCAAATCCTACATAAATAATCTAGTAGACAAAAAAAATCGGAAAAATCTACCTTTTTGGCCCGTCACAATCCGCCCTTTAACACCTGCGGGGTCGCACTGGGATGATTTCATCCCAAGTGAAATTTACCTTGAACTTGTTGGCAATTACTAGGGATTTATAGCAACAAATATAACTTTTATGCTTGAACAATCGTGGATTTACATTCTAGAAGCATTCCGGAGTATTCGTGATATTTTTAAGATTGTCGAAAGCGATTTAACACGTTGAAGACTGTACGTGAACGTTACTGTCCCAGTGCGACCGCAGTAGCTAATGGTTTTCACCGCGGGCTCACTAGGCGAGGTCGCACTCACTAGGCGACGCTGGAAGTCAAGTGCTCGAGGTGCTACATATATACAACCATTTTTGTTGCACTGAGGTGGTTCGGAAGAAACAATTGAAACATCGACTAACGTTTAACCTGCTATTTTTTGTAAGAAAGAGATAGTATGTCATTAACCACATTAAAATAAAAAAATTTAAGCCACTCCAGCCTACCATTTCCGAGATATGAACGTTGAAAGTTGGCCTAAAATACACGCACTCAAACGTAACCTACGAAAAAATCACCAGAAATGATAACCTTACGTAAAACTTAGTCGTTTGACCCAACAAACAAAACTTCTCATTCGAAACTTCGATTAATACGGAATTCACCTGCAAAAATTGTAGCTGATCCACCGTGTAATTTAAACAATAATTTATTAAATTTTGCCATGCGGCATCTGTCTCCCTCTAAACGGCGATCGGAGCGTCAGCTGTGATTGCTAGGGGAAATTCCTAGACGGCAATTCACGCAGAATACGATATGAATGTCGCCCAGCCCCCTGGCACTGCTGGGTCTACCGTGTCTCGTTATTGTCGCCATGTAAACTAACACACCATGCGGCGCTATTAGTCACCCGCATGACTCCCACTCCAGTCGCGCAACGTCTGCATAATTTGCATTAGACGCGTCTGGAAAATTCATTGTTTAGAATAGAATTTAAAAGTATATGTGTATATAGGAAGGGATGCAATATTTACACTTGTTGCAATATTATGTATTTAAAAATATTTATTGAACGAAATAAACAGATAACATTAATATTTGGTAAATAACGGATTAGTCACGTCGTACAATGTTTTGCGATTTTTTTCTTGTCGAGATTGCTTTTTTTTGTTCTGCATTGAGACGTGCAGAATATTGCTGCATCCGCATCAATACGTAATATTGTATTATGTGTAAAAGAACACTATCGGCGTGTTTTATACACGGAAAAGAGAGCTTTTCATAGTTATACACGTCGTCAAATATAGACTCGAAAACACGTGTTGAATTGCGATGAGCCACAAATCGCTCTTCTAAGCTTCCGGGCTTTGTCGCACATTCCATCCGAGCAAATATCGATGGCGTCGAACCTTTCATCAACCGAGGGATCTTGTACGGTGACTGGAAATTATAATAAATATATTACATTGACATAATATAATAATAATAATAACATTATAATAAATTATAAGAAAATAAAAAGCATTACAATTGAAAATGTGTGAATAAAAAAATAATTTTTATCTCAATTATATTACTCACCACACCAATTACAGCACCGTCGGGGCTTCGCAGTTCCCGTTTCCACAATATATCTTTTTCCCGAAAATGCTTGTCGCACACTGATTGACCAGACTTAATAGATTTGTCTGTGGGTCCGATGGTTTTTCTCCATAATTCCAGGGCTTCTGGATCTTTTGGTACATTGAAAAAATGCGATTTTTCCTTGCTTGATTGATAACCTGACTTGCAGCCAAGCACCACGCACGCAGGCATTCTCAAGTATGAGCACAAAAACCACAAAAGTTGTTTTTTTATTTTATCGCTACACTAAAATTGTTTGTTATTTTATCACTATGTGATAAAATAATTACGATTTTACCACACCAAGATTTTTTTTATTCGAGAACAATGACAGATTGAGAAAATGAAAAGAAATATTCACTTGGTTTACGAGACGAAAACAATGACGAAATAATACGGAGAGGTGCTTTGCGGAGTGGGGGTCATGCGGGTGACTATTAGCGCCGCATGGTGGGTTAGTTACGTGGCGACAATAACGAGACATGTTACTGTTAAGAGAATTCATCCCAGTGTCAGCCCCCTGATGTCGCCGAATGCCTACGCTGCAGATCATGCTAAATACAATAAGAATAGAATAAAAGTAATAATAAAACGAAGGATAAAAAATGAATAAAAATATGTCGATTGTAGGTCTTAATTTTTTTTCAATTGATTATTACGTATACAAATATACATATGAAGAACGGCTGTAAACATTTTCATTTAGGAAACTTAAAAATTTCTTTCTGTTTTCGTTCTGTGTATTTACCTGAAGATGACACTTTAAAAACTGCTCAATCGATCTCTTATTATTTATCTGCGTGAACAAAAGCAGATCAATTTTCTGTAAAAAAAAGAAACGGCCACTTACACGTAATTGTGCTAGTTTTGACATTTGTCAAGTCGTTGTTAGGTGATGTTGGAATTCTTCTAAAGTGAGGTTATGTAGCATTGCCAACTGCAAAAAACATGGACTCACTAGTCAAGTTGATAATGATCAACCGAGTGCTCAATAACCAATGTCGATTGTAAGTATTTATGAAAATCATCATAAATTTTTCATTCTAATGGGTACCAAAATAAAAATACCTTTTTTATGAGTTTTAAATCTATGTATATTAAACATTCGAAAGAAACAAACTAAAGGCGTTAAAATTGTCAGTTTGACTTCCGGTTTTTCTTCCGAACTACCTTCAACCTTTAAAACGTGCAATACTGCGGAAATTTACGCATTTTCGTGCCAATCGATCAATTCAAAAATCTAAATTACAATTGCTTGAAACAATGGGCCTACGTGCGTAGTTATTATTGATGAATAACAATATTATTTTAAAAACATCATTGTTCGATTATTTTTTGACATCTCTCGCAATCTTTTTTCCGCGCTCATATTCTGAAGTACGTTGCAATTTTTTTTTGTATTAAATGACAAAAAATTATGGTTTTGTTTAATGGGGGGAGATGCCTTTGTAACTTGAAAAAATATCTGCGAAAATAAACTCCACGAGGAAGATGAGGGATTACTTTAAAGCCCCAGAATCGCGGATTGATCGGTAGGTTCTTTAATCACAACATTTTTGAGTCTCAAAACTTTAACCGCGTTTTTCTGCAAACCACTTTAACATGAACCTCGTACAAGATAATTCGAAAACTATCGGATCGATCACTTTGAAATTCCGAATACTTTTGGATAATATGATTACCATCAACGTGAACCTAAAGTACTTTGAAAATCATTTGAAAAACTACCTTTTCATTGACAAATACTATGGTAAAAGAATTCATGAAAAATAGTACTTTTTTTTCAAACACGTACCATTTCTCGAAATTGCACTTTTCTTTTCAGCCATTTTTAAACTAAAAGAACGTCGGCAAATTAAAAATGTTAATTTTGTAGAATAGTTTCAACAAAAAAAAATTGGAAATTCGGCTATTTTCCGGAAGATAGCTGAAAATTTCGAATAGACATTTCTCAAAGATAAATATTATTTAGGGCAAAAGAAAATCGTCAAGCTCTGGGTCAAGAAATTCTCCAGAACCTGATTCCTTGTTTTTCCTGAAAAAAAATCTATGAAAAACACTGGATGAAAATATTTGTGAGGTTATGTTGACCAAGTACATGCCCTTGATTATAATAATTTGATCGACTTTTTTTATTCGAAGAAAATCATAGTTCTCAATAAATCGCTACGAACTCGTAAAATTCCTTACGTCGCAACACGATATGCCAGCATAATGATCAAGAAGCCGCGAGGGTCGCGAGCACTTGACTGCAGCGCCCCTAGCGAGCTACGGGCAAACGAGGCTCACGGCTCTGTACCCGGGCCTAACTCGTTTTCTTCCCGTCTACATCTCGAGATGCGGAATGGCTTAGCTGCAAAGCTCCTGTTCGAAATTCGTGCAAAGAGCAAAGTTTAAAACCCCACGTCGCTCTATTTTTGTGCGTAATCGGATACAAAATGGGAACCTTATAATTACGTGTCGCGTAAATTCGGTTGATAGAGAAACGACAAACAAAACATGAAAATAACAGTCGAAGACACTGCGGTACGTATCAAATTGCGCGAAATAGCCGGGATGCCGCTTCATCTGACATTCGAACGAATAAAACTAGAGAAAAGAGAAATGAAAATTGAGTCTCAGAGCACTCGTTCCATTTCACAGGCTTGAAACGTCCACGTTGCGGGTTGATAAGTATCATACGAGCTCTCTCCCAGAGGGAACGAAAGAGATCATTGACACCTCGAATCCGCTGGAAGGTCCATGAGAATATTCTCGATTCGACTTCGCTTTTTTTTCTTCCGATTCTGCTTTTCTAGTTCCCTCGGTTTCGCAAGTCTTTCACCTTGTAGATGCGCACGAGCCAGTGCTCGGTGGTGTACGCCTCCTCGAGCGTTTCCAGCTCGAAATCCTTGTTGCCGATCTCCATGTTTCTGACCCTGTCGTATCCGGTCGGTTTGCCTGGCAATGAGAAAGCAAACGACACGTAGTACGAACGAAACGTGAGTTTTTTGGATTTTTAACAATTACTCGTTTATACGACTTGATAATATTCAGCATTTGTTGTCGGAATTAATCTTCATAGAAGCTTCAATTTCGTAGGGATTTTTGAGATTTTCGCCAAAGGGCGAAGTATTGAAATTCTGATCGCGGTCAACTTGTCGCTGGGAATGCAATAGGGTATTTCACTATATATAAAAAATATGGTTCATCCTCTTGTCATCCTAAATGAGTACAGTGTTTAAGGGGGGAAATCACAGTAGCACACAAAAAAATAAGCATATTTTCGGGAATTAATTTTAGCTGAATAAAAGTATCAATCGAAAATCTGTAAAGTAGGTTTTATAGCAATACTAAAAAAGTCAAAAATGTAATTTTTTTCAATAAAAAATATTTAAAAATGGCGGCTGCGCAGCATATGCCCCAAGGCGCCTTTTTTTGAGCTCGCCGAAGACATAACTCGAGCAAATTTTTACCGATCGACTTGAAATTTTGACAGTAGCTTTGAACCATCTTTCCCCACAGAGCTACGTAGGATTTTTTTTATTTTATATGGCTTACTTTTTTTTATCGACGATTTTATGGCGTTTTTTGTTAAAAATTTAACTTTATTTTCAAACATGCACCATTTTGCGAAAAATCAATATATCGAAAAAATCCTACGTAGCTCCGTGGAGAAAGATGTTTCGAAGCTACTGTCAAAATTTCAAGTCGATTGGTAAAAATTTGTTCGAGTTATGTCTTCGGCGAGCTCAAAAAAAGGTGCCTTGGGGCATATGCTGCGCAGCCGCCATTTTGAAATACTTTTATTGAAAAAATTACATTTTGTACTTTTTTAGTATTGCTATAAAACCTACTTTACAGATTTTCGATTGATACTTTTATTCAGCTAAAATTAATTCCCGAAAATATGCCTATTTTTTGTGTGCTACTGTGATTTCCCCCTTAAGGTAATCCTATCCCTTCACACTAGTCATACCACTGATCATACTTGAGGCTTGTACAATTTATATTTTTAACATATGCAAAATAAAAACTTGTAATAACTAAATTTTCCTTGTGCAAACTGTTTGAGGGGAGGGTAGGAGTTTGCACTTTTGAAAAATCGATTTTTTTGGTCTTTTCTCATAGTTAAACATTTCAAGAATATAATCCCAAAATTTCAAGTCAATCAGATCAAAACTCTCGAAGTTATTGACTATTGAGTCCCGCTCCTCTGACAATGTAGCTCCGACTTCTCTAAACTTCAAACGCGTTTTTCTCGAAACCACTTTTTCAAAGTCCGTGTTCACTGCCATTTGAAAACTACATGACCGATTTATTTCAAATTTGGTACACACTTTCTACATATAAAATACCTCCCCCCAACGGTTAGTTTGAGATTTTTTTACATTGAGGGGGTTTTCCACCCCCAAAATGGCGGAATTTTTCGTGAAAAAATAGCACTTTTCACTTTACATGACGACCAAAAATTTAGAAATGAAAAAAAAAAAATAATCAAAGACCGTTGGGGGGAGGATTAGATGATACTTTGACTAAATTTTAATGGTACTTTATTTCAGATAATTTCTAGCTGAGATACAGTGAACACCGCAAATCTTGTTTTTCCAAAGGCGTTCTTGGAACAGCTTTGTCACCGGCTTGTTTGTAGATATTTTCGCGTACAAATTTCACGGAATGTTCTTGAAATGACATTTAACAATGTACAAAACGTTTCAATAAATTCACTCTATCCATATAGATGAAAAAAAATCGCAAAAAAGTGTTTTTTTCACGCTGAAACGCCTACCCTCCCCTTAATGAATGTTCACATTTAATCAGAAAAATAAACAAAATAGTTATTCCAACGATTCGAGCAGTATTTCAAGCTTTGATATTTGGCAATATTGGTTCTATCTCCGTCTCTTTTTACTCAACCAGGCGAGTTTAACCTCCATGCTTTTCAACGTCGATCTGTCAAAACAATGTCAGGTGCGGGAAATATAAAGCATTGTATTCGGGCCACGACTGGTAAAAAAACGTGGAAAATTTGTGACGGCGAAATATGTCGGTTAAAAATGAAATATGTGTGGAAATTCGAATGAGTGAGATGAGGTTGGGATTACAGTCAGCTGTTGCCTTGCTGTCACGTCTCTTTATCGTAGCAAGTGGTAATAAATCCAATACCGGAAGTTCAAATAAAACTTGATGTTACATAAAAATTAGGTCAATAAGCGTAATTTTTTCTGAGAGCACTGGATTACTACAAGTGTTAAGTATGTAAATCTGATTATTTTTAAGAATCTGACGGATTCCCACTATTATATACACTTTTGTAGCGACCGGAAATTGGGTTTTTGTATGTCGTCTCGAAAATCCTTCACAAAAATGCGCAATTTTAATATTTATTTTCCCTGTAATTAGGTCGATAAACGACCCTGAAAATTTACAGAGACGATTATTAATGTATTTAGTGAAGCTCAAAAAAACATTATGAAAATCCTATGGATTGAAACCTAGCGATAGGACTATCTTAACTATCGACCACGTCTTTCCCAGGACACTCGTCCGCTGTCAATCATTCGATAGTAAATTAAGGGGTGAGGCTACTGTGAAAATGACGAACACTCGTTCGTCGCTTGATGCAACTCGAGTAGAAGATGAATGTCCAGCATATGGCGCAGAAATCGCAGATTGAACGGATCGTCTTGAAATTTGGTACACTCATTCAGTGTAATAGTAGTTTAGTCTTGACCGATGATTTTCTTTCATTAGTTGTTAACTATAATGTAAATTTTCTCGAAAAATTGAAAAACATTCAACAGATTTTTTATTATTAAAACGCCATAGCAAAAAAAGAAGGTTGGTCAAGTCTGCGCCAATATTATCTATTTTAAGGAAAAACTTTTTTTTCAGGTCAACCGTCAAAATCATATACATTGTTGAGACCTTCACGTTCAAAGGTCCTTCACAAGATTGTTTATTACTTCGTTAGTTATTCATATTTTTTAACGAAATGCGGTACACACCTTTGTTAATATACGAACAAGTAAATGTCGAATCGATTTTTCAATTATTTTACTTATGCCTTCAAAATTAACTTTTTTAAATAAGCCTGATTTTCGGGTCGTCACAGTAGCCTAACCCCTTAAGCTACCCCAAGTTTTCAGCTACACTGTAAAAAATTATATGAAATGTACAATACATTTAAGATACAAAGGAATTGAATTTTATGAACTCAGTAGTTAAGATTAAATTTGAAACACTTGTACCGTAAATTTAAAACGGGAATATGAAATTCTAATGTGGATATAGAATTTATTAGATGCAACATGGAATTTCAAAGACAAGTTTGTAAATTTGTGGAAAATGTATTGCATTAATCCGTGTCTTCAATTGAAAATTACTACAGATGTATAATAAATCAACTATAAAAAACAGAGCATTGAAAATACAAAACAAATTTGAAATTTATTTACGGCAGCCTGAAAAATATAATATATGTGAAACTGAATTTTACGATACGTACAATGCATGATCACAACAGATTTATTCAAAAGTGCGAAACTGGAATTGAAAAAAAAAATTCATAAACGCTGATGAAAATCACATGAAACAATGTGAAAATTATATTAAATTTACACTACAGATAAGGCACAAAAGAATTGAATTTTACGAACTTAATATACGAACGAATTTAATATACACTCGTATATTGATATCAGCAAGTGATTCTTGATTTCAATATACATGGATGTGAACATTTTTTTACACGTGCATTATTTTTCAAATGCACAAGTATATTAATATTACGGAGCTACACTTTTATTTTTTAAATAACCTGTTTTGGATTTTCAAAATATTATCTGAAATTTCATAAACGGCGTCCGCATAAAAACACTTGTGTATTAATTTTTACACAGAAGCTTTTTACAGTGTACATTAAAGGTAATACTTCGTTCCCGTACAATTAATACACACCCGAATGCTGATATTAGCAAATGGTTCTTGAATTTAATATACACTCGTATTTTGATATCAGCAAATGATTCTTGATTTCAATATTCTTTAATGTTGATTTATTTACACGTGCATTATCTTTCAAACGCACAAGTATATTAATATTACGGAGCTACACTTTCATTTTTAAAATAACCTGTTTTGGATTTTCAAAATCGTATCTGAAATTTCATAAGCGGTATCCGCATAAAAACTTCATACACTTGTGTATTAATTTTTATACAGAAATTTTTTACAGTGTATCTTCACGGTCACTGATAAGGATTGAATAAAAACAATGTTACTCGTCGTTTACCTCCTTCCGTATAAACTTGGCCGAAACGATAATAGCACATCTTGTACATGAGACAATTCTGGAGGATCGGCGAGCCCTCTTTGTCGACGCGGAATTCGCCCGAAGGATTGTAATAGTCCCATTCCGTGATGGATTTTCCTTTCTCAGTGCTCCCGCCGATGCGTACCATCCATAGGAACTTGTTTATATCTGGGAACCGTCGCAATCAAATGTAACATACATTAAGTAAAAAATTTCCCTGGTGTAAGACAAGAATACACCAGAAGATTCGGGTGTAGTTCCGAAAAGGACACACACCCTATTAATTTGGAATTTCGTGTACCCGTGTACTTTAAGGGGTTATATACAGTTAAAATTTACGAAAAATCGTTTTTTTTAAATCTTTTTCTTCGTTAAGTACATACATTTAAGGGGTGAGATGCAGCCGGAATTTTCAAAAAAAAAAACAATTTGAAGTCAAGAACTTCAAGAAAAACATTTTCTTGAAGTTTCGAAAATATTCCCTGAAAATTTCAAGTTAATCCGATGAATAGTTTCCGGGATATCCCACAATTAGTGAAGGGGCCACTAATCAAAACTAACAAAAAAAACAGTTTTTGTGAGTTTTGACCTTGAAAATCAAATTGGCGGGTATTTCCATACAAGAAATTCCAAATTAATCGGAGGTATGTCCCTTTCGGAACTTTATGGGAAGGTTCTTACCGTCCGACGAGTACCCCGTGAGTCCACCAAAAATCACGAGAACATAATTGACGTCGAGTTCCCTCATGATCTCGTAGGCCTTCTCCTCGGTGCTGGCCATTGCCTGGCCGACACGCGATATATGAGTATTGTTCCATGTATTATTGTCAACGAGTATCGTACGATTTGCCATGGCTGTTATCTGATACCCGTAATCCCACCAGGACATCACCTTCGAGTCCTCGGGTGTGTTCATTCGTAGCCAATAGTAGGCCTCTCGGAAATCGTCGAATATCATTCGACCACCGTCCGGCGAGCGCGCCGAGAGAACGATACTCGGCGAGCTATACGCCTCCGCAGTCACCCACGTACAGTGCAACGTGTACGAGAAAAATAATATGCACATGACTACTACGAAAAGCGTGGCGATCTAAAAATCGATAAACATATTGCTTGAATAGGATAAATATTGGTCTCGGCGTCGAAGATAAGTTGCATTTGATTTGTTTGACTGTAGGAATGACCGACCTCGCTCCTGAGAACGTAATTGTTTTCGAACTTTCGGGACTTCTTGTCGACGACCTTTCCACTTTCGACCTGCTTCATGTAAGTCAGGAGCAACGACGAGGCACCGATTCCTCCCAGTATACACATCACGGGCGCCAATACGAGCATCAATCGGACCATGACAGCCTACGATAAAATGCACATTGTTCGTTTCTTGATAACGTTGATAGAGCGAAAAAAGTTCTTCGACGACTTTGACGATTAGAGACCTTAAAGCGGCAGCCTCAATTAGATAGTCCGGAAAAAATGTTTTTTTTTCTGCGTAAGGTAAATGTCCCAATTATTGAACAGCTAAGGATCTGGGGGATTGAATTCGGTGAGAAAAAAATATAAAATCAAGAAAAAACCATTGCTTTCAGGTTCAAATGATACTTTGATATTTTTACTTTCGAAAAATCACCCTTTGAATTATTTTTAAATGATTTCAAATGAAAAAAAAGAATAACAATGTGAAGAATGCAAATGTCCCAATTATTGAACACTGGAAGTGCCTATGTCCCTAATATTGAACAGGCATGTCCCAGTTATTGAACACTCTCGAGAATTCTTTTTCTGTTCTAAAAATATTATTTTGGGTACAATATTGAGAAATAAAAGCAAAATGAAACACTTAAATACTCGTTTGTTAATCATGTAAAAATACAGAAATATATATTTAGTCTCTTTTGACAGGTTTTTGGTTCATTCGCATTTGGTTTATTTTTGCTTTTCAACTCGAACTTTATTTTATTTTTATTTTCACCTTCCTCGTTTTCATATTCTGTTTTTGTTTGATTTTGTCGCAGCTTGGCTCCCTGAAATATCGGAGAGCAAAAAATATTGAACAGTAAATTCGTATTTTTAGGTTACATTTAGGTTATATTCTCTTTTTACTTTCCTTTTTATGTTTATTGCACGAAAATAGTAATGAAAAATATATTTGACGATCTTAGAGTTATTATTAAAAGAATAGAGGTAAGTTTATTCAGGAACTTACAGTTTTTGTTTGAATAAATCCGACTCACACGATCTGTCACACGTTAACTGTCTCGATGTTTTGATGGGTTTAATGACGCCAACTTGGAGAATTGGACTGTTCAATAATTGGGACATACTGCATTTTCTATGTCCCAATAAACGAACACCGTATTTTTTAACAAATAATTACATAAAGTTTTTTCATAAAAATTGTTATTTGTAAGAAATTTTCTGATGAACCTGAAACGCCTTTACTTTTTGAGATGCGACAGTTTTTGAATTTTTTATGCCCTTACCCATGAAGCGGCGCGTCTTAGCAAAAATGATAAGCAGTTACCACGAGACGTCAAAACGAGTCACCGTTGCTGATTAAATAATTTTTTCTCTATTAATTAAAGCTTTTCTTGCACAAGTAAGGTAACATTTCGATAGCTAAAAGTTCCATATATGTAATGAAATTTTATAAATAAGTAAATGCATGCAGGTGAATGAGAAATAATTAGAATACAAGATAGTGTTCAATAATTGGGACCTGTTCAATAATTGGGACATTTACCTTAAATCGAGAGATAAACTGTCGAGAATATATTTACAAAGTTACAGAGGCCAATTGTAAATATTTTCGAAGATAGAAGGCCCAAAGCAGAGAAGCGATTGATATTTTCTCCCATTGAAAACTTTAAAGCGCGTTTTCGCCAGTTTTCATTTTCACGATTTTTCCAAATTGGCGGGCGTGATAGCGAAAAAACTAAACGACCTATTGAATAAAACCAACGTTTATTTTCTTCAGTATGAACATCTCTTCTAAGTGAATAAAAAAAGTCGTAGAAACGGCTTTTTAAATAGTTTTTATAGGGCGTTAAAGTGTTTTTTTAACACATTTTTCTTTTAAAACTGAGAAAAGTTGTAATTTCACGATTTTTTGAGCTTTTTCTTAATTCGTCCAGAAGAAAAATATACGACGATTGAAAATTTTATTCGTTTATTTTGTTCAGTCAAGAATTACGAGCTGCATCTTTCCCGCCGATTGGGGACTGCAGTGGCAAGATGCACATGGAATAGGCTGATAAATCTGCAGTCATTTACTGCTTCATGTTGAACATTTTTGGTCTACGTTTCAAATATACATGAAAAGATACCTCAATGTTTATTGGGCTCACTTGTTTTTTCCCTTCTAAAAAACATCCCGAAAATGCTTTTTTACCTTCTAATTCAGGCTCCCGCCTTAAGGGGGAGCCTGAATTAGAAAAGGTCCTCACCTTTCGGTGAGGAAAAAAATTGCTGATTTTCATGATTTTTTTTTAGAGGAAATATTTTTTCACCATTTTTTTTAGGACTGAGGGTATGTTTTATTACTACTTTTGGCTGTTACTTAGTATTTTTTAATCAGCTTTTGGAAACGGCGGAGGTAAGATACGATCTTCTAATCTGCATTTGCAAAACTGACGTGACGTATAGCTAAAAATGAATCGACCGATTCTGATGAAATTTATGACGTTGAATTTTTCATCGTTGGAATGCAATGAAAATTAATGCTTTTTAATAAATCGGAATTTTTCTTGGCTGCTTTGGGCCGTGTACATCGCTCAAACGTTTTTATGTATTGTTAGAAGTTTTAGTGTCAAATTGAAAATAAAAGGCTTTGGATAATGATAAAAATAAATAAATAAAACATGAAAAAAAAATTGGTTGCTCTCCAGCGACGCACCTCAACGTCATTGAAATTCGGTATAAATCTTCCTAGCCTTATCGTCTTAAACATGACCGTGAATGTTTTTGAAAATAAAAAGAAAAGCATTCGTTTTATTGCAAAATATAGCCATTTTTATGGAAAATTCAATCTTTTTGTTTCAAAGCGTACCAATTCATCAATTTTCAACATTTCTCAGGTTTTTTTTTGTTCATATCCGGCGTACAAGTGTTGATGAATAAAAAATCTTCATTTTTTTATTTTTTATTAATTTTTTAGTCATTTTTTTCAGATTAATCCCGCCGGTGCTACACTTCACGCGGTCTGACAATATCCGCCGCAAGCGGTTTAGAAGATCGTGCCAAAACTCCGGCATTTTTTTTAATTGATAAAAATTGAAAAATGCCATGTAACAGCCAAACGTAGTAACGAAACATACCCTAAATCTTTAAAATAGTGAAGGAATCTTAATTTTTTTTTAAATCATGAAAATCAGCAATTTTTTCCTCGCCTAAAGGGATCTCTCCCCTTAACGCGACAGATTGAAAACTGCTTTCCGCTCAATTCGCTTGGAAAAATGCACTTCGACAACCAAACAATCGCGAATAATTTTAATCTTTTCTCTTTATGGCAATGGTCAATGTATCGAATTGGGGGTTTACTCTGAAAACGGTAGGAATTTTTTCTCTGATAAACATTCGAATGGTAACGGATAAATAGTTAATACAGGGGGGGGGGGGGCAAAAAGATTCCTTGGCCAATTCAATTAGCATTATTACTGTTACAATTAGCCATTAGAACTGTTTTGTTTTACTATTGCAAAGATCAAGTTTACCGGCTAATTTTAAAGGTCCAGCCTCTACAACGATATATGTTACGGGGTGAGACTACTGTGAAAATGACCAACACTCGTTCGTCGCTAGAGACAGCTGAAATTGAAAAAGAAGGTCCAACATAAGGTGCAGGAATTACAGATTGAAGGTAAACTTATGGTTACAACGATAGCACAGCTAGTCAAACTTTAAACACGTTTTTCTCGAAAATATGTTTTTCAAAACGGTGCACACGATTTCTCAATATCTAATCAACGGTTTGACTTCAAAATTGGTACACTTATGCACTGTAATAGTATTTTGGGTCGTAACCGACATTTTTCTTCTCAACATTTTTTTCATCAGTTATTAACAATAATGATGTAATTTGTCCTCAAAAATTAGAAATAAAAATTGCAATCTTTTTATTTATTTTTGAAACACAATAGGAAAAAAGGCTCGATCAAGTCGTAGTAAATATTATCTATATTAAGGTAGTTTGGAAGAAAAACCGGAAGTCAAACTGACAATTATAACGATTTTTTTTTTCATTCGAATGTTTAAAATACATAGAATTTGAATCTCATAAAAAAGTATTTTCATTTTGGTACCCATAAGAATGAATATTTATGATGATTTTCATAAATACTTGCAATCGACTTTGGTTATTGAGCTCCTGGGTGATCATTATCGAATTTACTAGTGAGACCATGTTTTAAGCAGTTGGCAACGCAAAATAACCTCACTTTAGAAGAATTCAAACATCACCTCTCAACGACTCGACAAATGTCAAAACATGGCACAATTACGTGTAAGTGGTCGTTTCTTCTTTTACAGGAAATTGATCTGCTTTTGTTCACGCAGATAAATAATAAGAGATTGATTGCGCAATTTTAAAGTTTTATCTTCAGGTAAATATCCCGATCGAAAACAGAAAGAAATTTTAAAGTTTTCTAAATAAAAATATTTACAGCCGTTCTTCATATGTATATTTGTATACGTAATAATCAATGAAAAAAAATTAAGATCTACAATCAACATATTTTTATTCATTTTTTATCCTTCGTTTTATTATTACTTTTATTATATTCTTATTGTATTTAGCATGATCTGCAGCGTAGGCATTCGGCGACATTCATATCGCATTCTGCGTGAATTGCCGTCTAGGAATTCCCCCTAGCAATCACAGCTGGCGCTCCGATCACCGTTTAGAGAGAGACAGTTGCCAGATAGCAAAATTTAATAAATTATTGTGAAAAAATTACACGGTGAATCAGCTACAATTTTTGCAGGTGAATTCCGTATTAATCGAAGATTCGAATAAGAAGTTTTGTTTGTTTGGTCAAACGACTAAATTTTACGTAATTTTATCATTTTCGGTAAATTTTTCGGAGGTTAGATTTGAGTGCGTATATTTTCAGCCAACTTTCAACGTTCATATCTCCGAAACGGTACACGGTGGAGTGGCTTAATTTTTTTCATTTCAACGTGGTTGATGACATACTATCTCTTTCTCACAAAAAATAGGAGGTTAAACGTTAGTCGATTTTTAAATTATTTCTGCCGAACCACCTTAACAGGAAAAAAACTCGTTTTTTTTCAGTTCAAACGAGAGGTCAAAATCAAGTACACCGATGAGCCCGTCACGTTTAAAGCTCTCTCACGAGATTATTTATAATTTCTTTAATTATAAATCTTTTTTTATGGAATTTGGTACACAAGTTTGTCATTGTATATACAAATGAATGACTTTTCAATAATCTTACTTATTACTTCAATATTAATTTTTGTAAATAAACATAATTTTCGGGTTGTCACAGTAGCTTATCCCATTAAAGGGACGTAATATTTTTCAGCCGTGAATGCGCCCAATAAAAGTGCAACCTTGGAGTTTCGGTAACATTTACATCGCTTCCGAGAATAAAAACGTAGGCAAATCCGGACACACCAAATTTTAACCGCATTCAATATATCTCTATTGTTTCTCTCTACGTAAATTCCAGCTGAATTCGCCAGTCTTCATTTGTAACTGTATTAAATTGTCGACCTTTCAATAGTTTCCTCGAAAACGTCGTAACATAACTTACAGACTTTGCCGTTGAACTTTAAGGGATCATCACAGTCTAAAATTTTCAAAAAATCGTTTGTTTTGTTGTTGCATGATCCGATAGTATAGACGATTATAAACATGGACCTGGCATCGCCGATCGATCCTAAGTAGACCATTTATATGAAAATTTCAAACTGGAAACATTAAACGCCTTTTTCTCGAAATGTCGTTTTTCAAAACGGTGTACACTCTCAAAAGGAAGAGTTTTCAAGCTATCCGTCTCAAATTTTGACCCAAAATTCTTCACGTCATTCTTTATCTTCCTATAGAATCTTTTTTTTAATCTTCATATTTCTTTAACGAAAGACTGTCGAAAAAATAGTCTAAATTCGGAACATTTTTTCTAACCGCCGCCATTTTGTCAATTTTGATTGTAAAAAAAACCTCCATAGCAAAATAGCGGCTTTCATATTGATTAATAATCTTTTTACAAATTTTGTTTCAGATAATATTTATGTCCACAACCGTGTACACCGCGAGGAGGCCTTAGTCAAACATTTTCAACCGTTAAAAAAATGAAGTAATAAAAATAAACGTTTAATAATTGTCTTTCTGTTCTTCACGAGTGCTTTGATTTGACATAAAAAGATCGGACTGATTAGCGTAATTATACCATCGTAAAAAAAATCGCGAAAATCAGCTATTTTTCGACCCTATACAACGACCCCTTAATCTCTTAAGGGGTTACATACAGTCAGGAGGCCCAAAAAGATCGATTTTTAGCAAGAATTTGTCTTGATAAGACCCTTAAATCTATTAACGTAAAAATTTGTACACATATTATGGTAACTTTTCACTGTATATTAACATTTTTCATTTGTAAAAATAATTATTTTGGAAGCTGCTATAGTTGATCTTCGGGAGCGCCTCTAAAAAAGGCGTCTTACGGTGAGCACGATATCTCTGAATTGCATCATTTAAAATACAAAAACCAAAAATATTTCGTTAATATAATGGATTACCTTGTAATTGATCGAAGGAATAAGCAAAATAATTATTTTTGACAAAATGGCGGCTTATCAAAAAAGAAATCAATTTTTGACAAAAATTTAGGCCTTAAATTGTTTATAAAATGGAAAGTATTTATCGGTGAGAAAAAACCTTCAATTAATTACTAAAAACTATACCTGAAAAGATTGTCTTAAAATGTGAGACTGATCGGTCCAACCGGATCCGAGAAATCTTGCTCACCAACCGAAAACACACAGTTTTTAGAAAAACGCGTTCAAAGTCTCAAAAGTACCTTCGAACGCTCTGACACGTTATTACAAATGTGCGTGTAACTTAGAGAATATTTGCCGGATTGACAAGCAATTTTCTGTGTGTACTTAAATATATGTACATTACGAAAATAAATCAGAAAAAAAATCGATTTTTCGAAAATGTTAACTGTATATAACCCCTTAATAGGACGGACCTCCTCGAATTAATTGTTCAAACTCACCGCAAAGTAGAGGCTCGTGACGCCGTAGAGTATGAGAAATATGTTGGAGTCCGTGAGCTTGGAGAAGCAAAAGTAGAGGCCGGCGGGAAAGAGGAACACTAGTATTTGAAGATCAAAGTAGAAAGAGCTCCAGGAGGTTGGCTGATGCTCCGACACGGAAGCGATTATCGGAATGTGATTTTTCGCGTAAGACGGATCCAGAAGTGAATAGAATCTTCCGGTCCACGGGGATATTTTACCTGTTAGTGACACGAGAAATGCGTACAATGGTTCATTCCTTTTGTCCAGTTTTACTAGCTGTGAGATGATGACACCAAGTGTCCCAAATTCCCTCGTGTGCAAACGCGATATAGCAGAGCATTGGGAACGAATGGCTATGGGCAACATTCTGGGGAATTTCTAAGGAACCGGGAGCGGCGAAGTGACAACTGTGGGGTAAAAGTTGAAGGCATTAATCGTTATCGGCTCCTTGCGCAACACCAGTGATGCGTGGCGTTCGTATTTTCATCGGCTCCGTCGCAGAGCTTTGTGCTCGAGCACAAAGCTCTGCGATTGTGGGTACAATATTGTGATCAATTGTAAAAATTAAGGTAGGTTTACACTACGACACTTTGGTGTATACACTCAATGTATACATCGAGTGTCTGTGTGTGAACACCACTGTCTGATCTCGGGACATTTATTGCGACATCTCGCTAGGTGTCGCGTCGAGCGCCGTGTGAACAGATTGTGTCGGAGTGTCTGCGGCAGTGTCCAAGTTTTCGAACCGGCGCGAAATTATCCAGACACTCGCGACCCGCGGTAAATCAAAATGGCCATTACGTGGAGCAAGGAGAGCATTAAAAATTTGATATTTTTTGTGGAAGGACTGCCTGAACTTTGGCAAATATGTTGTGCTGATTATAAAAAATAGAGTAAAAAAACAGGCAGCACTTCAATGCTTGGCGGAACAGTTTGGCACAATATCGGCTAAAGTTGACAGAAAAATGCATAATTTAAGAACACAGCTTAAGGGGCTATACCAGCGTGAACGCTGGAAATTTGGATGATTTTCAGGACTTTTTGGACGAAAAGTACTCAATTAAATCTTTTGGAAAATTAAAAATATATTTGACCTATATTAAATAATTTTTTCATAGGTAAATATTGAGATCCAAGCGACTAATGCGCTGTCTTCGCAGGCGCAAAAAAAAGTTCCTCCACTGCTGACATAATTCCGGCTGATTGAGTAGCTGAAACCGAAAGAGGAAAAAAATGTCGTTAAACTAGAAGATATTTCCTGTACAATGACGTAGGATTTTTGAAAAATATCAAAATCTAACAAAATAGCGTAGTTATGAAAAAAGTCTCTTTTCTTGTCTTCAAAATGGTCGTTTTTTTCAATGCCAAATCGTCAATTTTTATCCAATCAAAAATATCCTACGTCATTGTAGAGTAAATATATTCAAGAGTACTCAGTTCAAATTTCAAGTCAATCGGATCTATTTGAGTTACACTGTCAGCATATTTGAAAAATCTCATTTCGAGAAAAATGCGTTTAGAGATTTAACTATCGATTTTTGCTAGATAAAATGATATTGACATATATAATTTAAATGATAATGATATTCTTGAAAGAATAAACTGTCGAAAAAGGCAAAAAAAATCGATCTTTTTAAAGTGTCGCACTGGTATAGCCCCTTAATAACAGCGCACGAAATTACGGCTGCCGCCGCACGGCGTTTCTCCATGGCGTCCGAGCGGGTACTGCAGCTGTGTCAGTAGTTTTGTGTGTGAACACCTGAGACACTTGTGTAGCGACATCACAGTACAGACACTTTCTGGGACACCGAAACCGTCTTATGTGTGAACAGAACGGACATTAGTGTCAGACATTTGTGTCGCAATAAGTGTCGTAGTCTATGCAGGCCTTTACAATCGCGCCTAAATTACTTTCAATTTGTTTGCAATAAATCAATTTGTCTTCTTGCCAAATACAGCAAGAAGCGTTTCCTATAAGTAGAGTGAAAAAAAGTAAGTAGAATTTCCTTAACGTATTCCTTTCACGAACCCAAATATTTTACACTTCACTGATTTTCGTCTATGATGAAGTAAAAATACATCCCAGTACACTGGTAAAATTTCAAGCCAAGTTACCGAACCTTTAAGGAAAAATTACGGCCCTAAAAATCGTCTCATTTATACGGCGCTTTATGGACATGTCACGCTGGCCACATTTTTATCTAATCATTTATACACTAAATAACTCTAGATGCCTAATATAAACTGCTCACGGGTGTAAAAAAGTCTAAAGATTTCGTAACGACAATAAAAACAGAAGGTCACCGAACGTTTAAAGAAAATATTAATGTTAAAACTTGGAAAAATGTGACTAGCAGAAGAATTTTTGTAGCCGTGACGTTTCAAATAAATGTAAAAATGTCTCAATCTACTAAATTTGCGCGAAATTGTTTATTCTAGGTTATCGTTGTGTATAATAATCCATTGTAACTTATTTTTTTATTATGCGCAATTGTAATTTACCGACGATTCAGAAGGCCCTGCTTATGCCCCCACAAAATACGGCCCTCCGCGAAAGGAATACCTTAAAGTATATATTTTTGTTTACTTGTAATTTTGTTATAAAACGAGAAAAATAAAGCTGCCTTGCTTTCATTTTAATTTAACACACATACCGGTGTCCCATTTTAATCTTACTCTTGATTTATCTAAAAAAATACTGCTCCGATCAAGTATTGAGTATGGTAAAACTTTTATTGCGATCGTTAAGGTAGCCGACATGTTTGTTTGAAATGGGATCATGAATTTTTCACCAAAACATTTAGCAGGTCAAAACTGACAACTTTTGTAGGAATAGTTTTTTAACAACGTTCATAATTGTTTGGTTAGAATACCTTTTTTTTACTATAGGGAGTACAAATGAGTCTTCGCCGTTTGACAACAGATGGCCCCACCAGGAGGTTATGATTGAAATTGTCAGATGTAAAACGTTACATCGTAAGGTTGGACATCTGGCAAGACCATAACCTTGAAATATTAGCGATTTTGTATCAGCATCACATAATTTTTTTAGTGCGAAAATGTCGAGTTTTGCGCCGAATAAGCGTCATTTGCGGGAACTCTTGCGTTTGGCACGAATCTCCCTCCAATAATGATTCCAATTCCGCGTCTTCGTTTCAGCCTTCCGCTACGTTCTTTGTCTTCGACGTCAAACTCACGACAACTTTTCTCACTTAAAGCAGCCTCACCATATGCTTCTACATGCAATCGATGCGCCTCAGCTGCAGATTTCTTCAAATTCAAGAAGTAAAGAAGACTTATAAAGTTCCCGCAAATGATGCTTATTCGGCTGAAATCTCGACATTTTCGCACGAAATAAATTATGTGAAGCTGATACAAAATCGCTAATATTTCAAGGTTATGGTCTTGACAGATTACCTTACCTTACGATATGACGTTTCACATCTGACAATTTCAACCATAACTATTCAGAATGTATCACGAGGTAAAGTCTTCAATATCCCTAGTGTAAGTAAGCGTGCGTGCGTGGGTGTAAGTCTGTTTGCATTTGTTTAGATTTGTTCGATAACCCAAACAAGGATTAGGTCTCTGCGGCTCGTAACTTCGGTTAAAAAAAAGTATTCTAACCTACAAATTATAAACTTTATAAAAAAACTTGTCCTACACAAGTTGTCAGTTTTCGCCTGATAAATGTTTTGGTGAAAAAAAAAAGTATAATCCCATGTCAAAAAAACATCTCGGCCACCTTACCGTCGCCATTTTGGATTTTGGACCAAAGATTTTATTTTAACGTCCTCCTTTGAATCCTGAAAGTGTTATTATACTCAATACTTGATCGGAGCAGTATTTTTCAAGATAAATCAGGTATAGGATTAAAACAGGACACCCGGTATATTGTTGCTGCACCACTTTATAATATGATAAATAAAATTGTTTTCAGACCGAAATCAGCATAATTTTGAAGACTGGCTTCGAGACCATAACTCGCAATATTCATTTCCACGCTCAAACCCAATGTAAGGGAAAACTGTTGGTATCAGCTGAACACGTCAGGGACGTAGTAGAGTTACGGACAAATCGTGACCCAAGTTTAATAATTCAAACTCGTATCATACAGCAAACCTCTATTTCTTTGACGCCATAAAAAACTTCTTTGAAGATAAAACTGCAGCTATTCATATGTTGCGTTCTCCTAACCTCCAATTTGCCGTAGAGAATCGATAACATTTGCATTTACTCTTCACTATTTTTGCACTTTATTACACAGCAACTGTCGTGGCCCATTTTTAATAAAACATTATTTGTAATGTGTTTGCAAAAATCTCGTACTACGCTCCACTGATTTGACAGACAAACTGCATTAGATTTTACGTGCAGTTCCATGACTAGATGTCTTCAACAAGACGGATCCCGCGACCTCGGGGTCGGTAGGGGCCGACCACCGTGACAAGCATGTGCATGCACACGCTATGCCTCCCAGTTCGCATTCGGCGGCAGGTCCTTGTGCAACTACGGGTCAAGCCGAGTGACTTTCCAACACTCTAACAACTCTGCAGGCTGCTGCCCGAGCTACTTCTTCTTCTTCTTCTTCGACCGTTTTGGCTGGCTAGTTGCCAGCCTGGCCACTGGTGGTTACCGCGCCGGCCATTGGGCGTGCCCAGGGGGCTGGCACCTTGTATCCCTCACCATATATAAAAATGCTACGTTTTTCGACCGTTTTATTTAGTTCTACTACCTCTCCCCGTGGCGCTAGTAGGTTTCTGACAATTTCTTATTGCGCAGGCGCGCAGCCCGCACTGCGTACATACATACATAACCACCACGACGACGAACACGATTATTTTGACCCGTGATTTTGACGTTTGCAGTTTAAATCGAGGTGCGGAGTTGATCAATTTACTGAAATTGCTTATACTCGTGTACTAATGCCGTGTATTGTGCGCGGTTGTACCTCAGGGTACAATATAATTATTTATCGCTAAATAATCGATTCTCGAAAATGTTGTTAGCCATTAAGTTTTTAAAAATGCTTCCGTTCTCGTTATATAAGCATATAATCAGAGATGGAGCTCTTCTTTTAGATTGAGTAATGACCTTTTGAAAAAGTTATAATTTGGTAGCGAATAGTTCCGTTTCCCTATTTATCTTCATGATTGTTTATTGGCACGATCAGTAGACAACAGAGTTATAGCAATGGACAATTAATTAATAATAGATCAATTAATAACGTAACAATGGCAGTATAACAAATTGTGTGTGAGTATAGATATACCCATATGAAACCATCAGTGTGTATTGTTGGTGGTATATGGGTATTGCTCACAATTGTTCGAGAACAACTAGCGCTGCCAGTGGCAGACTAGGACGCTACAAACAGCGGACAATTCACGTAGCAAAAATTCCAAAAGATGCCAGCCCCCTGGGCGTGCCCGAGCTACTAATAACGTAGCTCACCCGCTTATATGCAGGTCTGGAAACTCCGTAGGATGAGGAGGGTCGCTTACTGACGAAATTTTTTTAATACACTGGCCGCTAGGGGCGCTGCTATCTTAAAAGAGTTGGTGGCGAAGTGCGGTAAGGGGGCAGACGGAGGTATTGAAAAAAGACAGAGCTAATCGCCGCAATACTCTACATCTGCCTGTCACCGTAACACCTCATTTCAATTATTGGTTCTGCAATGTATATATATATGTTTGTCACAAATGACATCCAACGAACTTAATTTTGAAATACCCGGGATCGCGTTTTCCCACTGTTTCCACTGCACTGTATCTTTTGGCACGTGAAATAACGAGTGCTTCGATAGTTCAATTCTGCTTCCAATTTTGCACCCCCGCACAACACAGATTCTCGGCATTTTTTCACTTTCGATAAGTCAATAGCACAGGCAATCCACTAATGAGTTGCTTTTGTTTAGAAAAATTATTTTTGGTGGTTATGTTCAACTGGGGGCAAGATTGCAGCGCCGCATAGTGTCAATTCTCAACGAATATTTTCGTCAGTAAGCGGCCTACCCCCACCATGCGAATTCTGGCAGAGTTTCCAGACCTGTATGTAAGACCGTGCTCGTAGCCACCCAGACCAGCATGCGGCCAACCAGTGCAACCGCGAATACCAATCAGGATCATTGGTCGAATCCTCCTACCTACGATAAATCGCATCACTCCCAATTGACGAGCCCGTGCCCTCATCGACATTGGTCTATCAGCGCTTCGCCATGGCGATGTCGCTACTTACCGAGGTACCCGGGCTCACCCTCTTAAAGGGTTGGCCACGGACGTACCTCCCTGCCCCATCCACAGATTTGACAGATAAATAGCCGGGTTTATTGCAACTTTTGTCCACTACAGGCGCTGCGCTCGATTCCATTACCCCCACTATGCTCTGCACGGAGCCAATACTTCGCGCACAAAGTTTCCTCCACGAGCGAATCATTCCTTCAACGGCGGCTTCGTCGCGGAGGAAGCTTTGTGCAAATCAACGATCCCGACTCCTAGTCGCAACTATCTTGATTCCAAATGCGGCTATTCTTTCCAATAACACGTTGATCCTCTCTGGAAGCCAACGCACTTTTTGTCCCTACATTGTTCTTCAAATCAAGAAAACGAACGATCCTCTCTCGCGTACGCATGCGCACTAGAGACCAGAACTCACCCGTGATGGTCAAAACGCCACCAACGCCCAGCGAGACCGTCAGCATTGTGGCGATCAGTCCCCGAAAAAGTAGGTCGAAGTCGTTCGCGGAAAGTTTGCTTCGCAGATAATCGACCAGTGCGTGAATCTGACAGAGGCCGAAAACTCCCAAAGCCTTGAACGAGAAAGGCACGTTTACTTTCCACGTGCGCTATACGTGGCGGATTCTTTTTTCGAGAAAAGTTCACGAATTTACTCACGAGCATGTGCTCGGAGCTCTGCACCGGTTGAAAACCAACGAACGATATCTGCATCGACAGAATCGTACCGATGCAATAGAGTATACTGTAAGCGATGTATATCCGATGCGAAAAACGCCCGGTGACCATGAGCGTGAGTACGTGCAGCGGTATGAGATTGATGAGAAAAACGTATCCTCCCCACGAGGAGACCATGTAAAAATAGGCCAATGCCGCGCAGGTCGACCAAAATATGGCACCGCTCTTCACAGCCTTTATCCACATGTAGTACGTGAACAGCATACAAAATATCGCTATTCCCTCGTTGTCGTACGAGCCTGCCACCGATCTCGATATGTATCCGGGAACTATCGCTATCATCGACGCTGCGAGCAAACCGGAAGCGGAGTCCTGCAAAACACGAAAGTGTGAAACACAATGAAACGGTATGCGCGGTTTCTAACGTTCTGAGCAGTGCTGGCCGAGGTCGGTACTCGGATGGGCAACTGCTTAGTCGCGTTTAGCATTATATATCGACGCTGCTTACGAAAAGTAGCACGATTTAAAGTTCTTGCGGAAACTAGCATGATTATGCTTTCGCCACGTAAACTATCACGTTTTCGTATTCACCGCGAAAACAAGCATGTTTTGGCTTTCGTCGCGAAAACTAGCATGTTTTGGCTTTCGTCGCGAAAACTAGCGTGTTTCCATATTCACCGCGAAAACCAGCATGTTTCGGCTTTCGCCGCGAAAACTAGCATGTTTCGGCTGTCACCGCGAAAACTAGCTTGTTTGATTTTCACTGTAAAAACTAGTGTCAAAGGAGTAAGTTTAAAACCCTAAGGATCTCATGGCATGACAATCTAACCAAAAAGCGTTTTGGTGAGAATTTAAAGTCCTTCGTGTTCAGATAAAAACCTGAAAAAATAAATCATTAGTATTTTTTTTTTAATATGACAATTTTTTTGCGTAATGACATTTTAATTTTATACTCGTTGCTTTATTAAGGGGCCAGTCCACTTTGAAAATTTCAAACAATCGAAAGCAAGCAAGACTTGAAATCGACGATGATGAGCAATCAGAAGGAATTTTGTACGGTGCAGGAATTGCCGATTGAGTTTAGATAAGAGTTTTTCATAGTATAAACTTCAAACGCGTTTTTCTCGAAACAACGTTTTCAAAATCTAGCTCCATCGTATCTCTAAAACTAATAAACCGATTCTCTTGAAATTTGAACCACATATTGTAAAAATGATTCGCAACAAGATGACCCTCGATGGTTTTAAAATTTTGATCTTTACTCTTTATTTTTAGAAAAACTGCGAAAAACGCGTTTTTTTACCTTTTTCGTTTTTCATCTGCCATTTTTTTTATTTTTTTGATAAAACTTTATATCCGAGGGTCATTTTGTAGCTGGTGTCATACTGAATCTAACGGACTTTGATTTTTTTGTTGCCGTTGCCGAGTCGTGATGGAGCTATCTAGCCCACCTATTTTTGTGGCGTTACGTTAAACTATAGTTTTTGTACTTAAAAATGTATTAAAATTAATTAACATTTTTTTAAATGTATTTCAAGACTTTATTTCTCACGCCCAACAACCTTTATATCCATATCTTTTATAAAATCCTCAAAAAAAAATCGCGAAAATAGCCTTTTTTCGTGGCTCCAAAGTGGACTGGCCCTTTAAAGTTTTGAAGATAATTATCAATTAAAATCGATAGTAGTAATTTTTATTGAAAAAATAACATTGAAATTGTAAATATAATGACATATTTATTGTGATTTTCTATTTACAAAATAACGTTATTGAAAATATCATTCAACCAATTCACTGTAATCTTATAGATAGTTATCGTCGAATATGTTCGAAAAATCTTGCTGATGTTCGATTAGAATTAAACCTCTGTCAAGCATGGCCTGTAAATCTTTTTTTTCTTGGTGCAAGAGGCAATTTTTTATCTGACGTCTATTTTAATTGGAACATTCGAACATCATCCATGTTTTTGTTTTTTTTTAAAGATTTTCATGTCTCGTCCTTGGTGAAAATCATATTTAAGATGGATTCTATCGACGTAAGGTTGAATGAATATTTCCCGAATACTTGCAATTTTAATTGAAGTGCAATAAAATTTTTTTGAGAGGTCTAAAAAATCGTAAATTTCGGATTTCGGTCAAAAGAATTGGAGTAAAATAATAGAAGCAAGGCGTTAAAAAGCATGAAAGAAAAGTCGGAAACAATTCTAGTGTTACTGAAACATGTTAATTTTCGCGGTGAATATCGAAATCTGCTTCTTTTCGTGGTGAAAGCTGAAACGTGCTAGTTTTCGCGTTAAATATCGAAAGGTACCAGTTTTCGTGGCGAAAACCGAAACTTGTTAGTTTTCGTGTCGGAAGCCGAAACATGCTAGTTTTCACGGTGATATCAAACGTGCCTGTTCTCGTAAGAATTCTGAAACATGCTACTTTTCGTAAGCAGCATCGATATGAACATCATTGTTCGACAGAACGCGAAAAAGCAATTTTTTAAAATAATATATTTAGTTTAATTAAGAGGTCTGCATGAATTTCAAATTTCATAACACGTTTTTTTTATTACTGAGTTTTATGGCCTCGGTCCTCAACTTTAATTGTCGATAAAAATTTTGTAAATACCAAAAATTCCCCGAGTTGTGACCCTTCACCTCTTTCTTTTTCGTTTTTTTAACTGTTTTATGAGACGGTGTAAGCCGTAGCTCAAAATCTACTCGTTCGTTTCTCTTTAAATACAGACAAACTTCATAACTTTTTCTATAATATGATCGGATGATTTTTTGATACGTTCATCCATTTTTGAATAAGAAATTATGAAAGTTGTGTTTTTTTGTCAAAAATTGAACGTTTTTTCTACATATTGCGTATTTACGTAACTTTGAAAATTTCCAAAGATTATCTAGTCGTGTGGAAGTTTTATTGTTATACTGAAAGGACACTTTTTATTTCCAATCATCTTAGTTGCCAGAACTACCTACACCGATTAGCCATGCAGCAATGGCCGCCCTTTCTCGAAATAATACTAACTCCATTGTTTATCAACATTTTTTAATTTAAAAAAACTCAACCTTGGCAAGACTGTGTATTAATTGCGTGTACAATTCTGATCTCGTCATACCAATGCTCCCATTAGAAAAATATATTGAAAACCAACGTGTTTTTTTCAGCCCCAAACTCATGCAGACTCCTTAAAACCGGCCTTTGATTTTCTTAAGTTGTATCTTTAAAAACAAAATCGAATTTTTAATGTATACAAAATCATTTTTGCATGTGTTCAACTTTCTTTTTCGTTTAAAACGCTTTTTTTTAGGAATTTCACCATACAATAATTAACGTTAATATACAACATTCTATTCCCTATTGAATATCAAAGAGATTCGGCTACATACTAGGTGCGCCGGTGAGTTTCCGGGTTTTTTACCAATAAAAAATCTAAAATTTCAAGGCAAATACAAAAAATGGTTCATTCGAAGTATTGTCCCTCGCTTTTTACACATGTTTGCCACCTCTCTGGTAATACATAAATACCGCGACGATAAAAAGCCGCGTCTTTGGACTGAAACCATTCGTCCAACCAATTTTGTACTGCATCGTAATTGGCCAAGTGTAGCCCACCCAAGCCATGCGCCATCCACCGAAACAAGTAATAGTCTCAAGGGGCCAGGTCTGGCGAATACTGCGGGTACGGTAGCAGATCCCGTTTCAGTGTTTTTATGGTGTCCTGGACGATGGAACTGCGATGTCACGGAGCGTTGTCGTGCTGCAATATCACACGTTCGTGTCTCGTGTCCCATTCTGGCCGTTTTTCGAGCAATGCGTGGTTCAAATTGATTAGTTGTTGTCGGTAGCTATGCCCATTGACAGTTTCCCCCGGTTTCTGCAGCTCATAGTACACGATACCTTTCTGGTCCCGCCAAACGCAGAGTATTGTCTTTTTTCCGAAGCGATTTGGCCGTGCCGTCGATGTTGACGCTTCGCCAAATGAAAGCCACGATTTTCTGCGTTTGGGATTCTCGAAATATATCCATTTTTCATCGCCAGTAACATTTCGATGCAGGAAACTCTTTCTGTTCTGCCGCAAAAGCAAAATTTCGGAAGTGGCTCTTCGATTTTCCATTTGTCTCTCAGTCAACTCATGCGGCACCTACTTTCCTTCCTTATGAATTTTTCCCATGGCGTGCAAACATTTCGAAATACATGGCCGAGTCACATTTAATGCCTCGGCAAGTTGATCTTCTGTTTGAGTGTCATCTTCATCCAAAAACGCTTGCAGATCGGCGTCCGCAAATGTTTGCGGTCTTCCCGAGCGCTCCTTGTCCCCAGGCTCAAAATCGCCACTTCTGAACCGCTTGAACCAATCTTCACACGTTGTTTTTGATGGTATATGTTCGCCGTAGGCCTCCTCGAGTAACCGACGTGCTTCAGTTGCTGTTTTTTTTAGGTTGACGCAGAAAAGCAATGCTTCCCGCAAATGCTGTTTATTTGGCACAAACTTTGACATTTTCGAGGTTAGAAAAAAGGTCGTTGTGTTGCGATATTTGTTTATATTACGACTGGGTATTCTTAACAGATGTCCAAGCTATAAAGACACCCAATTTCAGACCTATATGCCGACTACATGTGTCGCTAGCGCCATCCATGTGTGAAACCCGGGAACTTAGTTGCGCACCTAGTATAAGCCCTATTATCGTTTATAAAAAGTATGTCTATCGCTCGTGGAGTCTTCAGGAGTCTCCTCATAGTAATAGAGATAAAATAGCATCGCGCGATTGACGAACCTTCAACTCCTTGGTAAGTAGATAGGTAACAATGGTGGTGAAGCTGGAGAACAGCGGTGCGAGAAAGATGCAAACGTTGCGTATATCTATAGCGATGTTCAACGACCGGGCCAGGTGATAAAGCGTCGCGGATGTGACCATAAGTCCCGGATAAATCGTTCCTGCGAGACGATAACGAACAGAATAACAAAACCACGTACAAGGCAATATTGTTATTTAATTTCATCAACGCGCTACATCTACGAAGGTGGGTCAAAAAATTGCATTTTTTAAAAATATTTTTATGCGTTAGTATTACCTTTTAGGAATATTATATATTCCCTGGAATTTCCTTGAAATATTCCTAAAATTAAATGAGCTACAGCGTCTAACAGTCGGCCGGGCGAGCGGGAGCAGCACCATACTTCAAACTTCAAGGGGTTACGGGGGTTTGAAAATTAAAAAAAAAATCGTTTTTTTTTTTAATTTTATTATCTAATAATAGTACAATATGTCTAGAATATTCTCCCAAAGTTTTAAGTCAATCGGAGTAAAAGTCTAGGAGTAAGAGCCTTTGCGAATTCCCCCCGTTGGGAAAGAACGACCGGGAGCAACGCAGGTATATCGCATTTTTCTCAAAACACTATTTTTGAAGTCGGTGGACTAGATTTCGCAAAAACGAATGCACCGATCTTATTGAAATTATGCACAATTCTTTAAAATAGCATTGACTAGTGATTGAACGAAGGATTTTTTTTCGATTACAACTAATTTTACAAGGCGTAGTGTAAATTGTACCAAAAATTGAACTATTTTGCATACAACTCTGACAAAAAATTCAAATTTCTTTTTTTTGAATCCTTCGTTTAATCACGAGCTATACTTATCTACTAACAGAAAAAAAATTGTTTTTTGATTTCTGATAAAGCTATCATGAGTTATCCTGACCACCGGCTGAATTTCCCAAATTTTTTAATGAAAATCTTTTAAAGTATTGTTGAAATGTGACTCTTTTAGGGGCCGTCCATAAATTACGTCATTTTAAAATAGGGGGGGGGGGGTTCATCTGCGAATGACGGTAAATGATGGATGAGGGGGGGGGGGGGGGGGCGTTTCGAAATTGACGTCATTCTTGTGATACCAGTTACTTCAAAATGTACAATAGTATATTGTACAACTAGAGTGGGTTCCCCGCATGAGTGATGAAAAATATTTTGCAAGTACCTAATGGTATTAATTATTGAACTCATTATTTTTTTATTTATTACATAAGGTTTGTCTACATTATATTCGAGAACTTCAAATAACAGCGTACCTATGAAAATAGTTCGATCGAGCCAAAATGAATATGGGGAGGATACGGAGATATTACCCGTGATCCAGGATTTGCAAGAATGGGTGAAAACTCCGTGGGAGCTATCCAAAGAAAACTAAAGAATAGAGAAGAATAATATTATTATATTAATGAAAATTGCCAAAGTACAAAATAATAAAAGATGATTCTATAACAAAATGTGGGAGCTATCCAAAGAAAACTAAAGAATAGGGAAGAATAATATTATTATATTAATAAACATTGCCAAAGTACAAAATAATAGAAGATGATTCTATAACAAAATGTTTTAATGTTACCCAATTTTTCTCAAATCCGCAAATGTTTTAATTGTGCCAAACTGGTAATGACGTCAATTTTGCGAGAGGGGGGGGTCATTATGAAATGACGATAGGATGATTGTAGGGGGGGTCGAAAATCAGCAAAAATCGATGACGTAATATATGGACGGCCCCTTATGTGCTCAACATTTTGAATAAAATAATTTATATATTATTTTTTTTTTTAATAGAGAAAACATGCTTTTTTGGCTTCGAAACTCATGTAACCTCTTACACGCGTTTTTCTAGAAAAACTGTTTGCAACGTTAGTGAACATGATATCTCGAGGACCACTTGATGGATTGATGCCAAATTCCCAGGAGGTACCATGAAAAATATTTAAGGGGAGGGTAAGGGTTTGCACTTTGGAAAAATCGTTTTTTTTTTGTCTTTTCTTATAGTTAAACATTTCAAGAATATAATCCCAAAATTTCAAGTCAATCAGAGCAAAACCCTCGAAATTATTGACTATTTAGTCCCGCTCCTCTAACACTGTAGCTCCGACTTCTCTAAACTTCAAACGCGTTTTTCTCCAAACCACTTTTTCAAAGTCCGTGTTCACTGCCATTTGAAAACTACATGACCGATTTATTTCAAACTTGGTACACACTTTCTATATATAAAATACCTCCCCCCCAATGGTTAGTTTGAGATTTTTTGTTTACATTTTCCACCCCCAAAATGGCAGAATTTTTCGTGAAAAATATCACTTTTCACTTTACATGACCGCCAAAAATTTAGAAATGAAAAAAAAAAATATTAACGACCATTGGGGGGAGGATTTGATGATACTTTGACTAAATTTTAATGGTACTTGATTTCAGATAATTTCTAGCTGAGATAGAGCGAACACTGCAAATCGTGTTTTTCTAAAGGCGTTCTTAGTAAAGCTTTGTCACCGGCTTGTTTGTGAATATTTTCACGTACAAATTTCACAATTCGGAATTCAGAAATTCAGAATTTGGCTATTTTTTTTGGGCCTCTAGGTAGATGTAGCCCCTTAAGCAATATAGAGTCGAACGCCGAACAAACCTCCGATGATCCTGCCAAGCGGATACCATACTCGGTCGTCGAACCAATTGTGAAATTTGTAAAAGCCTTCTTCGGCGAGGAACTTGGTTGTGCGATAATTGAAATAAGGATCAAACTCGTGAATGACACTCTCGTATCTCAGCACCGAGAACAGACGAGTCGCGAAAGCTGAAAATGCAAAAATGCAAAAATTTACGACCAAGGGTAAAAAATCACAGCGGTTGAATCGATATTCAACATGCTGTGGAGAAGACGAACTTACATAATACTGCGGCAAGGGAGAGTATGGTCAGCTTCAGAAGTGTTTCCTGCTTCTGAGCGGACATTCGCAGTCCCCTCACTTTTGAAAGGGTCACCATGGTTGGCCTTGAGCAGAGAGAAGCAAATAATGCGGCGATTCGGAAATAAATGACAACGCAGAACAGGCGAAGTAGACGATGAGAATATTAAGCGAGGAACGAAAATACCATCTTGGTATAGAAAACGCGCTACTTTTTCGTCGATTCGAAACGTCGCGGTGAATTTTTGTTCGAAAAGTTAGGTTATGGCGTTCGAAAAGCGAACAATGCTCGCAAAAAGCGCGAAAATATCATAGCACGATAAGACATATTGGCAAAATTGTTTTTACGCACGAACGAATCCGCTACATTGAACAAAAGGATAACAACAAAGCCGAGCATCGTCCCCGACATTTCGACCACGTACACAAAATCACCGGCCGGCGTACAGAAAACCATTTTTACTGATTTTAAACAAGTTTCGCGTTTTTCCATCGAACTATCATTGCCGTAATTTATTAAGAATGATTTTTATACTTACGAATGTCGTTCGTAAAGATAAATTATCAAAAACTAGCTATCTATTCGATACCAACAACGAAGAAAGTCACGTTGACCAGCCAGCCGCACACCCCTTTCGTAGCACAACCGCAAGCGTAACGTCTTGACCAATAGCGTCGCTGCAACAACTGAATTTGAGTAACGCTATTGGTGAAAATCTTGCCGTTGCGGATACATTACGGAAGATTGTCCTGTGCCCGGCGTTGCTGGAGAAAACCGTATCAATGTGAAGCAGATAATACGAGATGATACGGGACTGCAAGCAGTAAGGGATATTTCAAGTGACGCTCACAGCGCTCGGAGATATTGCGCATTGCCCAAAGTCGTGCTTTTTTCTGCCAATTCCTCAATAGTATGATCGGATTCCCGTCCGATCGAAATTTACACGCGAAATCGTGCATCGATCTCGCCCGACAAAAGTTTTTCTTTTCTCCGTGTGACGCAAACAAGCAAATCGCGGACGATGGCAGCTGCAGCTCCGACTCCTTGCGAAACAAAGAACAATGCGACAGTGAACGTGACGAACTTGGGCGTGAATATGACAAATGATCGTTTGAAAAAGATGTTCGAGGGTTACGGTACGATCACGAGCTACGGTGTGTTGAACGATGACGAGCCTTCGAAGCGTTTCGGATTCGTGACCTTTGATGATTCGGACGCAGCCGACGAGGCGGTAATCGAGCTCAACGGCCAGCTCATCGACGACAACAGACGTTTGCGCGTCAGGCGAACGCGCAAAAGCGAGAACAATCGCGACAAGCCGCGATCTTGGAGCAGGAACAGAAAGAACGGTGCTGCCACTGAAGCATCGTCAGATGACCCTGCCACAGGAGCATCGTCGAATGGGCCTACCGCAGGCGCATCATCAAATGGCCCTACCAATTGGGTGACGCTTCTCCGCTATGCCGCAACAGTGCCATCAAATGGCCCTATGACAGGAGAGTTGGCAAATGGTCCTGCCACACCAGCGTCGTCAAATGTCCCTTGGGCAGATTCATCATCAAATGGCTCTGCCACTGCAGCGTCGTCAAATGGGCCTGCCGCAGGTGTGTTGTCAAATGGCCTTGCCCCAAGAGCACTGCCAACGATCACTTTAAGGGATGCATTCTTAGGCAATACCGCAGCTCTAATAACGCCAAGCTATTTCGCAGAAAGAGCATCCTTGAGGGACACTGCGGCAAGCAATGCTGCGACCAGAGCACCGCCAAGCAAAGCTCGGGCAGGAGGATCGTCAAGCAACACCGCCGGGAGGATACCCGAGATTGGCGTCTTGCGTGACCTTCTGTCAAGCAACGCTGTGGCATCGCCAAACAACCTCATGGCTGGAGCGTCAGCAAGAACGTCGTCAAGTAGCACTGTACCACGAGCATCTCTGACCAGTGCTGCACCGAGGAGGCAAGCCGTCAACCTCCTTGCGCATGCCCCGGTGAGCAATGCTGCAGCAAGACCATCGTTCGGCAATCGTATAGCTGGAGCATCGTCAAGCAACGTCATGCATCCAACATCGTTGAGCGGTGTTACTCATTCTGCTTCTGATGGAGTGGCACAGCGCAGCACATTTAACAATCCTCGCATTGCACCATCGACACCAGCTTTGGGAACTATTCGCTGCAGTAGCGCACCAAGACAACCGGTCTATTTCTTTGATCCAGATATGCATTAGTGATTCTGCCGCTGGATGCTACGGGAACTGCAGGGTGTCTAGATCTACAATATATTTTTATATATTGATATATATGCGTATATATGCCATTTCGGGGTATAAGAATGTCTACAAAACACTGATTAAGATTGCTCATATTTTTTATTACGGATGGAGTTCCACACAGGTCGATATGTTGGATGGTGGAAATGTAATACTAATGGGATATACTATCGGTAGCCACTACTTCGCGCCTCTAAATTATGCAAGCTAATGCGCAGCTATGAAAAAAAGTATTCTGCAGATTTTAGCACCAAATGGAGAAGTAAATATACTCACGAAACTGGCTGTGAGATAGATAACTTTTGAGGGGAGGTACCTGAGTAAACGGTGAGAAAAACAGGTAAACTTCGAGAATTTTTATCTCAAAAAATAATGTTTCAATTCGATCCGGGTTTTTTTTTATTGGGAAATATATACATTGAGGTATGGTTAGGAATTTTTTAATATAATTTTTTTGACTGGAAGCGATTCAAACGCGATTATCTCGAAACATAGTTTTCAAAGTCGGTGCCAGATGTACGTCGAAAACGGCTTGTCCGATTTTGTCCAAATTTGGATACAATATTCTTCGATAGTTTTTCTCGTTCGCCACGTAGGGGTTTTTCATTTGATTGAACCATTACTTTTTTATGCAATGTGTATGCAATCCAAAATGGTCGGAAATTGCGAACGAAAAACGAATGTTAAATTAAAAAGGTCGCAATCCCGTCAAAAATTGAAAATTTCAAAAAATCCTACGTGGCGAACGAGAAAAACTATCGAAGAATATTGTATCCAAATTTGGACAAAATCGGACAAGCCGTTTTCGAGATACATCTGGCACCGACTTTGAAAACTATGTTTCGAGATAATCGCGTTTGTATCGCTTCCAGTCAACGAATTTATTTTTTTTAATTCCTAAACATACCTCAATGTACATATCTTCCAATTTAAAAAACCCGGATCCAATCGAAACATTCGGTTTTGAGATAAAAATGCCCGAAGTTTACCTGTTTTGCTCGCCGTTTACTCAGGTACCTCGCCTTAATGAAAATTTTGTTGTTTGGATACAATGTACTACAGTCCTGCGATAATTTGAGCCTTTAACAACGAAGAAAGGATATTCCAGGTGCACGATGTTGACGTTTGCATCGTTGGAATGCAGGAAAAATTCTTAGTTTTTTCATTCCAATTTCTCCAATCGCAATCTTATTGTGCACATTTGGGCGATGGATTTCTGATTAAGATCCTAATGAACAATTGAGGGCTTTTCGCAGCCTAAATTTGTCTAAAAAAGTTCGAGATAATGAACTATCGTTGCGTTCCAACGATGCGAACTTCATTATCATCCGGTAGTACAGTATTTGCGTGTTAAGGACATGGCTGACGCGTCCAGTCGGTAAAAATCCTACTGCCAAGTTCTCTCGCAGACTGACAATATTTCGGGCAAACGAAAAGAAAGACGTTCGTCGTTCAACAGAGTAGGTGTTTCTTTTCTTTCTGTCCAAAAAATCAACCGTTTAAGAGAACACTGGGAATCTGTAAATCAGCTATCTCTCGCACTCGTGGCCGCTCGGTCGGTGTGACAGATGGCCTTAAGACCTATTGGACTGTTTCACCAAATATTGTTGAAGCCAAAGAATGCCATAAGCTCCGCATCGGAGAAATCGTTACAATATATGATTATAGCATTTAATGTTTGCACCAATTTCTACTGTTATTCGATTTTTATATACTTATGTAATAAATAATAAAATTGTTACAAACTGAATTTTTGTTTTTTTGTATGACGTTTAACGTTGTTGCTAAATCATTTTCCTAAGGCGGAGAGAGGACCGGAGTTTCTATGCTAAAACGGTATGTGGCATCGCCAGTGTCAACTTATTGTTGAAAAACAATGATGTGTACGCATGAATGTCCCGAAAATTTCCAAGTGTGCGGTAGATAATCGTAATTATTATAAGGTGAAGTAAAAAGAAATCCATTTTTTGTCATAAAATTGAAGGCTTTATTTAGCATAGTTAGAATGAACCGATTTATGTCAAATATGCACCGTTTTGATCGATAACTTGTTGTCATTTTCAAGGTAACTTCATTATGCCTTTCTCATAGAGACCATCGTCCCTATTGGCAAAAAATTGAGACAGTTGATTTTCACAAGCTTCTCTTGAGGCGAATTTTTCACCAGCAAAATCATTTGCCGTAGACAGGAACAGGTGGTAATCACTCGGTACCAGATCCGGACAATAAGGTGGATGCATAAGAACCTCCCAACCAAGGTCCTGGAGCTTCTGGCGAGTCACTATCGATGTGTGTGGCCTGGCGTTGTCCTGATGGAACACATTTCCTCTCCTATTGGCCAAAGCTGGCCGCTTCTGGGCGATTGATTCCTTCGGACGGTCCAATTTTTGACAGTACAGGTCCAAATTAAGAGTTTGGCCGTAGGGGAGCAGCTCATATTAGATGATTCCCTGCCAATCCCACCAAACACACAGCAACATTTTCCTGACCGTCAATCCTGGTTTGGCCACCGTTTGCGCCGGCTCACCGCGATTCGACCACGACCGTTTTCGCTTGACGTTGTCGTAAGGGACCCACTTTTCATCATCAGTCACCATCCGCTTCAGAAATGGTTCGATTTTGTTGCGATTCAGCAGCGATTCGCAGATGGAAATTCGGTCATGAGGTTCTATTGCGTTAACCCGTGTGGCACCCAAACATCGAGCTTCTTTTTGTATCCAGCCTTATTCAAGTGGTTCCAAACGGTTTTTGTGCAATGTTTGGCTTCTGGGCAATCGAAACAGTGCTTACACGACGGTTGGACTCCACGATTTCCATTATTTGATCGACATTTTCGACAATTGACCTTCCAGAGCGTGGTACATGTTTGGCATCTAAATTACCGGAACGGAATCGACGAAACCAAAATGGCGCGTGATTGGCTGTTACAGAATCAGGACCATAAACAGTATTCACATTTTCAGCCACCTGGCTTGCGTTTTCGCCTTTATTGAAGAAAAACTATAAAATATAGCGTATTTTTTACTTTCCTGGTGGCCATCTTTGACGCGCGCTCAAACAATATTGAGCAATTGAGCAATCACAAAACTGTCTGACAAGGAACATCCCTCAGGTGTCCGCCTCCGATTTTGTTGAAACTCATATATGTGATAGAGCATCGAAAACTTTGAGACACGTATTTTTTTTTATCGGCGGAAAAACGGATTTAAGGCGGGAAACCGCCCCTCAAAGAAAGGCGTGTCGAGGGGTGATTTTGCAGTTTCACCCAGAAGCAATCCACCGATCTGAATGAAACAAAAACGAAAATTCTTCTAATGAAAAGCAATGAAAAATCCACTATCAAAATATTACGAAAACATTAAATTAGGGGGTAAACCACCCCTCAATTTGCCTTTTTTCACCCCACACTTAAGAGGGTTGTATGCAAATTAATAAAACAGGTATCATTTTGAAGGGCAAATAAAATTAAAGTTGACGGGTTTTTGCGTTTTGGCGGCATAGCAAATTTAAGGGGGCAAACCACCCCCAACATAAATTTATTTATCATGGTCGTTTTTTCTGTGTTTAAAGTATATCCGCTGATTTTAAATATTTCTATAAGCTACAATTTAATGTTTTACCATGTCAAAATTATTACATTCGTCTTAAGGGGTAACTACCCCTCTGACGAGAAACATCATTGAAGTATCCGCTTTCGATTTCGTTGAAACTCATATATGTGGTAAAGCATTGCAAATTATTAAACATGATTTTTTGTATCGGCAGAAAAACGGTGTTAGGGGATGAAACCACCCCTCAAAGTTTCTCCTACAAGCAGTCCACCGATCTGAATGAAACAAAATCGAAAATTCCTCTAATATTAAGCGATGAAAAATCCACTACAAGAGTCTTGATTAGAAATATAATTAAGGGGTAAACCACCCCTCCATTTGCCGTTTTTCACCCCAAGCTTAAGAGGGTTGTATGAACATTAATAAAACATGTATCATTTTGAAGGGGAATCAAAATTCAAGTTAATGCGGTTTTGCGTTTCAGCGGGACAGCAAATTTAAGGGGGTAAACCACCCCTAACAAAAATTTGTTCATCACCGTCGTGTTTTCTGTATTTAACATGTATCCGCGGATTCAAATTATTCTCCCGCGTTTTTAAATTATTACGTTTTTAAATTTTTACATTTTAAGGGTAAACTACCCCCTCTAATTGCTTTTCATTTGAAGTTTCGCGAAAGGTTTCACGAATTTCGTTAAAACTGTTTTCATTCCATCGGTATATCATAAGACTTCCATAAGACTCATATTTTCGTGTCGAAACGCTTCCGATTTTAATATGCACGTCCATTAAGCATCTCCATAGGAATAAACATACACTTCTACGATATCATTAATTATAATAATTTCCAGAATAAGTTATAAGGCTCACTTCGTATATTTCGGAACGATGATGCGCCTGGATCAAGCAATAATTTAGCCGGCGACGTAGTTTTGTGGAGGAATGTATATTTTTATTATTTTATCGTTAATTTAATTAAACATATTAATGGAACCGAGGGTTTTACAGTAGGTTAACGAACATGTTTTTAATATATTTTGACATATTTCATTTGGTAATCATATTAGCTGATTTAATTAATAGTACTTGTGAACAGTATTGCAGTCATATGCCGTCAAATCATTTTCTTGTGATATATACTTTTTTTCTAGTCTATCAACTATCAACCATCAACAATCATGGCTCATAATTCCTGCAATAATGATAATCGTCAAAAAAATGCTTTAAACACAACGACTTTTTGCACCATGCACATCTGATAATGGCCAAATTATTGCAACCGGGTATTTCACAATGTGTGTTCGATTCACCAAAACCAAAGGTAACTGGATTTTCAAAATCTTCTGATTTTTTAAATGAATGGAAATGAACAAATTTATGTTAGGGGTGGTTTACCCCCTTAAATTTGCTGCCCCGCTGAAATGCAACAACGCGTCAATTTGAATTTTGATTCCTCTTCAAAATGATACCTGTTTTATTAATTTTCATACAACCCTCTTAAGCGTGGGGTGAAAAACGGCAAATGGAGGGGTGGTTTACCCCTTAATTATATTTCTAATCATCACTCTCATAGTGGATTTTTCATCGCTTAATATTAGAGGAATTTTCAATTTTTGTTCATTCAGATCGGTGGACTGCTTGTGGGAGAAACTTTGAGGGGTGGTTTCATCCCCTAACACCGTTTTTCTGCCGATACAAAAAAAAACATGTTTAATAGTTTGCAATGCTTTACCACATATATGAGTTTCAACGATATCGAAAGCGGATACTTCAATCATGTTTCTCGTCAGAGGGGTAGTTACCCCTTAAGACGAATGTAATAATTTTGACGTATGAGAAACATTAAATTGTAGCTTATAGAAATATTTAAAATCAGCGGATATACTTTAAACACAGAAAAAACGACCATGATAAATAAATTTATGTTAGGGGTGGTTTACCCCTTAAATTTGCTATGCCGCCAAAACGCAAAAACCCGTCAACTTTAATTTTAATTGCCCTTCAAAATGATACCTGTTTTATTAATTTGCATACAACCCTCTTAAGTGTGGGGTGAAAGAAAGGCAAATTGAGGGGTGGTTTACCCCCTAATTTAATTTTTTCTTAACATTTTCATAGTGGATTTTTCATCGCTTTTCACTAGAAGAATTTTTGTTTTTGTTTCATTCAGATCGGTGGATTGCTTCTGGGTGAAACTGCAAAATCACCCCTCGAGACGCCTTTCTTTGAGGGGCGGTTTCCCACCTTAAATCCGTTTTTCCGCCGATAAAAAAAAATACGTGTCTCAAAGTTTTCGATGCTCTATCACATATATGAGTTTCAACAAAATCGGAGGCGGACACCTGAGGGATGTTCCTTGTGAGATGTTTATTTTAGTACGAAATCTTATCTTTCTAACGCTACCTAGCGAAATCCGATCGCACTTATACAACGCGAGATACAGATTACTAAAGCCATCTGTTGCAAAAATAATGAATTTCTTTTTACTACACCTAATATTTACATAGATGTTAATTTGAAGGAGTGGGCTTATCAAATAAATTAGTTTTCAATATTTTTAAAATCCTATTAAAATAGATAAGAACTTTGGCAACGTCGCACGGTTCTCTCGTAATTCGAGGCTGTTTGGTTGACTGCAGTGACTGCCACAGGTCACAGCTTCGTTACGCGCATTTTGTGCTGGCTTTTTCAGAGGTTAGATTTTATACTTAGGAATGTCGTTCGTAAATGTAATTTTCAAAAACTAGCTATCTATTCGATACCAACAACGAAGAAAGTCACGTTGATGGTATCAGCATAGAACAGATATTACATGGAACAACACGGCTTATGGGACGATTAGGCAAGATTTCTTGGGGGACTTTCGTAGTTACTCCCCCAACCACCTAAAGCGCTGCCTGTGTCGATGTGCACACACACATCCGCAGGCGCGCTTGGCTCCACCCAGCTCCACCTCTTCCTACGCTCGAGCCAACTACGGTTGAGGTGATTTCGCGTCTCGCTCGCTCTCTTGCAGATTCCAATGTTAAGAGGGAATGACACCTCATCGCGGTCGGTATGGTAGAACAATTATAGATTCTCAAAAATCTCTGAAACGGCTCTTCAGATCCCGTCGAAACTTTGCCAAACGACGTCAAATAGATAGGCGAATAGCTGTCAGCCCTCCAAATTTTCTGAATTTGAGAAAAAAATGTAGATTGGCTTATCATAAGCCAATTTAGTTTTTTTTTTCAAATTCAGAAAACTGGACAGGCAGACAGCTATTCGTCTATCTATTTGACGGTGGTTGGCAAAGTTTCGATGGAATCTGAAGAGCCGTTTCTGAGATTTTTGGGAATCTATAATTGTTCTACCATACCGACCGCGATAAGGTGTCATTCCGTCTTAAGAGCAGCAACGGTCAAGCAGTCTAAGGCACGTGCTCGTTCTGCCGGGGAGCCCCGGCTTTAAATCGATCTGTTTTCGCTCCTACTCTCTCGCTCCTTTCCATCTCACCCGTTCCATCTCTTTTTAGCATGCCCTCAGCGATTTCTTCGAGAAATTTGACAGGACTCGGACCTATTCGTGATTATTAATGTTACGTCCAGAAGGGACGATTTTATTTTATGTTTATTTTACCTTTGGGTTCTTCAATATGATTTCTTTAAAGTAGAAGGGATAGCCGCACGTCCCATACGAGCCCGGCAAACTCTCCTGTGGAAATGGGAGTAGGGAAACAAATTCTAACGAATGCTATCTAGGGGTAAAGGGTTATAAATGATATTTTATTATATTATATTAATTCTACTTACAACGTTCCGTGGGTAATCACGCCTTTGCGCGGGGACAATTCTCCCCGCGTTTCTCTCCCGCACACCGCACGTTGAACTTATGAGTCCTCTACGTTGGTCGGGGTTTTAACGTAGGCCCCGCACCTTTATCACTGATTCGATAGATATTTAGTATTTTTAGAATAAACTTTGGTGATTAATATGGTTTTCTAAAGTAACGATCACTGTCTCTATGCGGGTCCGCCGGGTCGCTACCCAGGTCTTACTACACCGCCGCGAGTATGTCGTTACCTAACTACGTTACTAGTAAAGACTGACGTCTCTGTGCGGGTCCGCCGGGTTGCTAGCCTGGACTTATTACACCGCCGCGAGGACTGCTGTTACTAGGTGTTTTCTCCGACTCCAGGAGCGAACCATAGACAAATCGGAACTAATCATACTTACCGCCACCGGACCGACGTTAGCTCGGTCGCTATTAGCCCTGTAGGCATATTCTGTAACTCGTTATAACTCGGTAACGACAGCTTTCGTTATCGTTAGCTAGCGTTAGCCAATAAGAGGCTCCCTTTCTTTTTTGATCGTGCATGCGATTGGCTGTCGCTAGCTTACGATAACGAAAACTGTCGCTACTGAGTTATAACGAGTTACAGAATCGCGCTACTGTGGGGTTTTTGGCAACGTCCACGGAAACTTGTCCGCTCCCGGAGTCCCACGGTCGAACCCCGCGGATCAGGCGATGCTCGATCAGCGGAATTCGATCGGGTACATCCGGTCGGCGTTTCACACCCGACACCGCACAGAGACACGAGGCGACGGAGTCGTCGGAAAATAATGAATATTAAACCCGTTGATAAAAGATAAAAAATAATGGAAACTAATAAACAAAAGATTAAGAGTTACGGGACGTGACATTAATACTGAATATCAATCTAACTAGTTAATTAATCGTGTATTCGTGTACTTCGCGCTTTTCTATTACTCTTTGCCCACGGAAAATTGGCTGTTTAAAATTGTTTGTGAGTTGAAACATTGTTAACGATGCCATCGTATAGCAAGTGTGCCTATAGTGGATGCAAAAATGTTCCCAAGACGAGTCCCAAGCTGAGCTTGCATCGTTTTCCTAACAACGACGACACGTAAATGTTTAGACGAAAATAATTTTTAAAGGGTTACGTGAGTTTTTAAGCCAAAAAGCATATTTTCTTCATTAAAGAAAATATAATTGATAAATGATTTTAATGAAAATGATGAGCACATAAAAGAGCAACATTACAATAATATTTTTTTTAAATGTCATTAAAAAGTTTGAGATACTCAGCCGGTGGGACCTGGTTTCCGGTGACCCCTCGGAAAAACGGTGGACACGATTTCTCGAAAACTAATGCACCAATCTTATTGAAATTTTGCACTCTTCTTCAAAATATCATTGACTAGTGATAGAGCGAAGGTTTTTTTCGATTACAACTAATTTTACAAGACTATGCGTAGCGTAAATTGTACCAAAAATTGAACTATTTTGCATAAAACTCTGCCGAAAATCCAATTTTTTTAAAATGCTTCATACAATCACTAGTCAATGCTATTTTGAAGAAGTGTGCAAAATTTCAATAAGATCGATGCGATAGTTTTTGAGAAATGGTGTCCACCGTTTTTTTAGGGTTCTCCGGACACCAGGTCCCACCAGCTGGGTTTGTGTGTTGGGTTTGGTTAAATTGGTTTAGGTTATATAGATATAAATTACATAGAGGTTATATCGGAGGGGTGGGATATCGATCGGCCGTGGCGAGCGATATAGATATACTCGTGCAGGCTAAAAAATAAACTTTAAAACTCGATTTCTATTGGAACGCGCTAAAAATCCCTTCAGGGGATGTCTTAATATATTAAATGGAACATCTGTGCAAAATTTCGGACGAATCGGGTGTAATAGCTTTTCGGAAATTTATCCCATAACAATAAAAAAAAGGGGGGGGCCGAATGCTTAAAGAAAATATTTAAGATAAAATTTCGTAGCCGCAACCTTTCAAGAAAAATGCAAAAACGTCTGACTACAAAATTTGCGCAAACTTTTTTATTCCAGTTTATTGTTGGGTATAATAATTGATCGTGACTTATTTTTTACTAAGCGCCACTATAATTTATCACTGATTCAGAAGGGCCCCCCTTGTGCCCCCCCCCCCCCCCCCCAAAATACGGCCATCCGCGACAGAAATATCTCAACGTGATTTTAAATGGTGCGCTGTCTCCTACCGAACCGCCCAACGCTTAGTCGGTCAGTCGACCTTTAATACAAGCGGGATAGCACGATACCCCGATAGGCATACGCGAGAGAGAGAGAGAGACAACCGCGAGAGGCGTGCCTTGAACCTCTATCATTGTGTGTGGCACACCGATACATCGCCGCGCAGTCTACCGGCGGAAATACTAACTTCATTTTTTCTGCCAAATATTAACACGGGTCGTGGAGTTTCATGTAATATCTGTTCTTTGCCCGTATGTTGAGGCGTTTCAGCTCTGAGAATATTTATAATAATATAAATGACGGCGATGTTGGAACCCTCGATATATTTCCTGACAATTAGGGCCGAAATTTAGCTATTCATGCATCAGAGAATTCTTCATTGCAATAAGTATCAATCCGATGGGAAATCCACTCTGTGTTCATACTGTCCGTTTTCGTTTTCGCTTTAAAATGCCGCTTCGTCCATCGTGTTACGGGTATTTTTCGATTTTTGGCAGAATTTCGAAGAGGGACCATCGATTTTAGCAAATTTTTCCCCACTTTTTCAATAAAAATTGAGCGTTTCGGGGAAATTAATAGTGAATTTGTATTCAGAGGGTAAAAATACCTAAAATGCACTTGGAATGGACCGTCGTCAACAAGTAAAAGTTACACTATAGAATAGTTCAAAGTATACACTCGGCTAATGAGTAAAAAATTGTAATAATAATCAAATATATAAACAAATATAAAAGCAGGTTTCTTGTAATATGTAAATTCAAAAAGAAATAAATCCCTTTCAAGCGTCAGACGGATTACCGTACCACGATTAATGTTTTTGCCAACCGTACGTTTCACCTAACTACAACAATTATTTCCATAAAAAAAAGTATCCATCTTCATCTATAATTCGCACAGATCGCAGCAATCAAGTTTCAAAACAAAATACTCAATACACAAGTAGGAAATGTATTTTAAATAACAGCTATTTGACGACATTTGACCGATCGCGAAAATTACCCTTCATTTACAGCACTGTTCAGGCCAGTGGCTCGGTGGAGGCCATTGAGAAGATTTTTAGCGGGAACCAGCGATGGTCTAGGGGGAAGCCGCCAGAATCATTTAGCAACACTGCGCCCAACGGAATCATTTGTCTAACAGTTCCCGTCCGATTGAAATTGACCCGCGAAATCGTGCATCGATTTCGCCCGACAAGAGTTTTTCTCTACCCCGTGCGACGCAGCAAGTAAATAGCGGACGATGGCATCCGCAGCGACGGCTCCTTTCGAAACAGAGAACAATGCGATAGTGAACGTGACGAACATGGGCGTAAATATGACAAACGATCGTTTAAAGAAGATGTTCGAGAGTTACGGTACGATCTCGAGCTACGGTGTGTTGAACGACGACGAGCCTTCGATGCGTTTTGGATTCGTGGCCTTTGATGATTCGGACGCAGCCGACGAGGCGGTAATCGAGCTCAACGGCCAGCTCATCGACGACAACAGACGTTTGCGCGTCAGGCGAACGCGCAAAAGCGTGAACAACCGCGATAAGCCGCGGCCTTGGAGCATCACCAGGACGAACGATGCCACAGGAGTATCGTCAAATGACCCTACCAGAGGAGTGTCGTCAAATGGCTCTGTCACTGAAGCGTTGTCCACTGTCCTTGCCACAGCGCCGTTGTCAAATGACACTGCCACAGGAGTGTCGTCAAGTGGCTCTGTCACTGAAGCATTGTCGAATGTCGCTGCCACAGCGCCGTTGTCAAATGCCCTTGCCACAGGAGTGTCGTCAAACGGCTCTGTCACAGAAGCGTCGTGGAATGGCCCTGCTGCAGGAATGGCATTAAGTGGCCCTGCCACAGGAGCATCGTCAAATGGCTTTGTGACAGCAGCGCCGTCAAACGGCCCTGCCACAGGAGCATCGTTGAATGGCCTTGCTGCCGAAGCGTCGTCAAACAACACCGTGGTGGGAGCATGGCCAACATATACTACAGCAGTTGCTGCGACAAACAACGCTGCGTCATTAACATTGCCGAGCAATGCTGCAGCCGGAGCAGTGTCAAGCAATGCAACAGCAGGAACGTTGCCAGAGGGAGGATTTTACTTCCGCACTGCGGCAGAGATGCACCAAGCCAACCCACCGGATCCCTATTATTCAGGGCCTGTAAGCAATACATTGCCAAGCAATGCTGCAGCTGCAACGTTGTCAACGGGTCCATTTTACACCCCCACTGCGGTAGAAATGTACAATACCTATGCACCGGAGCCGTATTATGGAGGGTATACAAGCAACACAGTGGCAAGAACATTGCCGAACAATGCTGCAGCTGGAACGTCGTCAAAGGAACGATATAACACTGCGACGGGAATGTACATACCCTGCTCACCGAATCACTATTATGCAGGGTGTGCGAGCAGCACAGCAGCACGGCCTTTGCCGAGGAATGCTGCAAAAGGAAGGTTGTCAAAGAAACGATTAAAAAAACCCCCTGCGGCAGACACGCACAATGCCTACCCACCGAGTCATTATTACGGAGGGTACGCAAGCACTACAGCGGCAAGGACTTTGCCGTGCAATGCTGCAGCTGGAACATCGTCAACGGGACCATTTTACACCCCCACTGCGACAGGAACATACAATGCCTCCTCACCGAATTACTATTGTGCAGGGTATGCAAGCATCACAGCGGCAAGTACATTGCCGAGCAATGCTGCAGCTGGAACATTTTCACCGGCACCATTTTACACCCCTACTGCGCCAACGATGTACAATGTCTACCCACCGCAACCCTATTAGGCATGGTACGCAAGCAACACGGCGGCAAGAACGTTGCTGAGCAATACCACAGCTAGACCAATGCGAAGCCAGGTGACGGCGAGTACATCTTTGAGCGGTGCTGTGTCACTCGGCATGTGGGACAACTTTGCAGTGTTGGAATGCAACGAAAAATAATTTTTTTTTAATTTGTCAAACTTCTTTTAGCAGATTCGAGGTACCGAAATACCTCGACTATTTTTCGTTGTGCTTATTGGAAGAGCGCAATTGAAATTTGAAAACAAGTTGTGGTGTCGTAATAGAAATAAGGAAATGAAAATATGGAGTAACGCTACGTTCCAACGATGCAAACTTCAATACCACAGTGGCGCTATGGCAGGAGCTTCAGCAAGGACGTTGTGGAGTTATGCTACGCCACCCGCATCTTTAAACAGCACTGCATCAAGAATGCAGGTGTGCAACTGTTTGGCGCAAGCAGAGTTGGGCGTAATTCTATTTATAAATACGAATACGAATTTATTCACATCGTGATTTTCTTGTGAATATAAATACAAATTTATTCATAATTCACTCATTGTAAATACGAATACAAATTCGTATTCACATGCATGCATACAAATACAACTGTATTCGCAAATATTCTGAACATACAAATAAATTCACGGAAAAAATTGTGAATATTCACAAAAAATGTGAATATTTACAAAAAATCCTGTGAATTGAAAAAAAATCACATAATAATCTGTGAATGCAAATGTATTCACAAAAAATTGTAAATACGAAAAAATTCACAAAATAAGTTGTGAGTTTTTTTCGTATTTAAGACAAATTAATATCAAGTTCACAATGATTAGATTAAAATTTACACCAAAAGTGAGTTCTTACTTATTGAGTTCAACAAAATGTTTTCTCTCCAAATGCGCAAGGACTCACTTGTAGTGGAAATTTTAATTGCTTGTTGTGAATTCGATTTTAATTTTCTTCAACTTGAGGGAAATTCACAACTCATTTTGTGAATTTTTTCATATTTATACTGTAATATTTGAAACTCACAACTTTTTTGCAAATATTTATTTGCCTCAACGCAATGTTTTCTCTCAAAATACGTAAGAACTCACTTTTGGTGTAAATTTTAATCTAATCATTGTGAATTTGATTTATTTGATTTCGTATTTGCCTTAAATCCAAAAAAAAATCACAACTCAATTTGTGAATTTTTTTGTATTTACAATTTTTTGTGAATGCATTTGCTTTCACAGAGTTTGATGTGAATTTGTTTTAATTCTCAGGATTTTTTTGTAAATATTCACATTTTTTGTGAATATTCACAATTTTTTCTGTGAATTTTTTTGTATATTCAGAATATTTGTGAATACAATTGTATTTGTATGCATGCATGTGAATACAAATAAATTTGTATTCACACTTGTGAATGCGAATTTATTTGTATTCGTATTTACAGTAAGTAAAGTATGAATAAATTTGTATCTATATTCACATGAAAATCACGATGTGAATAAATTCGTATTCGTATTTATAAATAGAATTACGCTCAACTCTGGGCGCAAGTCACACATATATGGGTGTATATACCATTATATAGTTGGTATAAGAATGCAAGCTCCATTCACACCCTGTACGAATCGCTCTGATAAAGATTCTTAACATATTTTTATATTACGGATCGAGTTCCACACCGGTCGATATGTTGGACCCCGGAAATGTGATACTAGTGGGATATACTTTAGGCAGCAACTACTTCGTACCTCTACATTATGCAAGTTAATGCGGAGGTGTGATAAAAAGTATTCTGCAGATTTTAGCACCAAATGGAAAAGTGATTATACTCGCGAAACTAGCTGTAAGATGGATGACTTTTAATGAAGATTTTGTTATTTAAAAACAATGTACTACAGCCCTGCGATAATTTAAGAAATGAAAATGCCGTTGAAAACTTTGCATCGGCTTTTAGCAAGGAAGAAAGAAGAACGATGTTCCAGGTGTACGATGATGAAGTTTGCATCGTTGGAATGCGAGGAAAACTTTTCTTTATTTTTTTATTTTTTTCAGTTTCTCCATCCGAAATCTTATCGTGCAGAGATACTGAACTCTCGTTGCGTTCCAACTATGGGAACTTCATTATCATCCGATTGTATGGTATTTGCGTATTAAGACATAGTGGACTGTTTCACCTGACATTGTTGAGGCCAAAGAATGCCATAAGTTCCACATTGGACAATACGTTACAGTATATGATTATAGCATTTAATGTTTGTACCAATTACTACTGTGATTCGAGCTTTGTATACTTATGAAATGAATAAACAAATTGTTACAAACTGAATTTGTGTTTTTCTGTTGCACGATTAACGTTGTTGCTAAATGATTTTCGGAGGGTGGAGGGAGAAACGAAGTTCCTATGCTAAAACATTGCGTGACGTCACCAGTGCCAACTTATTGTATCAAAATATTAATGATGTGTACGAACGAATATCGCGAAAATGTTCAAGTGTACGGTAGATTGTCGTCATTATTATTTACATATATGTTAATTTGATATAGTTAGGAGTATCAGGAGATTGATTTTCAATGTTCAAAAATTTTATTAAGGCGGAATGAGACCTCATCGCGGTCGGTATGGTGGAACAATTGTAGATACCCAAAAATCTCTGAACCGGCTCTTCAGATCCCGTCGAAACTTTGCCACACGACGTCAAATAGATAGACAAACAGCTGTCTGCCCCTCAAATTTTCTGAATTTGAGAAAAAGAACGTAGATTGGCTTATCATAAGTCAATCTATGTTTTTTTCTCAAATCCAGAAAGTTTGAGGGGCAGACAGCTGTTCGTCTATCTATTTGACGTCGTTTGGCAATGTTCCGACGGGATCAGAAGAGGGGTTTCAGAGATTTTTGGGTATCTATAATTGTTCTGCCATACCGACCGCGATGAGGTGTCATTCCGCCTTAAAATAAACACGAGCTTTGGCAATGTCGCACGGTTCTCTCGTAATTCGAGGCTGTTAAGTTGACTGCAGCGACTGCCATAGGTCACCGCTGTGTTATGCGCGCTTTGTACCGGCTTTTTCAGAGGTTATGTCAGAACAAAACAAAGCAACAAATGGTTCAGAAAAAAAGATTAGTACGCTGCAAAGTTTCCGATGGAATAGACGATTCGTCAGTGCTCGCGACCACAAGTATCGTACTACGTTCGGCGAAGCTAGAACAAAAGGAATGAATTGTAATAAATAAACGAATAAGTCCCCCTTACTCGCATTTGATTTTAACGTATTTGAAATTGGCGCGCTAGGCTACGATTGCTTCTGCCCTTCCCATTGTTCCGACGTTGCCACATTTCAATACATACGTCTCAACAGGCCTCACTTTTTCGCAAACTTATCGCAAATTTTTCATACATTCTCATTAATCGGATCCTTAACCTGTCTTTTTTCGGTAATATTGTTTTGTACACTATCCTGCACACAACATTTGTTTTTTGGGCCACTTTCTTCACATATGTGGAAGCTATACGCCTCTGAAGTAACTCTAGTGGCGCAGCCCTTGCGGCGAGTTTTGGCTAAACTAAGATTGCTTTTCGTCTGCTAGTGCAGTATGCCGGTCGCCATTTAAATCAGGTGTTTGCGCGAATGACAGTACCACGTATGATGTTTACCTTGTAAAAACAGATTAAACAAATATTATAAATACAACGTCCAATACATGAGAACTATCGTAAAGTTTTCTGCCTATATTACAACATCCTGTATATAAATTTCCGATGCAAACAATAATTTACACAGAAATGTTGCTGTAAGGCAAAAAATAAGTTGTGTGCAGCCAATGTACGCAATTTCATTGACTTTCTCTCCGTCACATACCTTTAAATATGGTTTTAGGGCGAAAGAAAGTCATGAGGATATATTGAAAAGCGGGGGCCGGGTTGAAATTCCGAACTTTGAACGTGCCGACGGGTTAAAATTTCTAATTTCAATGTTCCGATGTTACAAGGTTCGTCAAGATCATGCCAGCGAAAGTCTACACAATGGACTGTAAATTATGTATAACGTATAACATTGTTTAGACAAATTTCAAAATTGACGTAATATTACTTCTCAATAACAAAAAATTCTTGCAATAATTCGTCGATTTATTGAAAATTTTGAAACTTTTAATACTTCCATAGCCGAATTATTTTGACGGTGTTAAGATTTTCGGAGTTTTGGACTTTCGTGTCAAATTCTTTCGGAGTTTTGAGCGTTCTGATCATTCAAAGTTCGGAATTTCAATCACGCCCCGAAAACCGCAAGTAGAACCGTTATTAGTTCTATTGCACTATTTTATTTTATTTACAAGCACATTCGATTCCAATGTGAGATCTCAAGCCTAGCTCTTTCGTGTTTGTGCCGGTCAACCCACTGACACTCCTATGACTTCCTATAGGGAACCTCTCTTCGTTCTGTGCGCCGTAGTTAGTTCGCACTGCACGGCGCTGGCATGCTTCGCCTCTACTCCCTTGCCCGAACCCCCCACCGGCCGTGAAGGCGATGACAGGTTAACCGGCTGATGCGGCTTGATGGGTCTAATGCACGGTCTTACATACAGGTCTGACAACGGCGGTAGTGGGGATAGGCACCTTTAGATGTTTTGCTTTTTATTCCGATTTCTGCCGCTTGGTGCGTGACGGCAAGGGGAAGTGGTGGTGCGACGAAGAGAGAAATAGCTCTTGTGTCCTTTTCCCTCCTGACCGCAACGCATGCGCCGTTAGCTGCGTGACGTAAACACCTTTGGCCCATTCGCCGGTAAGAGGTAAGGGAGAAACTACTTCCCCTTGCTAGTAGCGACGCGTAGCGGCGCCTAGTGAATCGAAAATTAAAACATATAAGAGTGCCTACCCCCACCACGAAAATTTAGCTTCGTTGCAAGACCTGTATGTAAGACCGTGGTCTAATGCTACAGCACGGACGGCGCGGAGTACTGTCAGCGCCACGTAGCGGCTGGCGTCATCGAGATACTAGCCAGTGAGCTGAGTGCCAGGGGGCTGGTGCCGGTTTAAATTAACCGCCATTGTCAATCTAAGTTTTGCCGCCGACAGCCGTTGCGCGGCGCCACCACAAAAGTTACTTCAAGGCATCAAACCACGGTCCGGGCGCGGTACGAGGGTGTATTTTTCGTAATTATTTTTAAGCAATCGATGAATGGATTTCTTAAATTAATACTCATAGTCAAAATATACATATACAAGACTGTATACAAATTTTCGTCCTCGAATCTAAAGCACAGTTTGCGGTGTACGCCGCTTCCAAGAGGACGAAATTGCTGCTCCGCGGTTGACAGCGATTAAGCCATACGGTTCATTTGAAAAATAAAATAAAAATATATTTAGAAACTAGACATATAGGTTCACATCATCATGTAGGGAAATTTCGATATCTAAAAAAATGGCCGGACAGCGAGTTTTAATTCCGATTTTCATGGAAAATGTTCATCGGTCATGAAAAAAAAAATATAGAAGGGGGTCCGTTAAAAGAAAAAATCCCTATGTGGTGCTATAGAGACTGGATTTTCGAATAGTTTAAGACTTAACGCATGCAAATCGGAGGAATAGTTTTTTTTAATATGTTGTAAACCAGGTTGAAAAACGTAGTTTCGAGAAAAACGCGTTCACAGCCGCACATCTGCCGCTCGGCGCGGTCGTGCGCTTCGAACGCTTTCACATAAAAGCTGTATCTCCCCCAATTTTACAAATGTCTTTTAAAAATGTGGTGAGACCATTCTTAACACATGTATCTTTCATAAAATGAAAAAAAAAAATCATGAACATTTCGGCGATGGATTTCCGATTAGGATTCTAAAGAACACTTGAGGGCTTTTCGTAGCCTAAATTTGTTTAAAAAAGGTCAGGATACTAAACTCTCGTTGCGTTCCAACGATACGAACTTCATTATCATCCGGTAGTATAGTATTTGCGTGTTAAGACCTATTGGACTGTTTCACCAGATATTGTTAAAGCCAAAGAATGCCATAAGCTACGCATCGGACAATACGTTACAATATATGATTATAGCATTTAATGTTTGTACCAATTACTACTGTTGTTGGGGTACAAAAAAGGGGTAATCAAATAAGGTCTCACAGCACTATATTGACGAAGGTTTATTGTACTCTTAAAGAAATTATTTCGAGATGATAAAGATGAAAAGTTAAACGGATTGAAACGACGCGAAGCACGTTCCGTAACAAAGGAACGGTCCCAGATAGTCTCGGAAAAATCCCCCACATGCTCACCGGTACAACACGCGAGCTCTCCCCAAAACCGGCGGGGCCATAGACAATATAAAAACCCCAGAGAGAGCAACTCATTCTAGCCGAAGATTCACTCGCCATCTACCGGTATTTCTAACAACTGTTATTCGATTTTTATATACTTATGAAATGAATAATCAAATTGTTACAAGCTGTATTTCTGTTTTGCTGTCGAACGATTGACGTTGTTGCCAAATCATTTTCCAAGGGTAGAGGGAGGAACGGAGTTTCTATGCTAAAACGTTGTGTGACGTCGCCAACTTATTGTAAAAAAACATTAATGATGTGTACACATTAAAGTCGCGAAAAATTCTAAGTGTACGGTAGATAATCGTAATTATTATAAACTGTAGTAAAAAGAAAACTATTATTTTTGCATGAAATTGAAGGTTTTATTTAGCATAGTTAGAATGATTCGATTTAGGTAAAATATGCACCGTTTTGATCGATAACTTGTTGCCATTTTGAAGGTAATTTCATTATGCCTTTCTCATAGAAACCCTCGTCCCTATTGGCGAAAAATTGGGACAGTCGATTTTCACAAGCTTCTCTTGAGGCGAATTTTACACCAGCAAAATCATTCGCCATAGACAGGAACAGGTGATAATCACTTGGTGCCAGATCCGGACTATAAGGTGGATGCATAAGAACCTCCCAACCCAGCTCCCAGAGCTTCTAGCGAGTCACTATCGATATGTGTGGCCTGGCGTTGTCCTGATGGAACACAATTCGTCTCCTATTGGCCAAAGCTGACCGCTTTTGGGCGATTGCTTCCTTCAGACGGTCCTATTGTTGACAGTACAGGTTCGAATTAAGAGTTTGGCCGTAGGGGAGCGGCTCATATAGTAGATGATTCCCTGCCAATCCCACCAAACACACAGCAAAATTTTCCTGACCGTCAATCCTGGTTTGGCCATCGTTTGCGCCGGCTCACCGCGATTCAACCACGACCGTCTTCACTTTATGTTGTCGTAAGTGATCCACTTTTCATCATCAGTCACCGTCCGCTTCGAAATGGGTCAATTTTTTTGCGATTCAGCAGCGATTCGCAGATGGAAATGCGATCCATGAGGTTTTTTTGCGTCAACTCGTGTGACAGCCGTACATCGAGCTTCTTTTTGTATCCAGCCTTATTCAAGTCATTCCAAACGTTTTTTGCGTTAACTCGTGTGGCACCCGTACATTGAGCTTCTTTTTGTATGCAGCCTTATCCAAGTGTTTTCTAACGCCACCCAGCGAAATCCGACCGCACGTATACAACGCGAGACACAGTTAACTAAAGCCATCTATTGCAAAAATAATGGATTTCTTTTTACTACACCTAATATTCAAATATATGTTAATTTGAAGGAGTCAGGCCCATCGGAAAATTAGTTTTCAATATTTTTAAAATTCTATTAAAGTAGACAGGACCTTTGGCAACGTCGCACGGTTCTCTCCCCTTGTGCAAATTTTTCATAATTTCTCTTATTTTAGTCATATTTGAGATTTTCGGAGAAAAAATGATTTAAAGCAGATTCAAGTACTGGTCTATTTACCAAAAACACATTTTTTTAAACTGAAAATGCATGATTTCTCATTTTTTCCCCCGAAATTTCTCTTTTTCCTATGACCTGAGTGAACGGCGGGGAGATATTCGGAAAAAAGTTAAAGATGAAAAGAAATGAGATTTTCGTAAAAAAAAACTTATTATTATTATTATTATTATTATTTTCCGGAAATTTCCCTTTTTCCTATGACCTGAGTGAACGGCTGCGGAGATATGGGCAGAAAATTTAAAGATGAAAAAAATGAGATTTTCGTGAAAAAAAACTTATTACATTTTTTTATCCCTCATAATTCTGAGAAATAATGAATTTCCGAAATGTTTGCAAACATTATTTTCCTTAAGAGGTAACACCGCTGTAACGGCCTGCCACGAAACATTTTAGACAAATAATACTTGGGGTAATTATTAAGCATATATTGAAGTATATTGCAAAAAAATTTTATGGGAAAATATTACAAAATGCCGACACTGCAGCAAATTCTTCCGAGGCATGTTGAACTTAAGGTGCTCTGCGGCACGCAGTATAACTTGTGCCAATTTTAATCTGGACAAAATTTTTTTTTTACTAAATCTAGATGAGTGTAGCTAGTGAACCACGTTGGGGATTTTAGAAATATTGATTTTTGAGTAATTGCCGAGTATTTGACTAAAAATGTTCAATTTTTATTTTAAGACAGTTATTTTTTTTTACAATGAAACCAAGAAAAAAGAACCTATTGAAAAAATAAAAATAAAACTGAGAAAAAAGAACCATTTTTTTAAAAATTAAACCAAGAAAGAACCAATTTTTTTTAAGTAAAACCAAGAAGAAAGAGCCAATTTTGTTTTAAAGTAAAAATCAAGAAGAAAGGATCATTTATTTTTTAAGTAAGAATCAACAAGCCAAAAAATCATTTTCGGTAAAACAAAGTATTTTTCTATCCAAGAACAAAGAATCAAAGTATTTTTTATGAGAAAGGCAATAAGTAAGAATAGCAAAAGCTTTTATTTAATAATTAAAATATTGTACTTGTTCTATTAATACATATAACTGATGAACAGGTGATCATGCATTTTCATTTTGTTAGTTTGCGTTACTTGATAACCGGAGGAAGTATAATTTGAGCAAACAAAAAGTAAGAATTCATTTTTTATCTATACTTTTTATTTCATATAATTTCCCCCGTGATCGTAATTAAAATGATGAAATATTCGGAAAAATTCGGAGAAATTCGGAGAAACTCGGATGTTTGCGTAAAAATAATTGTCCGCAAAACTCCAAATTCTTTATATTCGTTCCAATTCATAGAAAAATTCGGAAAAATTTTCCGGAAAAAACGGAGTTTTCCGGGAAAAAAATTTGCACTAGGGTCGTAATTCGAGGTTGTTAGGTTGACTGCAGTGACTGCCACAGGTCACAGCTGTGTTACGCGCATTCTGTGCCGGCTTTTTCAGAGGTTAGATTTTATACTTACGAATGTCGTTCGTAAAAGTAATTATCAAAAACCAGCTATCTATTCGATACCAACAACGAAAAAAGTCACGTTGATGATATCAGCCAGCCGCCACACCCCTTCCGTAGCGCATCCGCAAGCGTAACGTTTTGACCAATAGTCTTACCGGAACAGTGGAATTAGAGTAACGTTATTGATCAAAATCTTGCCGTTGCGGATACTTTACGGAAAGTTGGGTATGCCCGGCTTTACTGGAGAAAACCGTATCAATGAGAAGCCGACGGTACGAAGTGATACGGGACCACGAGCTGTGAGGTGACGTGGAGTGACACTCGGAGCGCTCGGAGATAATATTGCGCATCTCCCAACGGGATCATTTGTGCAACCGGATTCCCGCCCGATCGAAATTGACACGCGAAATCGTGCATCGATTTCGCCCGACAACAGTTTTTCTCTACCCCGTGCGACGCAACAAGTAAATAGCGGACGATGGCAGCTGCAGCGACGATTCCTTGCGAAACAAAGAACAATGCGATAGTGAACGTGACGAACATGGGCGTGAATATGACAAGCGATCGTTTGAAGAAGATGTTCGAGAGTTACGGTACGATCTCGAGCTACGGTGTGTTGAACGACGACGAGCCGTCGAAGCGTTTTGGATACGTGGCCTTTGATGATTCGGACGCAGCCGACGAGGCGGTAATCGAGCTCAATGGCCAGCTCATCGACGATAACAGACGTTTGCGCGTCAGGCGATCACGCAAGAGCGTGAACAACCGCAACAAGCCTCGGCCTTGGAGCAGAACCAGGAAGAATGGCACTGCCACAGGAGTATCACCCAATGACCCTGCCGCAGGGGCGTCATCAAATAGCCCTACCGCAGGAACATCGTTGACTGGCCTGACTACAGGACAATTGTCAAATGGTCTTGCCACGGGAGTGTCGTCGAATAGTTCTGCCGCAGTAGCACCAGCGAAAGGCCCTGTCACAGAAAAGTCGGAGAATGGCTCTGTCGCAAGAATGGCGTCAAATGGTCCTGCCACAGCGTCATCGAATGGCCCTGCCACGGGACTTTCGTCAAATGATCTTGCCTCAGGAACATCCTCGAATGGCCCTGCTGCGGGAGTACCGGCGAATGGCGCTGCTACAGGAGTGCTGTCAAATGGCTCTGCTGCAGGAGCGTCGTCGAACAACACCATGGTCGGAGCATGGTCAGGCTGTGCTGCCAGAGATGCATCGTCAAGCAAAGCTGCGATAAGAACATTGCCGAGCAATGCTGCAGCTCGAGCAATGTCAATCAACGCGACAGCAAGCACATCTTTAAGCAATGCTGTGTCAACCAATACCACGGCAGGAGCATCAGCAAGAACGTGGTCATATAACGCTGGGCTGCTAGCATATTTTCCCACCGCTGTACCAAGCATGCAGAAGTGCAACTATTTCACGCAAGCCACGCCAAACAACGCTGCGGCAAGACTGTCGCCTGGCAATGGTGCAGCTGGAGCATCGTCGAATGGCCCTGCCACCGGAGCATCGTCAAATAGCCCTGCTGCAGGAGCATCGTCCAATAGTCCTGTCCCAAGTGTGTCGTCAAACAACACCGTGGTGGAAGCATGGTCATGCCGTGCTGCGGCAGATGCATCGTCGAGCAATGCTGCGACAAGAACATTGACAAGCAACACTGCAGCTAGAGCAACATCAAGCAATGCGACAGTAGAAGCTTCAGCAGGAACCTTATCGACGGAGGAACTATCATACTACCACACTACGGCAGGGATATACCCCGCCTACTCAGAGGGACGCTGGCATGCACCGTATGTAGTCCGCACACCGACAAGAACATCGCCTGGCTACACTGCAGCTTTAGCAGGAACGTTGTTGAACTCACCGGGACCCTATTATGCACCATATATAGGCAACACACCGACAAGAACATTCCATGCAACTACTACATTACAGCAGGGATGTGCGGTGCCTACTCACCGACACCCTATATGTTGTATGCAAGAGACAGCGTCAAGAACATTGCCGAGCAATGCTGCAGCTACAGCAATGTCAAGCAACGCAACGGCAAGCAACACCACAGCAGGAGCATTAGGAAGAACACTATGCCGCACGCATCTTTAAGCAGCGCCGCATCAAGGGTGCAGGTGTGCAAGTGTTCGGTGCAAGCCACGCTGAACCATGCTGCAGCAATACCATCGCCTGCCAATTTTGTAGCAGGAGCATTATCAACCAACGCCATGGATCGAACGTCGTCGACCTGCCTTGATAATTCCGTTGGCAGTGGAGTGGCACAGGGCAGCACAATCAACAGTTCTCGCATTGTGCCAATGGCAGTGGCGTATGGGTCCGCCCTGCGAGGGGCAGCTGCCCCCCTAGAAGAACTAATTTCGTCTATTATCTGTTGCCCCGCCTGCCCTCTACCGCGAAACTAATGAGCTGCCCTCCTCCTCCTAGCTTAGATCCTGGGTATGCTCTTGGCCATCGACATCAGCTTTGACAAATTTGCGCTTCGGTTACTTATCAAGACAGCAGGTCTATTTCTATAATTCAGGTATGGAGAAGTGATATTCAGATGATTCCCTGCAATGATTTTTTACCGCTCGGCACTAGAGAAACTGCAGCTTGTTTATATATATAGAGATATATATACAGTAGAACCTCGATTATCCGAACCAATTGGGACCGAGACTAGTACGGATAATCAAAAGTTCGGATAATCGAAACGTGGGTTATTTGGGACGGGATCATAAACAACACCTTTTTACATAAAAACAGTACATACATATATGCATGTACTGTTTTTATACATATATGTATGTACCTTTAGGGTACATATAAAAAACCCACGTTTCGATTATCCGGACTTTTTATCCGAACGATTTTATAAAAAAAATATTTAAAAAGGCATTCGACTTTTGGGTTTTTTTAGGACGAGATCATAAACAACTTTTTACATAAAAACAGTACAGTACATATCAAATTTTAATATATATGTATGTACTGTTTTTATGTACATATATCAGGTGTTAAATATATATATATATTAAACACCTGAAAAAAGTCGAATGCCTTTTTTAATATTTTTTTTATAAAATCGTCCATTTTTAATTGACGAACGGCCGTAACGCGTTTTTGAGCGGCTAAGTCTCGCAGCCGTTTGAGAAGGAGAAGTTGCGTTGGGTTGCTCATTGTTGCTCACGGCAGTGGCAGCGAGCAACAATGTATCTTTCGCGCCAACGTTCGGATAATTGAGCGTTCGGATAAACTCAGCCATCGTTCGGATAATTGAGGGTTCGGATAATCGAGGTTCTACTGTATATATATTTGGCTGTGCGTGTGTATATATGCCATTCCGGAGTATAAGAATGCAAGCTACGTTCACACCTTGTCTACGAATCGCTCTGATAAAGGTTGCTCATATATTTTTATACTAGGTGCGCAACTAAGTTCCCGGGTTTCACACATTGATGGTGCTAGCGACACATGTAGTCGGCATATAGGTCTGAAATTGGGTGTCTATAGCTTGTACATATGTTAAGAATACCCAGTCGTAATATAAACAAATATCGCAACACAACGACCTTTTTTCTAACCGCGAAAATGTCAAAGTTTGTGCCAAATAAACAGCATTTGCGGGAAGCATTGTGTTTTTGCTTCAACCTAAAAAAAACAGCAGCTGAATCACGTCGGTTACTTGAGGAGGCCTACGGCGAACATATACCATCAAAATCAACGTGTGAACATATACCAACAAAAACATATACCAACATATACCAACAAAAACAACATATACCATCAAAAACAACAATTACAAATTGGTTGGACGAATGGTTTTAGTCCAAAGACGCGTCTTTATCGTCGCGGTATTTATGTATTGCCAGAGAGATGGCAAAAATGTGTTAATAGCGAGGGACAATATTTCGAATGAACCATTTTTTGTATTTGTCTTGAAATTTTCGATTTTTTATTGGTAAAAAAACCGGATACTTAGTTGCGCACCTAGTATTACGGATCGAGTTCCACACAGGTCGATATGTTGGACGGTGGAAATGTGATACTGATGGGACATACTTTGGGCAGCAACTACTTCGTGCCTCTACTTATGCAAGTTAATGCGAAGCTATGATTAAAGTATTCTGCAGATTTTAGCACCAAATGGAAAAGTGAATATACGCACGAAACTGGCTGTAAGATGGATAAATTTTGATGAAAATGTTGTCGGTTTAAAACAATGTACTACAGTCCTGCGACCATTTGAGAAATGGAAATGCCGTTGAAAACTTTGCATCAGCTTTTAAGGCACGTCTGTAGTTTTGGTCAAATCTTAGGTATTGCCTGAAATCTAAGTATGGTGTAGATATAACCTTCATGGACTGATGCCCAAAAATTCTATTCGATTCACCGTTTAGTTCATGAAATAATTGCAATAGAGTATTTTCACACTTTTGTACGCGATCCCTATACCTAACACGTAAACCGATAGGAGTTTGCTCGCATGTCTCGATATAGTTTCTAAACTGATCTTAGGATTTCAAAATAAAAACACACGTGTACGCAGTACTGTTGTGGGATTGATTTTTAAAAATAACAAACTTTGACCGTTTAGTTTCGGAGATATTGACTTATGAAAAGTGGTAATTTTATTCCACACCGAACTCGGGCCCAACCATCTGTAACGGAATGGCAACAGTGTACGCTGCAGCCAGCTGATCGGCGCGTGGTCTGGGAACCCGTAGCGTGTTTTTTTTTCCCCGAGTTCTAGTAATTCTGAGACGGATGTGAAATCAATTTATTCTGCAAACAATTTTAATTTGTTCAATTTATGCATGTATTTATTCGTGTTATATATATTTATGTATAAGTGAAAACCGATGTGTTGGTCTAGTGGTTAGCGTACCTGCCTCTGAAATCAACACATCGGGAGGTCGCGGGTTCGAATCACTGCCTCGTAGTTTCGGCGAGAAATAAAAACACAGGCGCGACGTAGCTCCAGTTCTACACAGATGCCGCGCACACGACCGGTACGTGTGTGTGTCGGATGTGTGTGGCTTGTAGCCTGCGAGCTATTTCTCGACGAAACGCGACTAGCTCCGAGGCTGGGAAGCGAACTCGTGACCGGCTGTATTGGTATAGGTTTTCCGCAGTTTCCCTATACCCATGACAAAAAAAAATAAAAAAAAAGTCATGGTGAATGCGATACAGAGGGGGAAGTCGGCTGCGGCCGCAAGGTGGGGATCGATTAGGGATGTGGATTGGAGAAAATGGAGGGAAATGTAAAAAAGGGGGAAAATCCCTGTATATGGAAGCTAAAATTGGCGCAGCGTTCGCCGTAGCAGATACAATACAAAAAAAATTATATTTATGTGTAAGTGTGTGTGTATGTAGATATAACTTGGGTTATTGCAGAGTACTCGCCGCAGGAAATATGTAAAATAGCATTCAATGCCATTCGGGTTTCCTTCACTGTTTTCCTCAAAAAATATCTTTGTTACAGCGAATACAATTCAACCCCTAGTGAAAATTTTTCTCCAAATTTTTCATAATTTCTTATATTTTAGTCATATTTGAGAGTTTCGGAGAAAAAATAATTGAAAACAGATTCAAGTACTGGTCTATTTCCCAAAAACACATTGTTTTACTGATAATTCATGATTTCTCATTTTTTCCCGGCAATTTCTCTTTTTCCTATGACCTGAGTGAACGGCTGCGGAGATATTCGGAGAAAAGTTAGAGATGAAAAGAAATGAGATTTTCGTTTACAATTTTTTTTACAATGAAACCAAGAAGAAACAGCCTATTTTGTTTTAAAGTAAAAATCAAGAAGAAAGAATCATTTATTTTTTGAGTAAGAATCAACAAGCAAAAAATGCATTTTCGGTAAAAACAAAGTATTTTTCTATGTAAGAACAAAGAATCAAAGTATTTTTTATGAGAGAAACAATAAGTAAGAATAGAATTTTATTTAATAATTAAAATATTGTACTTTTTCTATTAATAAATATAACTGATGAACAGGTGGTCATGCATTTTCATTTTGTTAGTTTGCGTTACTTGATAACCGGAGGAAGTATAATTTGAGCAAACAAAAGTAAGAATTCTTTTTTTTTCTATATTTTTTATTTCATATAATTTCCGAGATTTTCCCGTGATCGTAATTAAAATGATGAAATATTCGGAAAAATTCGAAGAAACTCGGATGTTTGCGTAAAAATAATTGTCCGCAAAACTCCGAATTCTTTATATTTGTTCCAATTCATAGAAAAATTCGGAAAAATTCGAAAAAGTTTTCCGGGAAAAATCGGAGTTTTTCGGAAAAAAATTTGCACTAGGGAACTATCGGCAAGATATTGTAAATCCACGATCCGACGTCCTTCGACATCGAATTTTGTTGCTGATGGTGGAGCTTCTGGTTATTCTCATCGCGTTTAGCCGCATTTGGTTAACACATGGCTGCCACAGCTTTCATTTTTTAGCAAGCGCCTTTTTTCTTTTAAACTTTCCCTTGTATCGCATTTGAGTTGACATTTTCACGCTTTTTTTATTTATATAAAATATTTCGCAAAAGACGGATCGTAGGATGCTCAACGCTATGACTGCAGGAAAATCGCGCTGTTGTCACGATTACAGCGCCGCCCTCTATACGAGTATGAGACCTATCTATGCATGAGGTGCGAATTTGTGGGACATAGAGAAGGTCAAGCTCTGTCAAAAATGTACAACCAATAGCATCAGATAGGCATTGTATGTTGCTATACGCTTCGACCGAAACTTTTGGCTCATACGTATACCCACAGAACTACCTTAACAACGAAGAAAGGAGAACGATATTCCAGGTGTACGATGTTGAAGTTTGCATTTTTGGAACGCAACGAAAATTCTTTAAAATGTTTTTTATTTCTTCCATTTCCTCATCCGAAATATTATTGTGCACGATTTGGGCGATGGATTTCTGTTGAGGAACCTAAAGAATATTTGAGGGTTTTTCGTAGCCCAAGTTTGTCTAAAAAAGTTCGAGATACTGAATTCTCGTTGTGTTCGAACTATGGAAACTTCATTATCATCCGGTTGTATAGTATTTTTGTATTAAGCCATATTGAACTGTTTCACCAGACATTGTTGAGGCCATAGAATGCCATAAGCTTCACATTGGACAATACGTTACAATATATGGTTATACCATTTCATGTTTGTACCAATTACTATTGTGATACGATTTTTGTATACTTATGAAATGAATAATCAAATTGTTACAAGTTGAGTTTGTGTTTTTCTGTTGCACAATTAAGGGAGAAACGAAGTTCCTGTGCTAAAACATTCTGTGATGTCACCAGTGCCAACTTATAGTATCAAAATATTAATTAAGTGTACGAATTAATATCGCGAAAATATTCAAGTGTACGGTAGATTATCCTAATTATTATTTACATATATGTTAATTTGATGTTGTTAGGAGTATCAGAAAATGAGTTTTCGATGTTCAAAAATTCTATTAAAACAGACACGATCTTTGGCAACATCGCACGGTTCTCTCGTAATTCAAGGCTATTAGGTTGACTGCAACGACTGTCATAGGTCACAGCTGTGTTACGCGCGTTTTGTGCCGGCTTTTTCAGAGGTTACGGCGGAACAAAACAAAGCAACAAATGGTTCAGGAAAAAATATTAGTACGCTGCAAAGTTTCCGATGGAAAAGACGATTTGTCATTGCTCGTGACCACAAGCATCGTGCTATGTTCGGCGAAGCTAGAAAAAAAAGGAATGATTCGTAATAAATAAACGAATAAGTCCTCACTGGCGTTTGACTTTTACGTATTTGAAATTGGCGCGCTAGGTCTTCGATTGGTTCTGTCCACGGTCTTACATATAGGTCTGGAAACTCCGGCGTTTTTGCATGTTGGAAAGTGTCATCGTTAGTGAGGCAAAAACGTCATTACTCATTTATCCACTGGAAGCGCTGTTAAGCAGAGGTAGTCTTGGAGAAATTATATACAGCAATGGAAAAATAACCTCCTGACAGCCAATACACGTATTCACAACGTTTCTAGAAATCTAAACTACCTGAAACGCTCCGGTAGAACCGCATAGTGTGGACCCGGCCTTATCCTTCGCTATATTTTATTATGTTCAATTGCGAGTGCGCTAGTTCGCCTATCAACAAAACCAAAAACGGCAAAAACGAGGTTTTCTAAACAACAAACTCGCCAAACTGACAAATCAATAAAAACGGTGCCTTTCAAGCATACACAGTGCGTTAATTTCTTTTTTTCATTCCTCTTCCATTATAGTTATTTTCAGGTTCTTATTAACATTGTTAAAAACACAAACGCAAAAATAAAAATTGTAGAAACAAATAAGCAATGCAATATACTAAGAATAAACATAAATTATAAGGAACAAAAATTTAGACCGCACAGATTTGTTCATACCCCATCTACTCAAATGGCGAAAGACCAAATAAAAATATTACAGAAGTTCGAACATACGAGAAATACAGTCTACTGAAATAATAATTCTTATTCTGCCCGGGGGGGTTCAAGAGTGAAAAAATACTCAATCATTTTCCATTTATATCGCTCTTACAAATATTGGGTCTGTTCGTTTTGGCTACACTTCTTACGCCTTCTGAGGACTTTCTATTACTGTATCTATTGGAACTGTAGAAAGTATAGCTAAACCGAACTGACTATGTGCATTTCGAAAAATCTGCGCCTATGCACAGCTGTTCAGACCTGCGTTTAATTGGCTAAATTCTACCCACCATCGCTTCATTATCTGAGTCACTCCCCACCCTAGAAATTTCCAGACCTGTATGTAAGACCTCGGTTCTGCCATTCCCATTGTTCCGACAATGCCACTTTTCAATACATACGTCTCAACAGGCTTCACTTTTTCGCAAATTGATCGCATATTTTTCATACATTCTCATTAATCGGATCGGTAACCTGTCCTTTTTCACTAATATTGTTTTGTACACTATCCTGCACACAATATTCGTTTTTTGGGTCACTTTCTTCACATATGTGGAAGCTATACGCCTCTGAACTAACTCAAGTGGCGCAGCCCTTGCGGCAAGTTTTGGCTAAGCTAAGATTGGTTTTCGTCTGCTAGGGCAGTATGCCGGTCGCCATTTAAGGGCATGTACAAGGTCAACATAACCTCACAAATTTTTCAACCCTATTTTCTCATAGATGGTTGTTTTTTTTAGGAAAAACAATGCATCAGGCCCTGGAGAATTCCCTAACGCAGAGTTTGATGATTTCCTTTTGCCCTAAATATTATTAATCTCTGAGAAATCTCTGTTCAACATTGTCAGCTATCTCTCTCGTACTCATATGTCACGCGGTACATCTTCTACTTCGCCTTAAATCAGGTCTTTGCGCGAATGACAGTATCGCGTGTGATGTTCACCTTGTAAAAACAGAGTAATCAAATATTATAAATACAACGTCCGATACATGATGACTATAGTAAAGTTTTCTGCCTATATTACAGCATCCTTTATATTAATTTCCGATGCAAACAATAATTTAAACAGAAATTTCGTTATCAGGCAAAAGAATAATTTGCGTGCTGCCAATGTACGCAATTTCATTAACTTTCTCTCCGTCACATACCTTTAGATATGCTTTTAGGGCGAAAGGAAGTCATAAGGATATATTGAAAGTCGGCAGTAACCGTTATTAGTCCCATTCCACTACTTTATTTAATTTACAAGCACATTCCATTCTTTCGTGTTTGTGCCGGTTTGAATTAACCGCCATGCGCCAATCTAAGGTTTGCCGCCGGCAGCCGTTGCGCGGCGCCACCACGAAAGTTTCTTCAGAGACGCATAGGCGAGACTGAAATTTTAACGACGTTGCCTTGTACAACCAATGTGATCAAGCGGAGATTACAAAAAATTAAACATTTAACATTTGATAAACGAGTGCGGACACCTCCGCTCTCCTTCTGCTAGTATATATTCAGAAAATATACCATAACGATTGGTAACATTTTCATTATTTTCTTCTTCTCAACACGAGGGCAGATGAAAGGGAGTCAGAAAGAGAGATCACAAACCCGCGAATTCTCGCTTCTTCTTCCGCACGTGAGAACCTGAAGAGCAAGAAATGTAGTGTCAAGAGAAATTAGGACGAATAACAGCGATTATTTCAATACGAGAAATAATGTATTGTTTATCATAAATATATAATAGTTCTACATGTAACAACATCACACCAAAATCTTCACATTGAAGCGTTACACTCGAACATCGTTGCTTCCCGTGACACTTTTAGGACGTTTCATTGCGAGGTTTAACCGCGAATTGTTCGACATCGCTTAAAAAAAAGAGACACCTTGTTACAAGTTTCGGCACCAGTTTCTTTTTTTTCACCATATTTTCACATACCTGGAGAGAAAAAAAAGTTGCGCATGATTTTTCTTACGGTCATTTCTTACGATACATCCTGGGACCCTTGATAATGCACCAACCGTAAAAAACGCCAAAAAATATATCTTTTCTTATTCCCTATCGATTTTATCGATCCCTGGCCTCGTTCGAACTCGTATAAGACGAGCCTCTTACCGCAACCCCCCCATCAAGAACATCTATATTTCGTTTCGTCTAAAATAATTCCTAACGACAACCGTTCACGAGTATTGTATTTATAATAATTTCGATTTGAAATTCAGCGTCAATTACGTATCGCGAATTGAAAAATAATTCGCTCCTTTATTTTAATTCGTCAGCAACGAATTGCCGCATAAATTTGGATATCTTTGAGCGGTCGAGGAATATTGAGCTTCGACGAAAATTGACATACATTTTCAAAGAATTTTTTGCTCATTTTATAAATTCGCTTCGTCGATCGCGCACGAAATTTTGGGTTTTTTTTTCAACCAAATTTAATACTGAACATTCGCGACGCTGACGTACAATTTGCATTTGATGCTTTTAAATATGTGCATATATATATATATAAAATTACGGTATAAACATCGAACGTACTTAAGTTATTATTATTATATATGAATTAATTTATTATTGTTATTACTACTTTTTTTTATAGACACCATTCGAACCCGTTGTAACGAGTCACGTAATTTTCGAGTCCCTTGCAACTACGAACGACAATCTTCAACGGTTCGTCAAGCACTCGCGCCGACTATTTCCTTTTTGTTGCTGTAATGATCGCTTTCGCTCAGAGCACTGACCGCGCTATCGTGAAGGAGAAGAAGAAAAAAAAAGAACGAGTTTTCCGATCTACGGAATGCACGATTAAAAATGATTCTCGCTCTCGTTGCCATTCTCCACGGTTTTTTTCTTCGCTGCTATAAGATTTTCCCACTGGGCTATCAGTGTACTCCTTCTTCGCGGATTCGGCTGGAAAACAACGATCGACTTGAAATTTTAACACAATATTCTTGATATATTATGCATTCATTTAAAAAATTTAAAAAGAATGAAAAAAAAATTTAAATACTTTACCCCGCCCTTAATAGGATTTTACTCATTCGTAGTTTTGACGAAAGCGTTTATGTTTAATAAAATATTATTGAATGTAAGACTGACCGATTGAATTTGCATCAATTATTCTGCAACGGTTGGTGTTGATTTGCCGTGGACGAAATTTGGGGGGGGGGGGATAGTGGCATGATAATTGTGAGGTGATGATCGAAGGGGTTGCATGAAGGCCCAAAGACATAAGAAGAGACATTTGAAAAGAAATAAACTACTCATAATTGAATATTGAATATGGAACTGTTAATGAAGTAGTTCGTTTAATTAAGTAATTTCTTGAGTTAAGCAATCATTTCAATTAAGCAATTCTTTCATTTAAGTAATTTTTTCAATTAAGTTTTTCTTCCAATCAAGTATTTCTTGCAATTAAGTAATTCTTTTACCTAATTGTAAGTAATTATTTGAATGAAGTAATCCTTTCAATTAAGTCATTCTTTCGGTTGAGTAATTCTTTCTCTTAAGGAGGTTGGAGCGATTCAGTTGAGTCAAATGACGGTTTATTCATTTTCTTTCAATGAACCTCAAACAAATGCATCTGAGGTAAAGATTTATTCTGTATATGCTAATTTTTTAAAATATTTAATTAAAGGGCAAAATTATGCATTTTAATATTTTGATTACATAAGTTAGAAAAACTTTTGTGTTACTACCAACTTGAAAAAGTATGACATTAATGATGATTATTATGAAAAAAACTACGATAACGAATGTTTTATAGAATTCACAATGAAATTTACGTCATGAAATTATTGGCCCTTGGTTTACGATGGGCAAGATGAGGATTTTTTTTTCTAAATGTTTACAAAGGTTGAGTTTGCGTTAATCCGTTATTATAAATGGTTTATCTTGGTGCAATATAACATATTGAACATTGCAAAATAACAAAAAAGAATTACATAATCTTTAGTCTGAAAGTCTTGTCCATCTAAACGCGCGTTAAATTACACACATTAAACTATTTTTTATCTCTGGTATTTGCGGGTGAATTTTTTTTTTAATTCGTAAAGATTCATTATAGTCTAAACAATAACATGTATTTTTTTCAATTAAATTTAACCTTTGATTGTGTCTAACGCTCCAACCTCCTTAAGTAACTCTCTCAATTAAGTAAATGTTTCAAAGGAGTCATCGTTTCAATTAAGTAATTCTCCTAATTAAGTAGTGCTTTCAATTAAGGTATTCCTTTCACGAACCCAAATATTTTACACTTCACTGATTTTCGTCTATAATGAAGTAAAAATACATCCCAGTACACTGGTAAAATTTCAAGCCAAGTTACCGAACCTTTAAGGAAAAATTACGGCCCTAAAAATCGTCTCATTTATACGGCGCTTTATGGACATGTCACGCTGGCCACATTTCTATCTAATAATTTATACACTAAATAACTCTAGATGCCTAATATAAACTGCTCACAGGTGTAAAAAAAGTCTAAAGATTTCGTAACGACAATAAAAACAGAAGGTCACCGAACGTTTAAAGAAAATATTAATGTTAAAACTTGGAAAAATGTGACTAGCAGAAGAATTTTTGTAGCCGTGACGTTTCAAATAAATGTAAAAATGTCTCAATCTATTAAATTTGCGGGACATTTTTTATCCTAGGTTATCGTTGTGTATAATAATCCATTGTAACTTATTTTTTTATTAAGCGCAATTATAATTTACCGACGATTCAGAAGGCCCTGCTTATGCCCCCACAAAATACGGCCCTCCGCGAAAGGAATACCTTAAGGGATAATCGCAGTGTAAAGTTTTCCAAAAATCGATTTATTTGCATTCTTCTATAGTATAGACGGTTATAAACATGCTGTTCAATATTCGGAACGAAATTCGAATAATTTCGATCGCTACAGCCTTTCTTAGAGAAAGTGATTCAAGCAGCAGCGTGAGACGTGGCGCGAGAAAAACGCGTTTTTTTTCTCGAAATGTCGTTTTTAAAAACGGTGTGCACTCTCAAAGGAAGAGTTTTCAAGCTATCCGTCTCAAATTCTGACACAGCATTCTTCACGTCATTCTTTAGCTTGCTATGGAAGCTTATTTAAAAAAAAAATCATTGTATTTTTTTTAAACAAAAAAGTGTCGAAAAAATAGGCCAAATTCGATTTTTTTTTCAAAACGCCGTAATTTTTCAATTTTTATTTTTAAAAAACCTCCATAGCACGATAGCGACTTTCATACTGATTAATAATCTTTTTATAAATTTTGTTTCAGATCATATTTACGGCCATAAATGTGTACCCCGTGAGGACCCCTTTTTCGAAGACATTTTCAACTGTTAAAAAAGTTTTAAAAAGTAAAAAAAAATCAAAATAAACGTTTAAAAAATTACTTTCTGTTCTTCACGAATGTTTTGATTTGACATAAAAAAATCAGACTAATTATCGTATTTTAACAATAAAAAATCTAAGTACTACTACTTTTGGTTAACGTAATTATGGTTAACGTAATTATTTCAATAAAATTTTAGAGAAAAAAACATGCGAATTAGAAAACTTGGAGATTGCTTCCTTTACGTTTAATTTCTTTATCGGAGCTTCGTCCACGGGCAAGTTAATTTAGAAAAAACGATTCACGCATAGCCGACGAATTTCTATATGCGAATGGCTATTTTTTTCCATTGATATACGAAAAGTATTAGTAAAGTCATTAGTTTGGAGATGTTTTAATTCAGAGATGTTTCGTGAGGAGATTTTTTTGTTTACCTTGTGTTTCCCCTTGTGTTCTCGCTCGAGCTCATCCTCGTTCAATGTATTGGAGGACGTGCCACTTCTGAGCGAATTTGCACCATCGTAGATATCCGAGTCGTTGTCGTTTCCGATGTCGAGTAGGTTTGGCTGCGACTTAGCGAGCATCCTTGATCTCATTAATCTGCAATTACAACGAAGATATCGACATATTTTTGAGGATTCAATTAGCCCGAATGAATTTGTAGCTGTACAAGTTGATGGAACTCGCGGATTCATTTTCCACCAATAAGATTAGAATTCGGTATATCCATTAAGGGAAGCCACCACTGTAAAATTTTCGAAATATCGTTTTTTTGGAAACACTTTTAAAAAATCCTTCGAACCTTAAAAAATATTATGCATATTCGTATATAGCTGAAAAAACAGTTTTAAGAGGTTACACCTAGAATTTTTGAAAAAATCGATTTTTCGCTTTCGACGGATTCTTATATTATGACCTTTCAAAAATATTCTCTGAAAATTTCAAGTCGGTCCGTTGAAAATTGGGGGAGTCATGAGCGTTTACAGGTAGGTCCGCTTACCGCTTTGCCGTTAGAGGTAAAAACTTAAAACGAGTTTTTCTCGAAATGCCTTTTTCAGAATCGGTGACAAAAAAAATATGAAAAACAACAAAACCGATCTGCTTCAAATTTCACAGACATTTTTTGTATATCAAAAGGCAGTCTTTAATCGAAGGACTTTTTTTTCAATGCATACTTTTTTTTATATAAAAGAAAATAGTGTTTTCTTCACTGAAATTTCAACGATCACTTTCGATCGGCGATTATTTTCTCAAAAATCATTGTTTTATTGTATCCTTCGATTAAAGACTAGATAATACGGTACAAAAACTAAATTCATTTGGTTTTTTTATTTCAGATGATTTGTTCCCGAGCAGGAGTGGCACCGAGAAGGTCCTTTTTTGCACAGCGGTCTGTGCAATTTATTGTATCTCCGTCATTTATAAATATTTCCCAATAAAAAAATGGTCAAAGATACTTGAAATAAAGCCCTTTACTACGAAAAAAAGAGTTAAAAATCTGCTCCCAATCCCCAAAAAAACATTCACGAAAAAACCTCTTTTTTATGAATGTTTTCAAAAATGTATTCTAAAATGACAAAATACCGTCCAAAAATTTGATCCCGAAGCAAAAACGTTCCCAACGAGGATCACGTAACCCACCGACTCAAGAAGCTCCCATGCTTCTGCAAATTCACTCGTGCATTTGTTTCCTAGCGGGTACCGAAAACTTCAAATACGTTTTTCTCCAAACCATGCTTTTGAAATCGGTACGTGGCAGAATTAGAACAATTTTCGTCCAATCGACTTGAAAATTTCAACTGAAACTTCTTAAATTGCTTTAACAGTCAAGTACGAGCGCTTTTTACGATTAATTGACAATTGTAAAAAATATATCACTGTTTATATGAAAATTATGGTCGAAAAAACGAACTTTTTTCAAACCCGTCTCTATTTTTTTTATGATTTTTTTACTTCTCCCTGTACTTGACTGCTAAAACTTATATAATTAACGAAGACATTTCACTCTTAGTTCCAGGATTAAAGTTACGACAGGCCTACTGCGAGCAGCGGAGACATTTTGTATTCTTTTGACAAATACATTTTTTTACGTACTTCAACCCGAGTAAAAATGAACATATATAAACATATATAATTGTATATTAATTGATCATATACAATTGTATACAAAAATTGGCTCGATAGAATTTTATATATTTGTATATAAACGCATACAATTCTATATACTAATATACAGTTATATACTAATATATACTAATATACGTACATAACTGTGTATTAGTATATACAATTGTATATTTTTATACACAAATATATTAAATTCTATCGGGCCAATTTTTGTATACAATTGTTTATGATCAATTAATATACAATTATATATGTTTATATATATTCATTTTTACTCGGGTATATGGATCAAACCGTCTTTTCTTTTCATTTGAAAATACTTGATATTTTATAATTCAACGTTCCAATGTAAAACATGTTGATATGTTTTGTCATGTGGAAAACAAGCTATTGTGACACATATTATACCAGTCGAAGAAAGCGATGGCACTTTGTTAGTAAAATATCAAGAAAAAACTAATATTAATCAACTGATCAGAATTGGAAATTATCTCTGTAAGAAACACAATAATTGTGATCAAATTTGGTAAATATATTGCATCAATACATAATTTGTTAACTTTGAATAAACAATCTTTTGATTTACCTGCTTCCATACGCGAATGAAACAAAAAAAAACTTTTTATATATCTAATCGTATATGAAGCTATATAAAGATATATACAATTATATGTATTTCAAAAGAACCCAAACAAACTCATATACAGTCATACACAATTTTGTATACCGTAAATAAAATGTTCACGTATATATATAATTATATACAACACTATATTGAATTATATTTAACTGTATATGATATTATATCTAATTATATAAACTCCCTATAATAATAGTATCTCCATATATTATTATATACAGAACTATGTATAATTTTATCAAATCAAATTTGATGGAAGTACATTTATATCGGATTATATATACGAATGTATAGAGTTATATACAATTATATATAAACCTATATATAAATATCTATGATTGTATATCATTTTTATATAATTGTATCTAAGTATATACAGTCATTTTTACTCGGGAATGTATACCTAAAGTCTAAGAAGGTCGAATTAGATTCAATTAATTGATTATTCTAATTAACGGGCTACATCTACATATCTGGGTAAAAAAATGGCATTTTCCAATAATATTTTTATTCGATAGTATCGCCTGTTAGCTATAATTTCATTAAAATATTCCTAAAATTGCATGAGCTACAGCTTCTAACAGTCGGCCGGGCGAACAGTAGCAGCACCATACTTCAAACTTTAAAGGCGTTTTTCTCGAAACATTATTTTCAAAGTCGGTGGACATGATATCTCGAGAACTACCCGATGGATTGTTTCTCAATTTACAGGAGATACGACGAGAAAGATTTAAAGGTCGTTGACGATCTCACTTTTTTTAAATCGTCCTACATTTTTTTATAGTTACGTAAAAATGACTGCTGTTTTCATAAATTGTGTGTGCTCGAGTTTCAATCCGTCGCCATGTTGTCCAAAAAAATTATTTTAGAAATCGACGATCGTCAACGACTCGTATTTATTGTTAACTTGAATATCCCGTTTAGTTGTCGGATTTCAGATGAACCGTTTAAGCTGGAGAGTGTCCACCGTCAAACGTCACGAGAAAAAAATCATCTACCGGAAGCCATGTTTTTGTTGTTTTTCTGTATTTTTTGATGATTTTTTTAAAGGCTCTCAATATATATAATCTACCTTTGTGTGATAAAAAGAGCTTTCTTTTTCGCGAGCCGTTTCTTACAAACAAAAATTCGGAATTTGGCCATTTTTTGGGCCTCTACGTAGATGTAGCCCCCCTTAAGGGCTACATCTTCTAGTTTTAGACGTTGACCACTGTCAACGTCTAAAACTAAGCGATTTTTTTGGGGTGGAAGGACGAGTAAGAGGATAATAATATTTAAGACGTTATTAGTCGTATCTTCAAGTGAAAAAAAAAAAAATTATATTAAAAAAGTATGCAAAATGGTGACGCTGGAGCCATTCTCGCGAGGCATGTTGAATTTGAGACGCTCCGCGACACGCAGTATTACCGACGCAAATTTAAATGTGGAAAAAATAAACAAAATTCCTTTAATTTACTTTAGTATAGCTAGAGAAATACCCAGGGGATTATGAAAATATACATTTTTGTGTAATTGCCAAGCATTTTAAGTAAAAACTCAATTTTCGACTGAAAAAGGGACAATCATTTCGAAATAAATAATGTTATAATTAACTCATGGCAAATCCCGTACATATTTTTCTTCGGAATGTTATTTTAAAAATGTGCTTAAAATTTGGAGCGAATAGAATGAAAATTGTTCGAGTTGTGCTGCGTGCCGTTTTGAAAAATTGTGTTCCGAGAAAAAACGGGCCTTTTTTACAAGTAATAAACTTTTTCCCCCTTATTCTAGATGGTTCTAAGGATCTCTTGAGCCAATTAAAAAAAAAAATCGGTTTTTTTTAAATTCTACTGTGATGTTACCCCTCAAAATCACTAAGAATTCGAATGAAATTCGATCAATAAAGAATTAAAATTAAATTAATTAATTCAAAATCCTCACTAAATCTAACCCTCATAAAAAATGCTGATAATAAGTCAAAAAATTCTAAAATTCATAGTTACAAAAATACAAACCTGCAAATAATTTCGCATTTAAATTACAAAAAAAAAACGAATTTAATTCGACCAAATAGAAAAAGATCGATATAAATTTGTAATTCCTGAAGAGTGCGCGCGACAAACCTCAATTCGTTCTCGCGTTCCTTCATCTCGTTGAGTTCCTTCTGAATTTTTTCCTCGACAGGAACGTAGCCCTTTCGTACGGGTGGCTTCTTCGGCTCGTCGTCGTGCTCGATCTTATTCATGTCGAGACTCTTGCCGAAGGCCTTGAGACTCAGTGGATTCAGGGATATGGTCGGCGTCGGTGGTGGCGTCAATGGATCACCGTCGACGGTCTTAGATCTGAAGATCCTGCCGCGAGTCGCGAGGAATCTGTGCATGAGGCCCTTCTGACTCGGCGTCGTCGCGAAACGCAATGGCGTCGGCGTTGTACGCGCCGATATTACGCCGTTCGTCATTTTTGGCGTTAGCCTTGGTGTCGATGCGGCGAGGGCCGTTGCCTCGAGGATCTGGGGAGTCGAGGTCGTTCTCTTGAGCTTGCCGGACAGCAAGGCTTGTGGCATTCGTCGAACCTGTTCATTTAACGATTATTGGATTTTTATTTCGTAGCATTGCCTTTTTTCAATTCTAAATATAATTTCGACACTGAACATTGCGGTTATTGTTATTATTATCATTATTATCATTATTATTATTATTATTATTATTATGCTTTCTCTTCGTCTTATTCTTTTTCTTGTTATTGATATTATTGATTTTATCATTAGGATTATTATCATTTCCTTTTATATCACTCCCAGTGGTGTAACCTAAAAGTAATAATCATTTAAGGGGAGGGTAAGGGTTTCAGCGTGAAAAAGAACACTTTTTTGCGATTTTTTTTCATCTATTTGGATAGAGCAAATTTATTGAAACCTTTTGTACATTGTTAAGTGTCATTTCAGGAACACTCCGTGAAATTTGTACGCGAAAATATCCACAAACAAGCTGGTGCCGCATTTTTCTCGAAACAACTTTTTCAAAGTCCGTGTTCACTGCCATTTGAAAATTACATGACCGATTTATTTCAAACTTGGTACACACTTTTTACATACAAAATACCTCCCCCCAGCGGTTAGTTTGACATTTTTTTACATTGAGGGGGTTTTCCACCCCCAAAATGGCGGAATTTTTCGTGAAAAATAGCACTTTTCACTTTACATGACCACCAAAAATTTAGAAATGAAAAAAAAAAATTATCAAAGACCGTTGGGGGGAGGATTTGATGATACTTTGACTAAATTTTAATGGTACTTGATTTCAGATCATTTCTAGCTGAGATCAGTGAACACCGCAAATCGTGTTTTTCCAAAGGCGTTCTTGGAAAAGCTTTGTCACCGGCTTGTTTGTGGATATTTTCGCGTACAAATTACACGGAATGTTCTTGAAATGACACTTAACAATGTGCAAAAGGTTTCAATAAATTTACTCTATCCATATAGATGAAAAAAAAATTCGCAAAAAAGTGTTTTTTTTCACGCTGAAACCCCTACCCTCTCCTTAATATTGTTTTTATGATCAGCATTGTCATTATTAATAACGAGTATGACCCATTAGAATAATTATCATTATTAACGACCGCAATAAAAATAATAAAATAACAACAATAATAGTTGCTATCATCATTATTGTATTAATTATACATAAAGTATACATTAATTATACATTAATTATACATAAAGTATACATTAATTATTTAATGTATCATAAATATAATATTATAATAATAATAATTATTATTTATTGATTGAATGATTGATTAATATTCCGTAATGTGAAATTGAGAACTACGCTCTTCCAGAGTATTTTCAAAATACGTAATTATATTTCCTTCACTGGATCGTATACAGGCAGTATGAATATATATAAATATGAGGTATTCCAAGTGTTTTCAAGAAAAGAGCGAATAGTTCGCGAAATAATATTTTCACGCTTCTCGTTTTTTTACCGTTGGCGTACGACCTTAATTATTGATTCTAGAAAAAAAAGGTAGGAACAAAAACTGTCCAAAATTTCGTTCTCTACAAGTTTTTTCATGTTTGTTTATGCCCTAAAGTAAAAAATAAACGAAATAATGCAATAGCCGCTTTTTTCAGGTTTAATTCGAAAAATATCGATGGTAGAGAAGAAACTGTAATGACCAAAGTTGTAAAGCACTCGATTCCCTACAAGTTTAGTCTTGATCATTTTTACTTAAAAACTGCACATCGCTGAGTTATTCAACGAAAACAATTTCCCATTAAATTTAAGACGACGATATTAACTCAACGCAAGCCCAGTCTAGAATGAAACTTATACATTTTGTTTTACACTGATAAAAGAAAATTCAGTATAAATTTCAGCAGGATGAACCTAGTTATTGGAATTAAAAAATTAAAAAATTAAAGATTTTCTTTTTTTTGAGTAGTAGTACTTGAAAAATTTTGAATTGTTTTTAAAAATTGTTCGCATAAAAATGCATCTTTTTTTGTAGAGGCCATTTTTCGTACGACGAGTAGATCACTACGATACGATAATTTGAAATTTTATCGCGTGTAAAATCTTGCCTCCGAGTAAGCCGAGGTAGCTAGCCGATAAAAATCTACAAAAAAATGCCACGTACTCAAAATATATGATACAAAAACATGACCAACTTTGAAAAATATTGAAGAAGGTCAGGCTTTTAGGCCGTTCGAGAACACTTGGAATATATATATATATATATATATATATATATATATATATATATATATATATCATATATATATGCTTTCATTTTTACTACTTTCTTTTTTTAATTTTTTGGTTTTCAATGGTCATTTTAATTCACGTGCAGTCAATTTATCCAACGCCCCAATTGTGAATTTCATTCGGAAACGATCACGCGAAATCGTAATTTACTGGCAATGAGAAAACGCCAAACGTGTCACGAGTCTCTTTGGCTTGAATTTCTTAAATTTATATTCCTCTGTCTCAAGGCTAAGGACTGTAATAAAAGACAAAATAATGGAGCGCTGACAAAACAGACGATAGGAACGTTTATCAGTGAAGTGAAAGTCGGTTCAAAGTGTTTGTTTGGGTTTTTTTGAGAAATAGAATTTGAAATTGGAAGCAAGAAATAGTTCTCGGAAGATGCTCGTTCCGTGGGACGTTCGTGACGGAAAAGTTGGTCAAGATGAGTTTTGTCGGAGAGAAAGAAGAGAGAGAGAGAGAGAGAGAGAGAGAGAGAGAGAGAGAGAGAGAGAGAAACAACGATGCTAGATTTGAAAAGTCTTTTATGTAATTCCGGCAATCGCGATGAGGCCGCAAACAAGCTCTCGTCATAGTAAGTACGTGAACAGAATTGCTACAAGGGATTCGGACGTGACAGCGAGCGAGTAAACAGACATCAGCGTTTTCCTCGCTAGACGATGTAACTCTTCACGCTTATTTTATTATAATGCTTTTTTGTTTTATTTGTCGCCTTTACCGTACATTCGTACATGCAAAATTTCGTTTGCACTGCGACATGCACGTGGATACATTGTGAATTTAAATCAAGTGACACAGTGCCTGACTGTACGGTTTTTTTCTTCGCAGTTTCGTCACTGTAAGATCGCACGAGTCAGCTGAGACAATCGGCGCAGTCTTTCATGAACATTATTGAAGAACTGGGGCCTGTACTGATATTTAATAATAATTACAATAATTATAATAATAGTCATCATCATGATATGTATATATACGAAGTGTCTCGTAAATATTACGTCATACTCAAGGGGCTAGATTGCATCATGGCCTACTACAATATCAAATTTTGTCCAAAGGAAAAAAAAATCCTAAGGAAGAAAACCAACCGTTTTTAAGATTTTTGAATTATTTTAAATTCCGACAAATTACTTTGCATCATCTTTTCTCGCTGCGTTTTCGATAAATTGTTCTTTTTTTGTGTACTACTTTTTAGTATCCAAATAGTTTCGGTTAGTTGATTTTTCGATTTTATGTAAAACGGTTCCAAACAACGTTGGCGGCATTCCAAACAAAAAGTTTTTTTACATTCACTTAAGGGGATCGTAGGGGTTTCAGCGTGAAAAAAAAAACACTTTTTTGCGAATTTTTTTAATCTATATGGATAGAGTAACTTTATTGAAACCTTTTGTACATTGTTAAGTGTCATTTCAAGAACATTCCGTGAAATTTGTACGTGAAAATATCCACAAACAAGCCGGTGCCGCGTTTTCCTCAAAACCACTTTTTCAAAGTCCGTGTTCACTGCCATTTGAAAACTACATGACCGATTTATTTCAAACTTGGTACACACTTTCTACATATAAAATACCTCACCCCAACGGTTAGTTTGAGATTTTTTTTACATCAAGTGGGTTTTCTACCCCCAAAATGGCGGAATTTTTCGTGAATAATAGCACTTTTCACTTTACGTGACTACCAAAAATTTAGAAATGAAAAAAAAAATTATCAAAGACCGTTGGGGAGAGGATTTGATGATACTTTGACTAAATTTTAATGGTACTTGATTTCAGATAATTTCTAATAAAATAATAAGATAATAATAAAAGGCGTTCTAGGAAAAGCTTTGTCACCGGCTTGTTTGTGGATATTTTCGCGTACAAATTTCACGGAATGTTCTTAAAATGACACTTAACAATGTACGAAAGGTTTCAAAAAATGTACTCTATCCATATAGACGAAAAAAATCGCAAAAAAGTGTTTTTTTTCACGCTGAAATCCCTAGCCTCCCCTTAAGGCGGGACACCACTGTGACGGGTAAAAAAATCGATTTTTTTGTATTCCCTCAAATTATATATATTTAAGGGTCTACATCTATCTAGAGGCCCGAAAAAAGGACCAAATTCCGAATTCTTTTCTGTGAAACGGTCGGTGAAGACGAATCGAATTTTTTTACACAAAGGTACATATTTTGAGAGCTTTAATAAACATCACCAACAAATACAGAAAAACAACAAATTGAAGTTTTCAAAGTCCGTGGACATGATATCTCGAGAACCCATTGATGGACTATTTCTAAATTTACAGGAGATACGATGAGAAACATTTAAAGGTCGTTGACGATATCATTTCTTCAGATTCGACCTTCATTTTCTAATACTTATGTAAAAATGACGACATTTTTTCATAGATTTTGTATGTTCGAGTTTCAATTCGTCGCCACTTTGTTAAAAAAAATGATTTAACAAATCGACGATCGTCAACGACTCGTATTTATTGTTAACTTCAATAACCCGTTTGATTTTTATATTTCAGATGGACCGTTTGTCCTGGAGAATGTCCACCGCCAAACGTCGCGAAACAAATTTCATCATCTGCCGGCGGCCATGTTTTTGTTGTGTTTTTTTTTTTTTTGATAATTTTCTTTTAAAGGCTCTCGAATATATGCACATTTGTGTTAAAAAAATGTTTCTTTCCCAAACCGTTTCTCAGAAAAAAATCGGTATTTGGCCATTTTTTTGGGGCCTCTAGGTATAGATGTAGCCCCTTAAGAACATGTGAAGAAATGTTCGAGTTAAAATATTGAAAGTTGACCAAGTTTCAGACGATTTAGTGAGAGCAGATAGCGCAACAATTTACATGTATTAAAACTTTCAATCGCGTTTTTCTCCACCTGGCTAGATGATGGAGGATGTTCGATTTTTATATTATAAGTAAAGTTCCAATTGATGATACACTTATTTAATAATAATAATAATAATAATAATAATAATAATAATATGATTCACATAATGTTGATTAAAAAAAATGTGTGTCCCACTAATCTTTGGGTATTGTGTTGGTTATAAATTTGTTTGGGTTTATGTTGGTTATAAATAGCCCAATCCGTTCATTTTCCGATCTCCAAATATTGCGATTATATTCATCATTCATTAAATGGGTATATTTTCTTCGTAACATAATTCGTAAGGTTACTATAAAAATCCATAAAACTTGTTTTGACCAGCATAACGACAATTTCCGAAAAATGTCCCCAGACATGTTTGATCACTTGGGTTTGGAGCATTTCTATATAGTGCAATTACAATTGATTTCTATATCTATCCTATCTGGCAATTACCCCATCAGAGTATTTATCTTGTGTATTTGTACGATATAGTGATATAGCAGTATCCTGATTTCCTGCGTACAGCCTTGCGGGGTTTTTACTTATTACCCTTCGCTGTTAAGGGGAGATATACACCTAGATGGTCGAGGTCGAGGATTTAGAAGCTATGAACATTCCGTCGACCGCAAAAGACCTACACTATAGGCCTGGATTCCATGTAAGTTCACAAATTTCATGATTCATTCATTCCCAAATTTTCAAACGCGTTTTTCTCAAAACCACGTTTTTCAAATCGGTATCCAAAATTTCTCGAAAACCAATGAACCGATTGCCTTGAGGTTTTTTGAGGTTATACTATACACCATTATCTAGTACTTGTCATAGGATTTTTGTTTCCGTTACTTAGTTTTTGTTTTATAAGCAGAATGATAACTAATTTTTGGCCCAAAAATCACTATTTATGTTCAAACGTCCGCCATTTTTTCATAAATCGATGTTTTCAAAATCGGCTATGACAAGTACTAGATTATAGTATCTAATTTAATAATCTTTTTGGTTTTTTTCAGACGATTTTTGAAGAAACGCCAGTGGGCACCGTATACACAGATTTTTTTATGACGCTCCAAGGATCATACAATATCCTTGTATATTTTTGATATTTTTAAATAAAGAAAATTAAACATATTTTTGAATTTATGTACTTTTAGATAATTAAAACACCAATCCGAAATTTCAAATAGTTTTCCTTGAAAAAATTCACAAAAATTACCATTTTTCCGGCTCCTAGGTGTATATCTCCCCTTAAACCCATTCCTATCACTCCCTAGCCGCACTTTGCTAATCTAACCTAACTTCCGTTGCGTCTACAGCCGTCTTCAGGCGGTCCGATCAGCAAAATTTGCTAATTTGGATGATTTTTTTTTAAAGGGAAGATTTCATCATGATTTTTAAGACTTAGGGTATGTTTTAATACTACTTTTGGCTGTTACGTGGTATTTTTTTTTTATTCATCTTTAAAATTGGCGGAGGTATGGCACAGTTTTCGAAACCGAATTTTCAAAACTGGCCTTCCATTCCATTTTTGTTGTTGTTCCATTTCGGAAAAAGATGGACGTAGGGTCATAAGTTGGAATTTCGATGTGATTTTTTTTTACGGAATATGTTTCAACTATCCTGACAACTGTTACTTTATGAATAAAATCTGTAAGATGCGTAGTTTTTGAGAAAAAAAATTAATTATTTTTTCCATGAAAAAATTAATACTTTATTTTTTGTCAAGTCGGATCAACTTGTCGCGTGTTTTGTTGATACTATGTGGTAGCTCTAGTGATATTATACGAACAAATAAATAAACCACGCGCGTTGGCTCGCGGTCGCGCCAGAAATTTGACATTTAAATAAACATTGTTCGGCTCGTTTTGCGAACAGTTCTTAGTTCTCCGTAACTATTAATGTATTTTCGTGTACTGCAGTACAATTTAATCGACTTTGTGAAGATCAAAGTAACGAATAATGACGTTTTCATTATTTTTTTCTGCCATCTTAAAGATTTTTGCTAAGGTAAACGGCACGGTACGTATTTAATTTCGAGTGAAGATCTAAAATTACGTTGCAAAATAAAACTATTACGGGCAAATTCTATTCCTTTATTTTCAAAACACGATATGAACAAATGACTCATTTTTAGTGGGCGGCCTTAAAAAGTTTGACGTTATGATCTACATAAGTAGATAAGATAATCCGTTTACCACCAATCACTTAGCCACCTGCAAACTTATTTTTACCTGCACGAATGATTAAGTAATCTTGGGTACTCGGCCCCTGTTATCAACAAACAACACCATCTAAAAACTCATCAAGTCTAAAAACTTTACCTTTAACTTAGCAAAAATCTTGAAATTGGCAGAAAAAAATAATTAAAACGTAATTTTTCATTACTTGAGTCTTCACAAAGTCGATTTAAATATACTACAGTAGACGAAAATGCAAGAATAGATATGGAGAAATAAGAACTCTTCGCCAAACGAGCAAACATTTTTTTGAATGTCAAATTTATCGCGTGGCCGCTAGTGAACGGGCGTGTTTTTTTTTCGGTATAATATCACTAGAGCTACTACATAGTACCGACGAAACAAATTCATCCAATTAGGAAAAAAAAATAAAGTATATTTTTTTTCCATACAAAAAATAATTGATTACTTTTTTCTCAAAAACTAAGCAACTTACAGAGTTTATTCATAGAACAAAATTTGTCAGGATAGCTGAGACCAATTCTGTAAAAAAAAATCAGATCGAAATTTCAACTTATAACCCCATGTCCACCTTTTTCCGAAATGGAACCATTGTGTGACGGGACGTGCAGCTAAAAACCTAATCGAACGATTCTGATGAAATTCAGTATAAATCATTCTAACCTTATTGTCTAAAAGATGACCCTACATTTTTTGGAAAATTAAAAAAAAGGTACGTTTTTATTGTAAAATAAAGCCATTTTCGGAAAATTCAATCTTTTTGTTTCAAAGCGTACCTTTTCGAAGATTTTCAACGTTTCTCACTTTTTTTGGTTTATATGCTGCGCATCAGTGTGATAAAAAGGAAAATCTTGGTTGGTTTTGTTTTCAGGTTAATCGCGCCGACGCTACGTGTCACGCCGTCTGACAACATCTGCTGCAACCCGGTCAGAAGATCGTGCCGTACTTCCGCCATTTTTAAATATTAATAAAAAAAGTTTAAACCATGTAACAGCCAAAAGTAGTAATAAAACATACCCTAATGCTCTTTAAAAAAAATACCATGAAGATCAGCCATTTTTTTTCGCCTAAATGTACCCCCCCCCCCCTCCCCTCCACTTAAGCTGCACTATACCGCATTTGCTGAGGGTACGGGGAAACTGTGGAAAACCCGTACCGGTAGAGACATATTCTTCTGATTCTTTGGTCCACAGCCTTCAACTCAAGTATCTACACCAAAGTATTAGAATTGGCCTTCCCCGCTGACTGGTTGATGCGCCAGCCGGTGCACGGCCAAGCGGTCACCGCTCCGAGTACCGGCTATGCACAACGCTGCTCAACTCGAAGTACCGTCGGAGGCGAACCGCGACCGCCCATCCACCAGTGTCGCCATATAGAAATTTATATGAATAATCATTCATATACAGTACCGATCGAAAGTTTTCCATCACTTAGCGTAATTGCGCAATTATATTAGAATAATATAATTCACTTTATAGAGCGTAAAGTATCTTCGTAAAATAAGAAATGAAAATTAATTACACTATTCTAATATAGTTTAGCAAATATCCAAAGTGTTCGAAACCTTTTTACCGGTACTGTGTGTGTATACAGGGTGACCCAGAACTGAATGCGTTCCCTGAAATGGGGGGTTAGGGGTGAAATTCTGATTCGATTGATATAAGCATGTGTGGGTCTCAGATCAACCCCTGAATTGTTATTAATTTTTAAAGGTGGGCCAATCAGGTGCGCCCGATGAGCCTACGTCGGTGAGCGATACGCCGGCACATCGGGCGCACCTGATTGGCCCGCCTTTAAAAATTAATAATAATTCAGGGGTTGATCTGAGACCTAGACATGCTTATATCAATCGACTCAGAATTTCACCCCCCCCCCCTCCCCATTTCATCGAACGCATTCACTTCTGGGACATCCTGTATACTAGTGGAATTAATTCAGGACACTTTCAATAAAAAATTTCCTTTCTTCATATTTACGCAAAAAATGTATATTCTGCTACGCCGAAATAATCCGTTAATATTTGTATTTCAATCTGTAATGTTTATACTTAATATTTGCCTCAATAAGCCTACTTTTATAACAATATGAAACATAAGTGATTATATCGTAAAAATGATAAATAAAAGCGAAATTTCTAAAAAATTGAAAGATGTCCAGAATTAATTCCACTAGTGCATATACTCCTTTATTTACATAGCAATTATTGATGGCCTGCGCTAAATCTCAACAGGTCAGGTATTGTGCGATCGAACATCGATGTGAGTACGATTTAAAATTCGTCGCCCCCTTTCGAGTCCCAAAAACACTCACGTTTGATAAAGCTGTAAAACACTCGTACATATGTTTTCTCTCTTAATTACCCGACAACGGGACCGGGCTACATCCTCACTCCACATCCTCGTACGTACTCTTCGGCGAGTGAAATTTTAATAACGTACCGAAAACGCCTGTGTATATATATGTGCATATCTGTGTCTGTCTGTCTGTGTGTGTGTGTGTGTGTGTGTGTGTGTGTGTGTGTGTGTGTGTGTGTGTGTACGTACACACACACACACACACACACACACACACACACACACACACACACACACACACACACACACACACACACACACACACACACACACACACACACACACACACACACACACACACACACACACACACACACACACACACACACACACACACACACACACACACACACACATATACACACATGAAGAAAGGAAATTTCGAATCCGTTATGTCTATGTATTATTGTCTATCGGCCTATTCGGCTGTTTTAAGGTGATTTTGAAGACATACGTCGAACTCGAATGTCTTAAAAATCATCTTTTTCCCATATATATATATATATACGCTCAAACATATGCACCTTCTCACGCGCGTTCGAAATTTTCACAGGTGTTTCTAAATACACATCTTCGATCTACGTTTTATAGCTAACGACCCAATTCTCCCGCACAGCTGCGCAACTTTTCGCTCTTCCCCGAGGTACAGCCTCATTATAATCTTGCGTTTCACCATTGAATGCATAAAGATCCAGTCTTACGATCGTCCGTAGCCTCTCGATCGACCAACTTCCCCGCAAAGTCTTTCATATGCACAATGAACGAGTTTTAAAAAAGGCCACGAAATATATTTACGAAAAAAAAAAGATTCGGAAGATCGCTCGACCGAATTACGGAGCGGTTTGTAAAAATAAAAAAATATTGTTCGTGCCAGTAGGCAGAGAACGAACGTAACGAATTAATTTCATGCTCGTTTTATTCGTATCACGAACAATGCTTCTTTTCCGAAATTCTCGTCGACGTATTTCCTTCTGTACATGTGTTTTTGGAATAATTCGATCCTCGAGATGATAACGCCGAATAATAATAATAATAATAAGAAGAAAAAAATGACGAATATAAAGATCACGAAATACGAGATATTATTCGTGCTCTTTTTATTCGTGCTACTTTTATTCTTTCGAAACTACCGGCAACCTATTTTTTGGGGAAACTTAAAAATAAATAATGCTTCAAAATGAATGAAGTCATGTGAAGCTTTCGAACAATCATAACAAGACGGAAGAGAAACGAAAGACATAACAAAATAAATAATATTGTTCGTACTCTTTTTTTGCCTCACTCGCATTACTTTTTTTCCAAATATATCTGCGCTTTATTTTTTTTTCTGTACATACGGTGGGTAAAAAAAAGTATTTGTACGCGTCGTCTTTTTCAAATTATCCTACGAAAAAAATATACTGGTTCATTGAGTTCCCGTGTTCGATAGCTTATCCTAAATATGCATGGCGTCTGTTTACAAAAATCTTGGGTAAATACGAACAAACAAATAAAGCCAAATTAACAACACTCTCGTGTGAGCTGTACAAATTCTTTTTTTACCCACTCTATGTCTTGTCGTAATTCGATCCGCAATAACACAGAACAACAATAACAATAGTAATAATAAAAAATAAAATGAACCTTTGAATCGACGTTTTCGTACGAAGTTGTTTTAATGCTACCGACGTTCCTGAGCTCGTGTTCCCGCTCGGTAACTTCCTCTATTTCTTTCTGTATCCTATCGGTAGCCTTCTTCAATTGCTCCAGTCTGTGATCGCTCTAAAAATCGGCAAGATGCAAACACGTATCACTGATAAACCCACACACACACACACACACGCACGTAGGTCCACGTAGCGTTGTTAAAAGATAACGTTGTTAAATTAACAAATGGATGAACAAATAGCTGGAATATCACTATACGTTAGAATTGTTCAATTATTAATGACTCGATCAACATTGAGACGTTGATAACGATAATGATTTATGATCGGTAAAAATATTTAGGAATTTAATTCGCGGATAAGGAACGCGAGCTTATCGAAAGGATCATACGAAAAGCGTGTGCTCGCTCGCGTCGGTCGACCAGCACAGTCTCTCTTCACCGCCGGGCAAGAATGTCGGCGATCGAGACGATCACCTAGAAAGAGAGAGGGAGGGGAGAGAGAGAGGGAGAGAGAGAGATAGAGAGAGAGAGGGAAAGAGAGAGAGGGAGAGAGAGAGGGAGGGAGAGAGAGAGGGAGGGGAGAGAGAGAGAGAAAGAGAGAGAGAGAGAGAGAGAGAGAGAGAGAGAGAGCGAGAGAGAGAGGGGGGAGAGAGACAGAGAGGAGAGAGGGAGAAAAGGAGGGAGAAAGAGCAGCCATCCTTGCCACGGAGAGCGAACGAGTTAACTGTACCCATCGCCTGTTTCCTTTCTATAAAAAAAAAGGAAAAATGGGCCATACCGATCTTCCTATACTCCCAGGAGGAGCCTCGGGGTGAGGAGTCCTTCGCACAAATTTCACGCATCCATCGCGACGAGGATATCTCGCGAATTATCGGTCCGCGACATTCGGCAACGCCAGAGGATAATAATTTTCCCTTGTGAAAGTACAGCGCGGCCAAACTTTTGACAAAACGGTGAAAGTTTTTTTTCTCGTTTTCATTTTTTATATCGCGGATTTCGATACACTCAGCGATTTCGGGGATCCGAAGGCGGATACGAATTATTTTGATTTTGGGTCAACCGTGTGGGATATTGTTCCTCTACCGGAAAGGCCGAAATCAATGGGGCTTAAATTTAATGCTTTATTTGGAAAATCGTTCTCGAATGCGCGGCTTGTGAAAAATCAGTTTGAAACTTATTTCGGTTGGTAATGTGCGAAAATGAATAAGAGAGAAAATGAGGGTTTTGTAAAGTATAGTGTACGCTCTACGTGGATCTCAGTATATCTGGGAATGACGGAGGTCATGGCGAAACATCGAGAAATCGAGGTATCTATTAATCTATTAAGGGGTTAGGCCACAGTAACGGGTATAAAATCATGTGCGGATTTAGCAATTTTTTTTTGTATCAAAAAGTGATTCACTCGCACAATTAATTACACATCGATTTAGTATGAATATCAAGCTGTTAGAAAATATGTATTTTTTTTTTCGATGTACAAAATGGCATACAACTCGAAACTTCTCAAAACAGCTTTTTTCCAATCGGCGTGACAAATAACTTCAACAATTTTCACTCGATTTACTTCAAATTTGAAAGTTATGTTCCTAATTGCATTTCGCAGACAAGTACGTACGGAATTTCTGATTAATCGAAAACTTTTCATTTCATGAGCCGTTTATGATCAGTTATAACGAAATTTTTCACTGAAAATTCATTTCTTAAGTTCAAATACCTACCACTATTGAGTAAAACAATATGTTTAACGGCGGGGTAAAGTTAATTCGGCGAAAAAAAGGCATGTTCTTAATATTTTTTTTTGCGTAACGAATAGTGTTCGTTTATTGAAAAATTTACATATAATAAAGTAACATTTGAACAACATTCTCCTAAATTTGCATTGCAAAATATTCAAAATTGAGCGAGTGAAAATTAAACCCCGGAGGCGCCTCGAAAAAAAGTTGGTTTGCGGTGTGCACCATAGCTCGCAACAGAATCATTTGAAACAAAAAAATCAAAATGCATTTGTTAAAGGAGATGTTTCTCGAGGTAATGACGGGAGGATTTTTTTTTTCGATTTTTCTCAATTTTTCGTAGCACTTGGGAGCCAAAAACCCGATTTTCGCTAAAAAAATAGGCTAATTTGTTGTTGAAAAATTAGTAATTATTTTAAAAAAAACAAAAAAGCTCTCGACAATACCTGGTGAATTATGTGAAGAAATACTGTGCAAAATTTCAAAGCGATTGGTCCAGTAGATTTTGAGGTATCGTGCACACGGACTTCAAATATGACAAGTCTCAGAAAAACGGTTTGAAAAACGCAGAAGAGAAGAGAACGGCATGGAGCAGTAGACGCTCAAATACTCATAACATCGTCAATTTTACTCCGATCGACTTGAAATTTTAACACAATATTCTTGATATATTATGCATTCATTTAAACAATTTTTAAAAAATGAAAAAAAAATTTAAATACTTTACCCCGCCCTTAATTCCGTACGTACTTCTCTAGGTATTTTAATGTAGATTGACAAGAATTTTTGTTTTTTGTTCTAGGTAAAAAATTGTTGATGCTGAATGTCAGGCCATTTTGTACATCGAAAAAAAAAATATATATTTTTTCTAATAGCTCGATATTCATACTAAATAAATGTGTAATTAATTTTATGAGTGAAACACTGTTTCAGAAGAAAAAAAATTGTTAAATTCCCACATGATTTTACACCCGTTACTGTGGCCTAACCCCTTAAGGAATCATCAGAGTGGAAAATTTTGAAAAATCATTTTTTTTTTGCATTATCCGATAGTATAGACTGTTGTAAACACGGACCTGGCATCGCCGATTGGTCGTAAGTAGACAATTTATATGAACATTCTGCACTCGAAACTTTAAATGCGTTTTTGTCGAAATGTCGTTTTTCAAAACGGTGTACACTCTCGAAGGAAGAGTTTTCAAGCTATCCATCTCAAATTTTGACACAACATTCTTCCCGCCATTTTTTATCTTGCTACGGAAGCTTTATTTTTAAATCTTCATATTGTTTTTAACGAAAAACTCCAAACTATAGGCTAAATTCGATACTTTTTTTTTCAATCCGCCGTTATTTTGTCAATATTGATTTTTCAAAGACCTCCGCAGCAAGATAGTGGCTTTCATATTGATTGTCTTTACAAAATTTGTTTCAGATAATATTTATGGCCACAATCGTGTACACGTGAGGACTCCTTTTTTATTACCACGTTTTTATCAACTCAGTTTGCTTGTTGTCTGTTTGTCTGTTCGGTACAATTTTGCAATCGATTTTGAACTATCTTGCGGATGAGCTAGAGACTCAAAACTTCGAACATAGCTCAGATCTGGATGACAGACAAATAAACAGACAGGCAAGTCTGTCACAGAGAGAAAAATAGAGAACAAAAAATTGTTAAGAAAATGTATAAAAAATATAGTTCAGGGACAGTGAATTTTTTAAAAATAATAGGAATAATAATATTAATAGTGAATAGTGCATTAGTAACGATTTTTGCGACGGTCAAGGAGACAGCCCCCCCAATGCAAGCGACGCCTAGACAAGGAGAAGCGAAATTTCACACGAACAAGACTAAAAAGCAGAAAATAAAATTATTTAAATAAAAAAATGTTTAAACTACGTTTTTAAAACGGACTGAAAATGTATAAAATAATTTTTCCCAGCTCCACACAGATTTATAACCCAATACAGATTCCTAACCGCACACAGATTGTCCGGAAAAATTTGTGATTACGAATTTTTAATAGCTATGAAAATACCTGTAAGATTTAAAACGAAAAACGTGCGGCGAGTGCATAGATAATAGTATGGACTATAGAGAGTAGTTGTCGTCGAGAAAACTAACAAAACAATTCATATCATTTGCAGTGAAATAAAATTGTTGGTGACTTAGGTGAACTATTCATACATCAAATATCTATTACATGAGACCCACGTTTTTCGTTTTAAGGTCTTAGGCCTCTCTAGAGGCCGAATGAATAGGCTCCTTGGGGATTTTTTTATCAGAAAAACTACAAAATAAATCGAGATTACAAAACGGGTGTCCATTATACGAATCAGTGACTGTATACAATCATTTTTTTTTAAGCGATTCATTTCAAAATGGCGGCTGTGCAGCGTTTATCCCAAAACTGCATTTTTTAAGTTGGCCGGAAACTTAACTCGGACAATTTTCAACCGATTCACTTGAAATGTTGAATATATATTGAAAAATACATTGTCTATGGAAGTGAGTAGGATTTTTTTTATATTGCATAGTTCATTTGTTATTAACAATTATCTGACTTCAGGTTACCTGATTTTTCAGGCAAATGTTTCACTTTCTATTTTGGAAGTGAGCCATTTAGCCAAAAATCAATATATCGAAAAAATCCTACGTACTTTAGCAGTTATTATATATAATGCAAAAAAATTCATTGGCTCATTATAATTAAAAAATTACAGGAGCTGTTTGTCCGGCCGTGGACCCTGGAAAAACGGAGACGTCATCGGAAAAACGCTGCACAGCCGCCATTTTGAAATTAATCGGTTCGAAAAAATTATTGTATACAGTCACTGATATGTGTGATAAGCACCATTTTTTGTAATCTCGATTTATTTTGTAGTTTTTCTGAGAAAAAAATCCCCAAAAAGCCTATTTTTTCGGCCTCTAGAGTGGCCCCTTAATCTTAACCCTTTAAATCTTACAAGTATTTCCATAGCTATTGAAAATTCACAATCACAAGATTTTCGGACAATCTGTATGCGGTTAGGAATCTGTATTGGGTTATAAATCTGTATGGGGCTGGGAGAAATTGTTTTATACTTTGTAGTCCGTTTTAAAAAAGTGGTTAAATTTTTTTTATCATTTTCTTCGAAGACATTTTCAACCGTTAAAAAATGTAAAAAATAAATCAACATAAACGTTTAAAAATTATTTTATGTTCTTCGTAAGTGTTTTGATTTGACATTAGAAAATCAGACTGATTAGGGTATTTTATGTATCGAAAAAAATCGCGAACATCAGGTATAATAATAATCGAGTTTTATTTGCACAACTTGCTTTACAAGTTTTTTACAAAAAGTTTTCGCTTTGTTCAAACACATTTTTCTTACGTCTACCTTAATTCTATGTTCTACCCCGCATATCTTTGCTCTTTTTTTGTCACTTTACGCCTCATCTCCCTCGCTTTCAACTCCCTCTTCCTCCTTGCGCATTTTTTTACATAGTTCCTCTATTTCTCTGAAATACTGGCATATCCCTATATTTATCTTTCCACTCAACATGTTTATCATTTCCCCCTTTATCGCCACCTTATCCACTCCTCGCACCCACTCCTCAGCTTCCTTTTTCGCTTTCGTCGTTACAATTTTCCATCCTTTTTCACATATTAGCAGGTGCTCCATTGTTTCATTTTCTTTCTCGCAGATTCTGCATCTCCAGTCTTTTTCCCCCTTCTTCCCCGCCCTCCATGTATTTCCGCATCTTAATCTTGCCCACATTTCTTTATCCCTACCCTTCACACCCTCTTCCGCCCAATACTTCCATGGCCTTTCGTCATTTTCCACGATATATTTGTAGTTGCTATTATATGACGATTTTCCTATTCTTTCCTCCTCCTCGTCCAAAATTTTCTTTTTTAGGCATTCTAAACCTTCTTTCATCTTTTCATCTATTTTACCCTCTTCCCTTTTTTCTCTTATCATTGTTATTACGTCCTCTATCCCCATATCCTTTAACACTTTCTCCAAATTCTTCCCCCACTTTGATGGCATTCCATTGCCAATTGCCCTTACCTCCTCCATCAAACAAATTTTTGGCCATCTTGAATCGTCCATTCCCAGCACCTCTCTTATGTACCTAAACACTCTTTCCCTTATCAAATAGGCCATTGTTGGCACACCCAGCTCCCTTCTCCAAATATAATTCGGGGTTGTTTTACTTATTCCTAGCGCCATTTTGCAGTATCTGCTCTGTATTCTTTCGAACACCCCAATTTCCCCTATTCCCCAAATCTCTACTCCGTACATGGCTCCTGCTTTTACTATAGTTTCTAATAGATAGAGTCTCTCTTCCATCATATGTCTTCCCGCTCTCTTCCATATCCCCCAAACCATATTTGCTGCCTTTTGCGTTTTCCCGGCCAGCTTTTTTCCATGTGCCCAAATTGAATTTCTGCTTGTAAACCAATACCCTAAATATTTAAACTCGTTCACTATCTGGATTTTGTCCCCTTTAATCCCCCATTCTTCATTCTTCCTTCCTTTTCCCCCATTCCTAAAAATCATTATCTTCGTTTTTTTCGCATTTATTTCCATTTTATTATTGTCTGCCCATTTTTCCAAGTCCTTTAATATGCTGCTTAAACCCTCCACTGTATCAGCTATCGCCGCCACATCATCAGCATATTTTATTGCAAAAATTTTTTCCTTCCCCATTACCACTCCTCCTTCATTTTTCTTTTCCCACATATCCTCTAAATCATCTACGTATATATCGAATAAAACCGCACTTAATGCGCATCCTTGCCTTACCCCTATCTTTGTTCTGAAACTGTCCGTAGTTATTCCATTCGTTTGCACCTCTGCCCTTGTATCCTTATAAATTTCCTTTATTGTTTCCAGCATATTCCCTTCGATTCCTTTCTCTTTTAATTTTCTGATCATTATTTCCCTACACACTCGATCAAAAGCTGCCTTAAAATCAACAAACGCTACATATAGCTTTCCTCCCTTCACTTTTAATTGTTTATTGATGACCGCGTTTAAAGTAAATATCTGATCCCTTGTTCCTCTGCCTTTCCGGAATCCTGCCTGACTTTCTTTTAATTTTTTGTTCCTCTCTATCCATTTGTTTAGCCTCTCTGTCATCATTTTTGTTAGCAACTTATATCCTACATCTAAAAGTGATACCCCCCTATAATTCTCCGCCTTGTCCCTCTCTCCATCTTTATATATCGGCACAATCCTTGCTGTTTCCCATCCCTTCGCTATTCCTCCTCTTAACCATATTTTGTTTAAGGCCCCTCTCAGCTCTTCCCTTTGTACCCTTGGTAGTGACTTCAAAAATTCCCCACTAATCCCGTCTTCCCCCGCCGCCTTTCCGTTTTTCATCTTCTTCAGAGCCCCATCCAGCTCTTGCAAGCTGAACAACTCGTAAAATTCCCTTTTCTCTTCTCTTTCCGCCTCATTTATTTCTGTCTCTTCTCTCTCCGAGCCCCTTTCGTCTTCTTCTCTTACGCCCATTTCCCTCTCTTGATTCTCTTCTCCATTCAGTAATCTTTCAAAATGCTCTTTCCATTCTTTCTTGGTTATTTTACCACCAATTGTACCCCTTCCTTTATTCCTGAATTTATTAATTGCTTTCCACCATTTTGTCATGTCCTTTGCCTTCCCGACCTCCTCCCAAATTTTATACCGCCATTCCTCTTTTGCCCCCCTGTATGTTTTTTTTAATTTCCTCCTTTCTTCTTCTAGCTCTTGTTTTTTCTCCAGATTTCTTTGTTTCGTAAACGCTTTCAATTTTTCCCATACCGCACTTCTCTGCTTTTTGCATTCGTCGTTGAACCACCTTGGCAACCTTCTCTCTCTCTTTGTTTTTTTACATTTTTTCCTTAACCCCGACTTCTCGGCCGCTCTCCAGATTTTTTCTTTCACCCCCTCCCAATCTTCCCTCCCTTTATCCATTTCTTTCTCTTTTTGTATTTCTTCTATAAACTTTTTTGCCTTTGTATCATTCCAGAATAACCTATCGCTTTCTTGTTCACGCTCCTCTTCTTCTTCTTCCTCTCCGACGTTATCCTCTTCCCATACCGCATATATTGGTAGGTGATCAGACTCAATTCTCTCTACCACTTCCATCCATTTGATTTCATCCCTTCCACCCCTATCCACAACTATTATGTAGTCTATCACTGACCCACAACATTCGTCCCCCCCTCCTATGAATGTCACTTTGCCCTCCCTATCCCCTTTCACTCTTCCGTTCAACACCTTCAAACCCACCTCTTCGCACAGGTTTAACATTCTCCTTCCTTCCGTGTTTAATATCTTGTCTTGGGATCTTCTTATTTCCCCGCCATTTTCATCCAGCCCTCCCTCGTTTATTGCTTGCTCCCCCCCTATTCGTGCGTTCATATCCCCAACAATTAGTACTTTCTCTTTTTGTTTCGCCTCTTCCATTATTACTTCTCTCAGCTGTTTTTCTATCTTTTGTATACCCACATTATTATATATTGTTATTATTGCGGTTTTCCCCCTTATTTTATCATTACCCAATATTAGACCAAATGCCCATTCCCTTATTTCCCAATTCCCGTCCCAACTCTTTTTTATCCCGACCGCTTGACCTCCCTTCGCCCTTCCCCGTTTAGCCCCTGCTTCCTTATGCGCTGCTTTGAACATCCACTTAAATTTCTCACTCATTTTTGACCTTGCGTTCGTCTCATCTTTTTTCTCCACCCACGTTTCTTGCAAAATGACTATATCCGCTTCTTCTATAAACCCCCACGCTTCCCCAATTTTAAATATTCCTGCAACATTCCATAATAATATTTTGACTTCGCCACTTCCCTTTACGCATTCTTTCTTTCCCGTCTCTTCCCTTAACCCCGCTGTGTCTTCTTTCTTCTCTCTTCGTTCTTCCTCCAATTCGTCATCCTCAACGCCGTCCTCCCCGGTCGTTCCGAAATGGCTGCCTCCATCCATCCTCTACTCCCATTCTTTCGATATCTCCTTTCCCCTCGTTCCATTTCCACCACCTCCCTTCCAACCAAATTTTCATGTACCTTACTTCCGCTTGTCTGCCGTATCTCCTCTCGTGTTTCGCTACCTCTCGCAACCACTTTTGTATCTCTTTCTCCCTTTTGGTGAAGTCATTGTTTATCCATATATTCGTTCCCTTCAGTTCCTTCCTTCTTCTCAGGCTCTCCATCTTTTCGGTCCAGCTTTGGAACTTCAATATTACAGTCCCATTCCCAGAGAATTTTGTAGTTGTTTTTCTCCTTATATTCTGCCTGCATCTTTCTTCAACCTTCTCCAACACCTTGTCCTTTTCATCTCTCTCCCCCTCTTGGAATGTAATATTTATGTTATTCCTTCGATGCTTCCTCCTATTGTTTTCTTCTTGCCACTCTCGTTCATTTATTGCCCGTGGCTTCCTCCCCAGGATCTCCTCGCGATTTGCGTCTTCTCCTGCCTTCGTGACATTGTTGTTTTCATCCGCTCCTACTGCTCTTCTTCTCTCCTTTCTTACTACGTGCCAACCCCGTCCCGATTCCCCTGTTCCACATCCTGACTCCTCGAGATTCCTCCACCCCTCTTCTTGTTCTCTACTCCCGTATCTTCTGTCCTCACTTATTTTTTCCGCCGTTGCCCTTCTCGCATTTCTCTTTCCTTCTTCTCTGTTGCACGTTGTGTTTTCTTCGAATTTTCCTTCTGTCCCACCCTTCTCCCCTCCATGCTTACTGCCTTCGAGCCTGTTTATCATATTTAGCAACATACGTCGCTCCTCCCCCCACTGCTTCTGGTCCTGCTCAGCTTTTTTTCTTATTTCCTTCACCTCCCTTTTGTACTCCTCGATCTCCCGATGTCTTTCCGCGCATTCCTCGCACTGCTCCTCACCCTCTTCCTCGCATTCTTCCTTTATTCTATTTACTTCCTCCCTCCACCACTGTTTCATTTTTTTTTCTAGCTCGGCCACGCTATTCCTCATTGTGCATCTCATCCTTACCTCCGCTTCTTCAATTCCTTTCATCCACGTATACACACTAAGATTGCTGACGTGTTTCTCTTCATGTTCTTTCTGCCCTTCCTCCTCTCCATCTTCTTCTGATTCTTCCAATTCTTCGCCCTCCTCGTTTTTCTCCTCCTTTTGATCATTTTCCTTTTCCCCGTTTCTCTTTTTCTCTTCCTCATCCTCTTCAGTATCTCCATAGTTTTTATATTTTTTCAGTGGCGGCGATTGTATCTCGCACACTCCACCCGTTGATTCTATTAACTCGAAGAATTCCCTCACATCTCTGTTCGTTTCCTTTTTCTTTGGACGCCCTCTCTTCCTTTTCTCCGTTACTTCTGCTGCTCGTCCTTCCTTATCGGCCGCTGTCTCCTCGTGGTTCCTTTCAGTCCCACGGCGCTGCTGCTCCCTTTCTCCTGCCTCGTTTCCGCTCTCGTTGTCCCCTCTCGCCTCCCGGCCATCTTCTCGCCTAACCTCTTCTTCACACTCCCAATTAGTTTTCCTCGAAACTTCGCCCATCTCACTGTTTTCCACTAAACTTATTATCACTTTGCTTTCGGCTGCTCCTCCCCTCTCTCCTCCACTACTCACTTGCCCTTTTTCTCCCTTTCTTCCTCTCAAATTGCTGCGATTTACACTCCCGGCTTTCTCAACGCGTCCGCTCTTGCCTCGTATCCAACCGGAAGTCGCGAACATCAGGTATTTTTCGACCCGTTACACTGTGATGATCCCTTAAGGGGTTACCCCCGTAACCCCTTAAGGGATCATCACAGTGTAATAAAAAAAATCGATTTTTTTTATTGCATTTTTTGAAGTATAAGTATCTGAGAATATGTCCGGAAAGTTTCAAGTCGATCCGAACAAAATTGACTGAGATATGAGCGTTGAAAGAGAAGAATCCGTTCTGTAAACGACCGGAAATTGAAACTTTAAACGCGTTTTTCTCAAAATGGCATTTCTGAAGTCGGTGACCAAGATTACTCGAACACTAATGAACCGATCTTCTTGAAATTTTGCAGGCTTATTTAATACATAAAAATGTAGTCTTTAATCGTTCGATTTTTTTTTCGAAAAAAATGGCCGTTTTATAGCCAAAAAACGGCCGTTTTTTTCGTTAAAATCGAACCATTAACTTTGACTGTCCGCCATTTTGTGAAAAATGAATATTTTTTAAAATCCTTCGATTAAAGACTAGTTTATACTTATATTTGACTGAATCCATCCGCATTTTTTTTCAGATGATCCACTTCGCCGCAATGTTGGTCACCGCAAACCGTGTATATAAAAACATTATTTCATTGACGGCCATTTGCTACTAAATAATGTAATATTTTTCAATAAAAAAATTACTGAAAATTCTTCAAGATGTGTTCTTTAAGATGGTATATTGATCGATTAAACAAGTTTTTTAGTTTTCTTTAAAAAAAATCAAGAAAAAGACCTTTTTTGTGCTACAAGTGGGGGTAACGCCTTAATCAATGGCATTCGATGTAACGAGTTAAAGTTAAATAATTGTATCTATTATTTTTAGGTTTTGATATTGGGGTGGTTGTTTGCGTTTGTTTAAATCTACGAATTGTAACGAAATAAATTAACTTCCTCCACTGATAAAAAATGTATAGATTAATTATTGATCTTGGTTTTTTTTCGGCACCGCTTGAGCGTTAAGGGGTCTGCGTAAGCTTGAAATTCCAAGAATACAATTTTTACTGCACCGTTTTATAGCCTAGGGTTTTAACTTCAATTTGCACGAAAATGTTTGCAACAATTCCAAAAATTGACCGAGTTGTAACGATTTTTGTGAAGAGTCAGATCGCGTTTATTTTGCATTTTTCTCGAAACTTGTTTTATGAAACGGTGTAAGTCATATCTCAAAATCTTTTCGTCCGATTGACTTTAAGGGGGGGGGGGGTACCTTTGTACGAGGAAATTTTTTGCTGCTTTCGTGGTTTTTTTTCGAAGGAAAGATTACTTCGCCATTTTCGAGACTTAGAGTATGTTTTATTACTACTTTTGGCTGTTACATGGTATTTTTTCTATTAATCTTTTGATGAAATTCTTTTTATTAATACTTTTGATTCTGAGGAAACTTGGTATAAATCTTTCTAACCTTAATGTCTGAAAAATGACCCTAATTGTTTTCGAAAATAAAAAAAAGTATTTTTTATTGCAAAATGTAGCCTTTTTTTTCGAAAATTTAATTTCTTTGTTACAAAGCGTTGCATTTCATCAATTTTAGACATTTCTCATTATTTCTTGGTCCATATTGTGCGTATGAATGTCAAAGAAAGAAACATTTTCGTTGGTGTTTTTTTTTTTTTTTTCAGATTAATCCCCCCGATGCTACATGTCACACCGTCTGACAATATTCGCCGCAACCCGTTTAGAAACCTTCGCCTTTGTCAAAGGTTCATTTTTTTTAAATACCAAGTAATGGCCCAAAGTGGTAATAAAACATACCCTAAGTCTCAAAAATGATGAAGAAATATGTCCTTTGAAAAAAAATCATGGAAATGAACTATTTTTTCCTCGCCTAAAGGTATCTCCCTCCTTAAATTCGAATACAGCTTAATTTATAACATTTTCCATCGTATGACCAAAAGATTTCTTCTTTTGAAGAAGAAAACTTCTTTGAAGTTCCTCGTCAGGGAAATGTGGGCAAGGATGAGGTGTGGAAGCGTGGGGAGGGAGGCCGGAAAAGGTTTCAAAGAAACAAAGTGTAGGGTATGCGGTAAAGCGGAAGAAACGCTTGCACACGTATGGGAATGTGAGGAGGCCAAAGAGCAAATGGAGGAACAGGCAGTAAGAAAATTTGAGGAGTGGGAGAGAGCACAAGGAGAAAAACCAGATGGAGGTTGGAGGAAGGCCCTAGAGGGAAGGGAGATAGTGGAAGAGATGTGCGAGGTAGTTCGGCAATTTGAAAAGATAGCAAAAAAGAAAGAGGATAGAGCAACAAAGGTATAGAATATAAGGATAGCATGTAAGCTTTGTAAATGTGTAAATATATAACTAAATAGACAAGTAAGCAAAAGGAGGATTATAGCGTCAAAGCGGAGGAGTAAGGGAAACTGCTGTGAAGACGAGAAAGGAGGAAATGTAAGAAGCCCGCGAGGGCATACATGGAAATAAAGAGATTTAACTAACTTCTTTGAAGTTCCTCCATTTGTTGATAATAAATTATTAAAGTTGATTTTTAAATAAAAAATCGAACTTTTTCGTCCTGCAGGTTGCCATTTTTGTAATTTTGAAAATGTATCCAGTCATGCGAAAGTTTAAAGATTATACGAAAAGTACATTTTCCAATTTTTTATTTTGGACGACCCTAGTGACCAGTGGCAGCACTTTGTATAAAGAATAAAAACTCGATTGTTTATCAATATCTCTCAATTTAAAAAAAAAACTCAAATCTGACGAGGCTATGTATTAAATGTGTGTAAAATCCCGACTGCGTCATCGTAATACTCTTGCCAGGAAAAAATATTGAAATTTGTCGTTCTCTTTGAGACCCAAGCTTATGCAGACCCGTAAAAATCGACTTTTTTTATTGGCAATCACACGCTCATTACCGATGAGAAAGTCGTCGGGAAGATTTTTTTCTCCACTTTCATTTATCAATCCTTTTAATTCCGTGCGTGCTATAAAATTCATAATGCACTATTGGACGGTGTTAAAAATCGAGAAATCGCGCCAGCTCCCGTCGACCTCACTTTGCGGTGAATAAAAAATATATGGATCTTGACCGATTTGAATAGCGGTTCGACCACTTCTCATTTTAAGGTCATCGGCCGGCCATGTCTTGCCTTTTATCGTTATTGCATTTCACGCACATACACACGTACAAACATAACGATATTAATCTATTTATGTGGGCCACGAAAATACGACATCGAGATTATAAAAGGAGGTTCAACTTTGCCGCCAGGTTAATCGAGTGTTCAACATAAAATATAATCGTCCGTTCACATTTTAAAGAAAAAAGCATAAATCAAACAAGTCCGAGCCAGAAAACTTCACCACCATATTTAAAAGTGACTTGGCTTCATATTTTTTGATAAATAAATATATATAAAAAATCACATTATTTTATAATTCAGCTCTACGTCGTATTTTTTTTAAACTGTTTTTGGAAACTTTTTTCTCTCTACTCGAACAAAAAAAATTTCACCCAGATAAAATCCTGTTTGAGAAAATCATCCAAGACTCGGCTATTTAACATAAAAAATAATCGTCCGTTCACATTTTAAAGCAAAAAGCATTAATCAAACAAGCCCGAGCCAGGGAATTTCTACGCCGTATTTTAAAAAAAGTGACTTTGCTTTATATTATTTTATAAATAAATATATATAACAAATCACATTAATTTTCAATTCAGCTCTACATCGTATTTTTTCTTAACTGTTTTTGGAAACTTTTTTTCTGTCTACTCGAACGAAAAAAAAATTCACCGCAGATAGAATCCTGTTTGAGAAAACCTACTCGGCAGTCTTGAAGAGGAATGTTACCTGTAATTTTTGGAAACGAGGAATAAAAAACCGTTGTACGGGAATTCCGAGAGTCGCGGTTGGCGGCTTTGCGATTGTCAGTACCCGATCAGTTCGTATACGTGCGTGCGAAAGTTCCGGGAGATCTGTCGTCGAAAGCGATCGCGATCGGTATGACACATACGTACAATCGGCAACAAAATTTCTCTCTCAGACTTGCGTTATCGCGTTCGTATATAGTTTCCACAATTATTATACTCCTATCTCACTTTCTCTCTCTCTCTCTCTCTCTCTCTCTTCTCGCTCTCTCTCTTTGTTTTCTTCTATCATTGTACTCAATCGATTTCGCCGTTCCCAGATTGCAAAAGTGACTCATCGAACGTATCGATCTCCGAGAACCGTACTCCGATAGCGGAAGCCCAAAATTTCCGAAAAAAAAAAATCAAAACCGAATCTCGACAACGTTCGATCGCACTTGCTTTCGCCAAAACTTCGCTACAAATAATTTTTTTTCTCCTTTCTCTCAATTCAAACTGTTTTTTTCTTCTTCGCGTAATTTCCACTTTGCCAATCGCGAGCAAGTTTCGCGCACCATTCATCCTTCAATTGTAATTAAGGGGCTATACCAGTGTGACACTTAGAAAAATCGATTTCAAAAATCGATTCAAAAATATTATTATCATTTATGTAATTTATATCAATATGATTTTATCTTGCAAAAATCGATAGTTACATCTTCAAACGCGTTTTTCTCGAAATTATATTTTTCAAATTTGCTGACACTGTAACTCGAAGAGCAATTGTCGATTGACTTGAAATTTGAACTGAGTACTCTTGAATATATTTACTCTACAATGACGTAGGATATTTTTGATTGGATGAAAATTGACGATTTGGCATTGAAAAAAAACGACCATTTTATAGGCAAGAAAACAGACTTTTTTCGTAACTACGCCATTTTGTTAGATTTTGATATTTTTCAAAAATCCTACGTCATTGTACAGGAAATACCTTCCAGTTTAACGACATTTTTTCCTTTTTCGGTTTCAGCTACTCGATCGGCCGGAATCATGTCAGCAGTGGAGGAACTTGTTTTTGGCGCTTCCGAAGGCAGCGCATAAGTCGCTTGGATCTCAATATTTTTCTATGAACAAATTATGTAATGTAGGCCAAATATAGCCAAATATATTCTTAATTTTCCGAACCATTTAATCGAGTACTTTTATTCCAAAAAATTCCCGAAAATCACCCAAATTTTCAGCGTTCACACTGGTATAGCCCCTTAATGACTGCACTTCAAATCAATCTTTTTCGCTCCAAAACTTCCAAGTTTTTTTCCTCCCAAAACTTCGTTTCAAATCAATTTTTTTCTCTCCAAAACTTCCAAGTTTTTTTCCTCCCAAAACTTCCAAAAATTTTTCCTCCTAAAACTTCGCTTCTAAACAATATTTTTCTCAAATCAAGTTCTCGCTTCAAATCGCTACGCTTCGAATTAAGTTTTTTTTTCTCTCCAAAACTTCCAAATTTTTTTCTCCAAAGCTTCGCTCCGAATCAATTTTTTTCTCCTTCCCTTCAATTCAAGCTGTTGTTTCCCCTTCGCGTAATTTCCGATTTGCCAATCGCGAGCCATTTTCGCGCACCGTTCATCCTTGAATTATAATAAACGACTGAGCGATGACGAACGTGTTCGTCGACCGTTCGGAATTTCCTCGTCGCATGCACCTCCGTTCCGGCCTCGCTACTCGTCATTAACATCCTCGCGTTATACTTTTTTCCCAATTTTCATCCTCCTCGGGTCCTTCCACCTGGACTTCCGCACAATGACAATGGTAAACTGTCCATTTTGCCCCACTTTGCTTCAGGTGAACGCTCCGAAATGCGGCGCAATATCCTCGCGTAACCATACGATCTAGCATCATCAAAGTTTCACAGTACTTCTGGAGTTCCTTTTTTTTTGCTTTTTTACTGTCGTGAACTCACAATGAGGATACCTAAAGTGGAGTTATTCCATGACACGTAACGTTGAGCACTTACCTCCATTTTCATGTTTGCCACCGCCTTGCGTTACCGTCAAAAGTCAACTGGCTTGTACCAACGTGGGCCCTTATCAGACAAACTCTACGATACGGCGCTTCAGATATGAATATACCAGAATATACATACATACATACATACATACATATACATACATACATACATATACATACATACATACATATATATATATATATATATATATATATATATATATATATATATATATATGTACAGGGTGGCTCGAAAAGTGACGGCCGAAAGGAAAATCTAGATGCCTCGTATTAGTACTTATCCGAATCACCCCTATGTATATTCTACGATCTTTTTAGTTTGCGAAAAAAACAGCGTTTTTTAAGAGGATATTCCAGTGTAACACTTTCAAAAAATCGATTTTTTTTGCCTTTTTCTACAGTTTATACTTTCAAGAATATAATTATCACTTATATCATTTATATCAATATCATTTTATCTTGCAAAAATCGATAGTTAAATCTTTAGACTTGTTTTTCTCGAAATGAGATTTTTCAATTTTTTCTGACGTTGTAACTTAGAGAGCAGTAATCCGATTCACTTGAAATTTGAACTGAGTACTCTTGAATATATTTACTCTACAATGACGGAGGATATTTTTAATTTGATGAAAATTGACGATTTGGCATTGAGAAAAACGCCCATTTTATAGGCAAGAAAACATACTTTTTTCTCATAACTACGCCATTTTGTTAGATTTTAATATTTTTCGAAAATCATGCGTCATTGTACAGGAAGTACCTTCCAGTTTAACGACAATTTTTCCTTTTTCGGTTTCAGCTACTCAATCGGCCGGAATCATGTCAGCAGTGGAGGAACTTTTTTTTTGCGCCGCCGAAGGCAGCGCATGAGAAAATTATGTAATATACATCAAATATAGCCAAATATATTCTAAATTTTCCAAAACATTTAATTGGGTACTTTTCTTCCAAAAAAAATCCCGAAAATCACCAAAATTTTCAGCGTTCACACTGGTAGAGCCCCTTAAGTTTTTTCCCCGAGCTTTCCTGTGGCATAGGTTTTTATTTATTGTTCTCTTTTGTTAAGTGCTTGCCTTAGATTTTGTTAAAATTGATATATGCGTTAAAGCATTGAAAACTATTGGACACTTTTTTTTTATCGGCCGAAAAATTGCTTTGGGATGAAACCACCCCTCAAAGAAAGGCATGTCAAAGGGTAATTTTGCAGTTTCACACACAAGCAGTCCACCGATTCACACAAAAACCAATATTCTTCTAATGAAGAGCTATGAAAAATCAACTATGGAAGTATTGGAAAATAGTTAAATTAAGGGGTGACATGCCTTCCTTTGAGGGGTGATTTTCTCCCGTATGTTCGATTTTTTCGTTGATAAAAAAATACGTGTCTAATCGTTTTCAATGCTTTATCACGTATATGAGTTTCAACAAAATCGAAGGTGGACACTTAAGCGGTGTTCCTTGTTAGCAGTTTTTAAGGGGTTACACATAGCTCGCGGTCAAAAGAAGAGGAATTTTGGTTAATTTTTTAGAATAAACCGGTGTAGGTTTTCAATTTTTTTTCTTAAGGAGTATGGTTTTAAGTGTGTTTAAAAAATTGTGTATTGTAAAATATGTATAAATGTGGTAGATACAGTGGTTTCTGCATCCGTTAGTGCAAATCATCCGAATTAAAAGAATCAAAGGCATTTAGTTTACGCATGAAATTATCTAGTGCTCGGACGAAGGATTTAATAAAATATTGACCTTTGAACAAATGGATGCAGTCCAGAGTAAAAGTATCGATTTTCGGTGAAAAAGCTCAATTTCGTTGATCGAAAAAAAAAATATGCATCATTTTATATTAAATATACAATATTTTTTCTTTTCGTTCAAGCACTGCTTTTTGATACGTAAAAGAAACTTGTAAAATGTCACGTCGATGGGTGCAGTGATTTTCGAGATATCGCGGTCACCGATTGTTGAATAAGTCATTTTGAGAATACGCGTTTAAGGCGGAACACCACTGTGGCGGGTATAAAATCGATTTTTTTTTGCTTTTTCCAAAAATGTACATGTTCAAGGAAATGTGAAAAAGTCGTTCAAGTTAAAATATTCGAAATTGACCAAGTTACCGACGACTTAGTGAGAGCAGATAGCGCAACAATTTCCGTATACTAAATCTTTCAATCGCGTTTTTCTCGAAACGACTTTTCTCGTCGTGGCCGGAATCATAAGTTTAGCTATAATTTTCAATTTTTTAAAATAACGAAATTCGTAATCGAAGTAGCTATAGTTGTACGTAGCCGTTTTTTTCCATATTTACTATTTTTTAGCCCCCGAATATAAGAAAAAAAATGCATGTTGTGTCATTTTGTGATTTTTTTAAAGACCGCTACGTCGTACGAGCACAACATTTATATATATTATAAAATTATTTATTTTTATTTTTCTGACCAACCATCGTCAAGTTATCGATGCGGCCGTCGGACCACATTTTTTATACAGAGGCTCAATAGGGATTATACCTCAATAACGTCCATAATCCTTATTTTTTTTTAATAAAAATTTACACGAAATAAGTTTAACGAATGCTTTAATGTTTAAATAATATACCTTTTTCCCAAATAAATAATCTAGTAGACAGAAAAATCGGCAAAAACAACCTTTTGCCGCTCGTCACTGTGATGTTCTTCTTTAAGGGGAGATATACACCTAGCTGGTCGAAAAAAATGATTTAGAAGCTATGAACATTCCGTCGACCGTAGAAGACCTACACTATGGGCCCGGTATCGAATGATTCCATGTAAGTTGACAAATTTCATGATTTATTCATTCCCAAATTTTCAAACGCGTTTTTCTCTAAACCACGTTTTTCAAATCGGTACCCAAAATTTCTATAAAACCAATGAACCGATTGCCTTGAGGTTGTTTGTGGTTATTCTATACACCATTATCTAGTATTTGTCATAGGATTTTTGTTTCCGTTACTTAGTTTTTGCTTTATAAGCAGAATAATAACTAATTTTTGGCCCAAAAATCACTATTTATGTTCAAACGTCCGCCATTTTGTCATAAATCGATATTTTCAAAATCGGCTATGACAAGTACTATATTATAGTATCTAATTTAATAATCTTTTTGGTTTTTTTTTCAGATGATTTTTGAAGAAACGCCAGTGGGTACAGTATACGCAGATTTTTTTACGACGCTCCAAGGATCATACAATATCGTTGTATATTTTGGATATTTTTAAATAAAGAAAATTCAACATATTTTTGAATGTATATACTTTTAGATAATTGAAATCCCAATCCGAAATTTCAAACAGTTTTCCTTGAAAAAAATTTACAAAATGACCTTTTTTCCGGCTCCTAGTTGTATAGCTCCCCTTAAAGTATGCCAACTCGCGGCGAACCTTACAAATCTTTATAAAACCCTCGATTTTGAACGGATCGACTTTAAATTGTCTGGGAAAATTTCTGAAATGTTATATTTCGAGAATGCGTCTTAAACCAAAAATCAATATCTCAACAAATTTCAACTAGGTAAAGCCTTTAAAATCAATTTGGGGTGATTTAGACTACTATAACCATTTTTTTATCGCCCTCCTGATCGAGCCTCCTAAACTTATTTTATAAACATTGGTTCAAAATCTAAGGCATTTGCATCCGTGTCCAGTTGGTCATTTGTTTATTGCTTAAGAGAGACTTTGTCCTTGAAATTTTCAAAAAATGTTAGCGGCTCAATATGAGCAGGTAGAAGAAGAGGAAGGATGCCTCTATGGACCAGGCATTGCCGATTAGCGGTAATTATCAACACATTTGTGTAAACACATTACAAAACTTTAAACGCGTTTTTCTCGAAAACACGTTTTTAAAAATGGCTGACATTCTCCTGACCGCTGTAATTAACATGTCGATCTGAAATTTGGAGAGCATACTCAGAAAATATGTCTTCACGGAATGACGGATCGTTTTTTCGATAGATATATTTTTGCATTTATTATTTATCTTTTTATGCAAAAAAAACACGAAATTTTTTTTTTTTTTAATTGCCGCCATTTTTCGAAATTTGGACTAAACGAAAAACCCACCGTCATTCCATGACCAAAGGGTCACAGATTGATAATATGTTTACCTCCCGCGATTTGAGGACCTGTTTTCGCAAAGCTGCAACGGCCGCCATTTTGGTTTTTTTTTTCAAAACAACATTTTTTAACGTTCTGTATATTATGAATAAAAGCAAGAAAAAAACTGCACTCAAAAAGCTTCACTCGTTTCCTTTAAAAAAAATAAAATGTAAACACCTGAAATATGGCACTCCAAGGACAAAGTCTCCCTTAACAGTGAACTTCACAATGATTAGTCCAGTGAAAAAGTCGCAAGGAAAGTGCATACACAAAGAAGCAAACAAAAAATGTTTTTTTTCTCGAAAATTAAAAAATATCGTAGAACATACACGGGGGGTGATTCGGATAGATATTGATACAAAGCATCTAGATTTTCCTTTTGGACTCCACGTTTTGGGCCACCCTGTATATGTCCATGTATATATATATGTATGTATGTATGTATGTATGTATGTATGTATGTATGTATGTATGTATGTATGTATGTATGTATGTATGTATGTATGTATGTATGTGTGTATGTATGTATGTATGTATGTATGTATGTATGTATGTATGTATGTATGTATGTATGTATGTATGTGTGTATGTATGTATGATGTATGTGTGTATGTATGTATGTATGTATGTATGTATATATGTATATATACACACCTTAATGTACGGCTGTGTGTACCTATTTGTCTATGTGCGTGCACGTGTGTGTGTGTGTATGTGTCTTGATCCCTTTATCTGATTGCAAAAGACGCGTACACACACGGATGTGTGGATATTCATACGTATTATATATGTCCCATTACACGCGTACATTACGATTGTTATGTCACTCCTGAAAACGGTACATTCGTCGTGTCTCTTGTCTACAGTGAACGGTGTGTATTACCAGCTTTGTATATTTCTTTTCATCCACGTCCATATAGAAGTGTAAATATGGTATATTCTTAGGTACATATCGAGGAAGCCGGTAGCCTCTTGACTCGGAGTAATTAACGGGCTACATATACATAGGTGGGCCAGAAAAAGCATTTTCCAAAAATATTTTTATTCAGTAGTATTATCTTTTAGGTAAACGGTGTCTCAAAATAACCTGACATTTTAAATTGCGCGCCTTTTTTTTTGTAGCGAACATAGAGTACTAATCTTTGACAACTGGCATCAGGAAGTATTGAGGTTCAGTTATGGAGAATTATACGATCGAGCAACGCGGAGAAATTGTTATTTGCTGCATCGTTACTGCTGAGTTATTGCAGACGAAGTTTCATGGTCGTGTAATCTCGCGCCGCGGCGATGTGAATTTTCCACCAAGATCGTGCGATTTGACGCCATTGGACTACTTGGGGGTTTTCTGAAAGGAAAAGTGCATGCCAATGATCCACCGTCCATTCCGGAGCTCAAGAAAGCAATTGGACGCCCTAGTAATGATATTAGTGTGCAGTTGTGCCAAAATGTTATTGAAAATTTAGTCAAGGAAGTGAACTTTGCAAACAAGGACAAGGTGGCCATTTGTCTCATATTCTGCTCCACACATAACCTCCATGTTTGTATCTTATATTAAAATAAAAATATTCCTACTTTTCAAATAAATAATACGTTTTATTAATAAATTAAAATGGCAGGCCATTTTGAGAGACTATATATTCCCTAAAAATTTTATTGAAATGTTCCTAAAATTGTATGACCTACAGCTTCTAACAGTCGGCGAGCGGTGGCAGCACCATACTTCGAACTTTAAGGTTGTTATGGGGTTAAGTCAACATGTTACCACCGAGCTGAATTTTTTTCTGGAGCTTTATAAATTCTTTCCTGATCATCCTCTGCAGTTTGAATACGATCCACAGTACCGTTTTTTAGAAAAAAAAATCGGCAACTCGACGCATTTCGTGGGCTAATTACATTACGCTTATGGAAAACTCCACATTATTTTTCAGTTCATTATTAATATCTGCTAAGTGAATATTACCACGGAGCTAAAAAAAGAGGTACCGTTCGACTAATTATCGGACTAACCCTTGGTACCGTGAAAATCAGGATTCACCGTACCTTTATAAAATTATTAATGTTTTTGATAGCGAATTTGTGCGAAAATCAAACAAAATATTAGACTGTGCTATTATGGCAACGTCGTAGACGGCACAAATGCTTCCTATCTTATCGGTATTCGGTACTCATGTCCGGAAACCTCAAACTACTCGGTCACGATAATCCACAACGAATATTATTGGTACTTATTCTCTTAATTAGAAATAATTACTCAATATTAATTTGATAACTATGTTCAGAAATCATAAATTTCTAGACATTTCTAAGCTAAGACAAAATACCGCAGATTTTTTTCATTCGTGAACTTTTTTTATAATATCGGAAAATTATTAAAGTTTCTTATTTTTTCGAGATTACTTTTTTTACTCGGGCCGATATTCATTTTTGACAGCTCCTAGGGCCGATATTGAGGTTACGAACTAGGCGCATATGTCTCTGACTTCACGACACTTCTGCCAACCTGGGCATTATGATATACCACGATTTACGACATTGTCAATTCGTTTCGCGTTAATTGAGCGAGAAAAAGTTATAGAAAGTAATACAAAGTAATGAAAGCACTTAAGGCCTTAGGCCACTGTAACGGGTATAAAATGATGTGGGAATTTAACAATCTTTTGCGCATGAAAAAGTGATTCGCTCATAAAATTAATTACACATCTATTTAGTATGAATATCAAGCTGTTAGAATTTTGTTTTCGATGTACAAAACGGCCAACTACTCGAAACTTCTCGAAACAACTTTTTTTCCAATTGGCGTGACAAATAACTTCAACAATGTTCACTCGATTTACTTCAAATTTAAAAGTTATGTTCCTAATTGCATTTCGCAGAGAAGTACGTACAGAATTTCTGATTAATCGAAAACTTCTCATTTTATGAGCAGTTTTAACGAAATTGTTCACTGAAAATTCATTTCTTAAGGAGGTTGGAGCGTTAGCCACAATTCAAGGTTAAATTTAATTTAAAAAAAAATACATGTTATTGTTTACGCTATACTGAGTCTTCACGAATTTTTTGAACTTATTTCACCACCAAACACCAGAGATAAAAAATAGTTTAATGTATGTCATTTAACGTGGGGTTAGATGGGCCAGACTTTCACACTAAAGGTTATGTAATTTTTATTGTTATTTAGCACCAAGATAAACCATTTCTAACAACGGATTAACGCAAACTGAACCTTTGTGAACATTTAGAAAAAAAAATCCTCATCTTGCCCATCGTAAACCATGGGCCAATAATCTCGTGACGTACATACGAATAGGCATAATTATGAATTACTTTATATAAAATTACTATTATAAAATTTCATTGTTAATTGTATAAAACATTCGTTGTCGTAGTTTTTTCATAATAATCATCGATAATGTTATGTTTTTTCAAAAGTTGGTAGTAACACAAAAGTTTTTCTACTTTACGTAAAAAAAATGTTAAAATGCATAATTTTGCCCTTTAATTATATATTTTAAAAACTTACCATATATAGAATAAATCTGTACCTCGTTTGCATTTTTTTGAGGTTCATTGAAAAAAATGAATAAACCGTCATTTGACACAAGTGAATCGCTCCAACCTCCTTAAGTTCAAATACCTACAACTTTTGAATAAAACAATATTTTTAAATTCCGTACGTACTTTTCTAGGTATTCTAATGTAGATTGACGAGAATTTTTGTTTTTTGTTTTAGGTAAAAAAATTGTGGATGCTAAATGTCACGCCGCGGAGCGCCAAAAAAAAGATAACAACAGAAAAAATTAGTAGTCGGCCATTTTGTAGATCGAAAAAAAAAAATTCTACCGTTTTGATATTCATACTAAATAGATGTGTAATTAATTTTATAAGTGAATCACTTTTGCAAACGAAAAAAAATTGTTAAATTCGCACATGAATTTTTACCCGTTACTGTAGCCTAAGGCCTTAATGTCATCACCGAATGTTCAAAAATGCATACTTTTACAGATACAGAAAAATAGTTCGAAAACGTACGTTTAATATGACGATTATTTGAAAGCTAACAGTTGGTCACAGTTAATCGGCTCCGTGCACGAGCATAGGGCGCTCCCCACGAACTTCACCCCCGACGGCTAAACCCCATAACAACCTTAAACGCGTTTTTCTCGAAACACTGTTTCCAAAGTCGGTGGACATGATATCTCGAAAACCACTTAACGGATTATTTCCAAATTTACAGGAGATACGATGAACAACATTTGAAGGTCGTTGACGATCCCACTTTTAAAAAATAGATCTTTTTTTTTTAATAGTTACGTAAAAATGACGACTGCTTAAATGGATTTTGTATGCTCGAGTTTCAATTCGTCGCCACATTTAAAAAAAAATCATTTTAAAAATCCACGATCGTCAACGACTTCTATTTATTGTTAGCTTGAATAACCCGTTTGGTTTTTAGATTTCGGATGGACCGTTTGAACTGGAGTGTCCACCGCCAAACGTCGCGAAAAAAAATTTCATCATCCGCCGGCGGCCATATTTTTTTCTTTTTTTCGTAATTATTTTCAAAGGCTGTCAATATATGGATCTTTTTGATAAAAAATGCGTTTCTCATTCATCAACCGTTTCTTAGAAAAATATGTAACCCCTTAATAAATTTAAAAAACCGCCTGACAAAATGTCGCTCGAAGCCGGCTCGTACCCTCGATGTATCCCACACCATATATCGTGCCCAAAAAGGTTTACCCCACTCGTTAGAACTTTCATCCTATTTGCGTCAAGTTTTTAGTACATTTAGCGCGAAGCCGATAGAGCGCTAACTTTTCAACTTTACCGTTGCTCTTTTCTCGTATTCAAGAATAACGCCGTAGTTCGAAGCGTATCTCGATGCATCAGAATTTTCTACGAATTCCATTGCTCGGAGAGTATAACTGTGCAACTCCGATCGTTCCTACAATGCGAAATTCAGTTGGATCCCTAGACGGAATTCCGCGATCGATTTATCTCGATCTTACCACGGCTGAACAGTTCTACAACGAAAAACAGTGCCAAGTTTTTTTTTTTTACCGAGCCCCACCTCGAAACGTCATTGTCGTTTCGTAATATCTATTTCTCGAAAGTTACGCTCTCTGCAATCGTGTATGTGTGCTTAGTCTAGCCGTTGTTTCGTGTATAAACACGAAGTATAACGAAGAAACGATCGATCGAGAAGACCCACGATCTTTCGATGACGTATTAGCTGTGAGCTATTTCCGAGGGCAAAATTCCCCACAGGACGTCCCGTGAAATTCGACCGACCGAGACGCACCTTTTCACTTCCGATTCGCGCGCGTACACTCCCGCGTACACTCACCGCGCGCTCGCCGCAACGATCCTTCGTCTTCCTCTTATTTTTCCTTCAGCGCTTCTCGCGTCGGAAACTCATACTGTAATAAAAACCGACACTCGCGGCCAATTCGCAATGATCATACAACTTGTCTATTTTACACACTACTCCACAGATGCAAAAAATAAAATAACACGAAACTTTGACGCGAACGACGTTATATATATATATGCATGTATGTATGTATCTATGTATGTATGTATGTACGTATATCTATGTATATGTAAAAGTGTGAGTTTGATCTGTGCCCATGGACGTGTGGCTGTGTGCAATACGCCGCGTTTTACTTCGTACGCCGGTGCACCGCGAACTACTGCCATTTTACCTGGTGCGTGACCTTGTTCTCCTACCGTTCTCCAAACAAAAGCAACGAGATGGGATATATGGTACGACGAGCGTCCGTACGTACACGTATATGTACGAACATGGGTCATTTCGAGTAAAGTTTGCCAGACCGAACTCACAATCAGCCAAAGGATGTCTCAAAATGACCTGACATTTTAATTTATTAAGGGGTTAGGCTACAGTAATGGGTATAAAATAATGTGCGAATATAGCCATTTTTTCGTATGAAAAAGTGATTCACTCATACAATTAATTACACATCTATTTAGTATGAAAATCTAGCTGTTAGAATATACACATATATATATATATATATATATATATATATATATATATATATATATATATATATTTCGATGTACAAAATGGCCGACTACTAATATATTTTTTAGGCGCTCCGCGGTGTGACATTTAGCATCCAAAATTTGTACCTAGAACAAAAACAAAAATTCTCGTTAATCTACATTAGAATACCTAGAGAAGTACGTACGGAATTTAAAAAATATTGTTTTATTCAAAAGTTGTAGGTATTTGAATTGAGTTGTAGGTATTTGAATGAATTTTCAGTGAAAAATTTCGTATAAAACTGGTCATAAAATGAAAAGTTGTCGATTAATCAGAAATTTCGTACGTACTTGTCTGCGAAATGCAATTGGGGACATAACTTTTAAATTTGAAGTAAATCGAGTGAAAATTGTTGAAGTTATTTGTCACGTCAATTGGAAAAAAGCTGCTTCGAGCAAAACGCGTTTAAAGTTTTAGGTACTCTATGGCCGTGCCAGAGGTGGGCTTACTTTATACGCTCAAAGTCGGTGAAAAAAAAATGTCCTTGCTATTAATCGAATGGTCACTTATTCTTATGATTATAAAGCACCGTTTAAGCGAGAAAAAAAATCGATTTTTTGAAAAATCTACTGTGGCCTTACCCCTTAATAAAGGGTATTATTTATCTGAAAAGTACGAATATTATTATTTTAATATAAGGTACAAACATGGAGGTTATGTGTCCCAGGAAAAAAAGTTCGTCTGAGTGGATATGTTCATATATGTTTCAGATATTGTCATACATGTATCGGATATATTTATATCTGACATTTTACAGTATCATATATGATTAGGTCTGATCATATTCCACATCACATATGCAAATAGAAGATCATATCTGATCAAATACAGTGTCTGGCCTGACCATATATGATCTCATATCTGTTTATATCTGGCTAAGGACTAAGGCAAGTTGGTACCGTGAATTCGTATCTGAACATACATGATGTGATATGTGAACGTATCTGTTCGTATAAGATCATATCCGATCAAACACGGTACCAGACTCCGCTATATAGATCTCATATATGTTTTTATCTGGCCAGGTACCAGGACGAGTTGGCAGCGTGAAACCATATTTGAACATATATGATGTGATATATGAGCAGGCACGTTCATATAAAATGTTATCCCATCAGATACGATACCAAACTTGGAAAATATACGAAGTCTTATGCACTCATACCTTATCGTATATGTAGTTCAGTTGTTCACACATTAAAAGATCTGAATATATGAAACGATATGAGGATATGAGACGATATCCGATCAGATATGGCACCTCACCTGACTGTATTATATGTGATCATGCGAGTTACTATAATATTATTAATTATTAACACGTCCAGTGATGACGTGTTAATAACCCCGCTCTATATATGTAAACATTTTAATATCTTCATGACTGCACTAACAAGATTTGATCTGTCTCAACAGGGTAAGATTTGCTCTGATGTAGTCGGAGTCATACCTGGTCTGATAGTTCAGATAAACTATGATTCTATCACATGGGCAGGTCTATTGTTCATAGATGTCCAGGTCTACTGGGATCCACGGTATTTTATTCCTTATACGGACAGACAGATCTGGTCCAATAAGATTAGATTTGCCTGACATGATCAGATCTGGCCCAATAAAATCAGATCTACCTGACATGATCAAATCTGGCCCAATAAAATCAGATCTGGTCCAACAAGATCAGATCTTGCCTGGGGATTAGATCTTGTCAGATCTGCTGCGATATGGACGGGTCTCCTCTCAAAATTATCAAAATGGCTTTGATATGATCATACGTGCTCAGATATAAGCATACATGATCTGTCATGACACTACATGAACAGATATGGCCATTTTTCTTGTCTGATCATATCTGATTCTACAGATACAATTCAGATATATTCAGATATGAACTTTTTTTCCGGGGTGGAATACACGTGTCAATGTCACACATATGTTCGTGTGTCAATTGGATCTTGTAAGCATGCGTATGCAGATCTTTAGTTAAAATTCGCTGCACAGAGCATTGAAATGTTCAATTGCTGAACACAATGGCCAATGGAAGTGGAAGGATTTTCGCAAACACTGGCACTCACTGCGGCTATGTTTTCATTCGGCCGACCGGTACGAGGACGGCCATTGCTTTTCGAGGTCAGAATTGAAAAGCTAACCTCAAATTTAGTGATTAAATTCACCACAGTGTTGCAAGATGGTGCGCTATGATGACCGAAAGACGTGCGGACTTTTCGAACCGTCTCTGCAAAATTTTCACCATTTTTATAGTGATTTTGGCAATTTCTATGCTTTGGTAATTCTCCATAAACCTCAATACCTCCTGATGCCAGTTGTCAAAGATCAGTACTTTATGTTCGCCGCAAAAAAAGTGGCGCGCGATTTAAAATGTCAGGTCATCTTGAGACACCCTTTATTTTCACTTCGTTCCTCTTGCAGAAATTGTCGTAGGGATTCAAGTGGATTCCCATACTTATCCCTATTTCCTGATTGGGATTCAATCCGATATCAATGCGATCCGATTCGAATGCGATAATCCATTTCCAATTCCAATTATATTGGCTGAGACTTGACCCAGATTTTTTATTGTTATCGTGTTTCAATTATTTTTAAAAAGTTGAGATTTTTTTCGAATTTACGAGGAAAAATTACATAATTAATGTTAATTACTATTGAAAAAAATTATAGCTATAGTTGTAAAGCTACTATAAATAAAACTATAGCTATAGTTGTAAAGAATATGTGGTTGAAATTTCATAAGGATCGGTTCAGTAGTTTCGAAGATTTTATCAACAAACCGTCGAAAAACGTTGTTTCGAGAAAAACGCGTTTAAAGTTTGTTTGAGTTACATAAATACATAATTTAAAAAAAATGTATTTCGAAAGTGTATTTATTAAGTGTAACAACCTTTATATTAATATCTATAATATAAACCTATCAAAACAATTAATAAAAATAGCCTTTTTGCGTCTAATGTGAAAAGACCCCTTAAAAAAGAGTCAAGAATGGGGCGTCCTACGTTGTAAATTTTAAGTTTTTTTTCTACCAGTAGGTCTCCTTCAGCCAAGCAAATATTTATTATTTATAAATATATTTATAAATAAATTATAAATAAGGTAAATGTTCCAATTATTGAACACTATCTTGTATTTTTATTATTTCTCATTCACCTGCATGCATTTACTTATTTATAAAAATTTCATTACATATATGGAACTTTTAGCTATCGAAATGTTACCTTACTTGTGCGGAAAAGCTTTAATTAATTGAAAAAAAAAATTATTTAATCAGCAACGGTGACCCGATTTGACGTCTCGTGGTAACTGCTTATCGTTTTTGCTAAGACGCGCCGCTTCATGCGTAAAGGCATAACAAATTCAAAAACTGTCGCATCTCAAAAAGTAAAGGCGTTTCAGGTTCCTCAGAAAATTTCTTACAGATAACAATTAAAATTTTTTATTTTATTTAATTATTTTCTAAAAAATACGGTGTTCGATCATTGGGACATAGGAAATGTAGTGTGTCCCAATTATTGAACACTCGAATTCTCCAAGATGGCGTCATTAAACCCATCAAAACATCGAGACAGTTAACGTGTGACAGATCGTGTGAATGGGATTTATTCAAACAAAAACTGTAAGTTCCTGAATAAACTTACCTTTATTCTTTTAATAATAACTCTAAGATCGTCATATATATTTTTTATTTGTATTTTCGTGCGATAAACATAAAAAGAAAAGTAAAAAGAAAATATAACCTAAATGTAACCTAAAAATACGAATGTAATGTTCAATATTTTTTTCTCTCCGATATTTCAGGGAGCCAAGCTCCAACAAAATCAAACAAAAACACAACATAAAAACGAGGAAGCTGAAAAGCAATATAAAACAAAGTTCGAGTTGAAAAGCAAAAATAAACCAAATGCGAATGAACCAATAACCTGTCAAAAGAGACTAAATATATATTTTTGTATTTTTACATGATGAATAAAAGATTCTTTAAGTGTTTGATTTTGCTTTTATTTCTTAATATTGTACCCAAAATAATATTTTCAGAACGGAAAAAGAATTCTCGAGAGTGTTCAATAACTGAGACATGCCTGTTCAATATTAGGGACATAGGCACTTCCAGTGTTCAATAATTAGGACATTTGCATGCTTCACATTGTTATTCTTTTTGTTCATTTGAAATCATTTAAAAATAATTTAAAGGGTGATTTTTCGAAAGTAAAAAATATCAAAGTATCATTTGAACATGAAAGCGATGGTTTTTTCTTGATTTAAGGGGTAAGGCCACTGTAAATTTTTTGAAAAATCGATTTTTTTTTATTGGCTTAAAAAATAGTTTAAACCCTCTAGAAATTTGTTGTCCTTAGGAAATGAAACTTCTTTTTTTAATTTTTTCCAATAAAAAACTATTCGCAAAACTTTAAACGCGTTTTTCTCGAAACATGGTTTTTCAAAATGGCACGCAGCATAACTCGAACAATTTTCATTTTTTTACTTGAAATTTTAACCAGATGTGAACATTTACATTATCTTGAGAATGTCGATCGGAATTTTCAAGAACTTTATTTATTGATTTTTTATTAACAAAAAACTTGCCGTTTTTTTCGTCAAAAATCAATTTTTTTTTTCAAACGCACGCCATTCCACAAAAATTGATATTTTTTAAAATCCGATCGACATTCTCTAGCTATAGCCCTCTAGATTAATGGTTTTTTTTTGTTCTAGATTCAAAAGTGCACCAGTGGTGCTGCGTGCCGCGGAGCCCTGGAAGCAAAACATGTCCCGGGAAGATAGCTGTGGAACCGCCATTTTGTTTTTTTTTACTGTAAAAAAATTTTATAATAAAGTTTAATGTATGCCCGATAACACCATTAAAAGTTTTTTTTCAAATACCTTCAATTTCGGGAGCAAAAAATTAGTGAAAAAACCTTTTTTTTGGGCCGTTACAGTGGCCTTACCCCTTAAAATTTTTTTCTCACCGAATTCAATCCCCCAGATCCTTAGCTGTTCAATAATTGGGACATTTACCTTAAATATATTAAATATTGATCTCGATTGTTTAGTTCAGTGGCACTGGATGTCCATGTTTTGAGGATTTCTCCACCGGAAACGAGTTTTCGTCGCGTGGATTTCGCGAAAATGGAATTTACCGGTATGGGTGAGCTTTTGGTTGCCGGTCGTTGCAATTGGGACTAGGGTAAAAAAAAAATTTTTAAAGAGGCTATACCAGCGTGACACTTTCAAAAATTCGATTTTTCTTTGCCTTTTTCGACAGTTTATACTTTCAAGAATATCCTGTCAAAATTTTAAGGCCGTATCTCAAATTATCTTGGAAAAATCGATAGTTCAATCTTTAAACGCGTTTTTCTCGAAATGAGATTTTCAAATTTGCTAACATTGTAACTCAAAGAGCAATTATTCGATTGACTTGAAATTGGAACTGAGTACTCTTGAATATATTTACTCTACAATGACGTAGGATATTTTTGATTGGATGAAAATTGACGATTTGGCATTAAAAAAACGACCATTTTATAGGCAAGAAAACAGACTTTTTTCATAACTACGCCATTTTGTTAGATTTTGATATTTTTCGAAAATCCTACGTCGTTCTACAGGAAATACCTTCCAGTTTAACGACATTTCTTCCTTTTTCGGTTTCAGCTACTCAATCGGCCGGAATCATGTCGGCAGTGGAGGAACTTTTTTTTTGGCGCCTCCGAAGGCAGCGCATAAGTCGCTTGGGTCTCAATATTTCTCTATGAAAAAATTATGTAATATAGATCAAATATAGCCAAATATATTGTTAATTTTCCGAAACATTTGATTGAGTACTTTTCTTCCAAAAAATTCCGAAAATCACCCAAATTTTCAGCGTTTACACTGGTATAGCCCTTTAAATTTTCTTTGTGGGATTGACGGAGGAAAAAATGGGATATTCTCGACCAGGATTCAACATGGAACGCCCCGTAGGGCTGTGTACGTGTGGATACTCCGTACAGTACATTTTTTTACACAGGTGACTCCCGCCTCTCGGGAACACTCGACTCCGCGCGTATACGCTGGGGCACCGCCTAAAGCTTCCACTGTTATCAACATTACGGAATACACGCTCCGAGCTGCTTAGCACTTATGTTCACGTGGCTTGAGAAAATAAGATTACGTAATTCCTTGAATTATATCTCAATTCCGAGACTCTCTCCAACTCTCTCGTCGAATTCACTGCCGCTGACGTTTACGGAGACGAGCGATAACAAAGCCGGCAAATCGCCAAGCTGAGCTGTAATTAATGCAATCGTAATGAGATTTCAGATGAACTTCCTAAAACTTTGATGAATAAAAACTGCCTCCCTTCTCTTCGGTTTTTCACATATAGTCGGCTGAATGACGTTTTCTTCAAACCGGAAGCGATTTCTCATCTCTCGGTTGATGTCACTTTTATACGTTTTATTGAGACCCCTTGGACACAGGAATTCTTTGATGACTTAGTTTCCATAAAAGAATAACGTCGTAACTCAACGAACGCGAAGTTTCTCAGCCTAATGTATATTTTTACCAAACGCGTAATTTGCGAAGTTTCGAGTTTGAATCGCTATTTGAAGTTGACTGCGATGTACCATTTCAATGACCAATCATGTTTAAGGACGCGGTATGGCGGTAGGGATTCCCTGGACTCGTGGAGGTTATGTACGATTTGAGTTTATGCTTCGGAAAAACGGAGCACCGTCCCGAGTATATCGAGTTATCGTTTGGAAATTATTGAATCAAGGAATGAACGATCGAATTAAATTGTGAAAAGAAAAATTTCGTTTCAAGATGGCGCAATTTTCACCTGTTGCTAGTAAGTTCCCACGGTCGAAACAAATACTGTACGAGAAAATTGCCGAACTTTAAAACGAAGTTTCGAGCGAAAGAAACTATTTAAAAAAAAAAAGGAGAATAAGTTGCGAGTTAAATAAATTTTCGAAAATTCCTAGAGTCTCCAATGACGAGAGGATCGCAGCAAAAAAATTTAACCGGAAATCCGCGTATAGTGAGAGATTTGGCAGCGTCGATACATTCGAGTATCCAACAATGGAACAACATTCACTTGCACGGCCTGAGCGTCTTGCAAAATATCACGCAGATCAAAAACGACGAAACTTATCCGGACGACTTGCAGGATCTCTGTGACGATCTGTCGAAAGATTGCGATAAATTGGTATACACATCCGGCATCTACGATCGATCACAATTTTGGCATTCGGAGTATTGAAATTCAATGGACTTTACGTTTTTTTCAAGGATCAAGTTGTATGTGACTTGAGACAGTACGTCGTCCAATTGAATGCCGTTAAATCGTTGCACAAGGGAAAGTTGTTCGGTACTTGGCCTGTGGAACGATTCGGTAAGTTTCCATTCAAGCCTAGGTAGGCTGACAAACAAATGCATATTTTTGGCTTCAATCGTCGATGAAATCGAAAGGCCGAATATCTGTTCGAGGCCTTGAAGGAGAACACCACTGTAAAATTTTCGAAAAATCTTTTCAACTTTCCAAAATATGATGCATATTCGTTTATAGCTTGAAAAATAGTTTCAAAGTGGTTTTCGAGCTTTTTCTTACCGGAGTCTACACTCGCTGAAAAACGCCTTTGGCGATGCCACGCAGGTAGACGCAGCATCAGCCATGCAAAATACCGTCCGAAGATTTGATCCCGAATTAAAAACCGTTCCCAACGAGGATCACGTAACCCACCGACTCAAGAAGTTTCCAACCTTCTGCAAATTCACTTGTGCATTTGTTTTCTAGCGGGTACCCAAAACTTCAAACACGTTTTTATGGAAACCATATTTTTACATTGGCACGCAGCAGAACTCGAGCGACTTTCGTCCAATCGACTCGAAATTTTAACTGTAGCTTAGATTGCTTTAACCGTCAAGTATGAGCACTTTCTTTCGATTAATTGTAAATTGTACAAAATATATTACTTTTTATATGAAAATTATGGTCGAAAAAACGAACTTTTTTCAAACTCGGCTCTATTTTTTTTCCCCCCCTACTTGATTGAAAAAACTAATATAATTAAAGGAAATATTTCACTCTTAGTTCCGGGATTAAATTTACGACACTTCTACTACGTGCCGCAGAGAGGGTTGGCTGAAAACGAGTAGTGCTATAGTGACTCGTGTGGGGCCAGTTTGTATTCTTTTGACAAGTAATTTGTTTTTTTACATACATCAAAATATACCTAATAAAACCTAAAAATTCTTTTGACCATGTATTTTATTCCTTTCTTTGAACAAAAAATAAAAAGAACGGTCTAAAATGAGCAGTCACGGCGGTGTCCTCCCTTAAACTTTGAGCCCAAGAAACAGGTCAAATTGCAATGTTTTTTTTCTAATCAGAGTATTGGGATGACGAGGTCGGGATTTTACACACAATTAATACAAAGGCTTGTAGAGATAGAGTTTTTTTAATGAAAAAATGTTTAAAAACAATGAGGTCATTATTATGTATCTGAAATGAAAAATGAAAAAATTTACCTTTAGTATAATAATAAAACTCTCGTGTGATACTTTTTGAAATGCTCAAAATAAAGCGAATTACAAGTTGTAGAACAAAAAGTGTGATTTTCAATCGCAAAAAAACTACTTCAACCATTTGCCAAGTTGAGTTTTTTATTGAAAAACATTGATAAACAATGAAGTCATTATTATTTATTTGAAATGATAAATTGAAAAACTATATTTTTAGCATAATAACAAAACTATTGTATGAGACTTGCTCGAAATTTTGAAAATAATGAAAATGGAAAGCGGTGGAAGAGAACGTTCGATTTTCGATCGAAAAAAACAACTACCAATTTGCCAAGTGTTAGTTTGTTTTATTGAAAAATATTGATCAACAATAAAGAAAGTATTCACCTAAAATGAACAATAAAAAAATGACTTGATAACTACTTTAAACTGATAAATATATGAAAAAATCATCCGGTCCAACGACAGAAGAAGTTATAAATAATGCTCTGTCCGAATGCAAAGTGAATCGGACGAAAAGACACGACTCACACCGTTTAATGAAATATAGCTTTGAGGAATACGCAAAAGAAAGAAGCGAAGCGTAGTAGGCGATCTTTGACAGATCCCAAAAATCGTCATCACTTGGTAAATTTTTGGAATTGTTAGAAAATCTTTGTTGCAAATTGAAGTTAAGACCCCAGACTGTAAAATTATGCATTAAAAATTCATATTCTCGAAATTTCAAGCCTAGCAGACCTCTCAACAAGAATGCGAATGGCACGACACGAAAAAAAAAAAAAAAACAAACCTCCATCCGGTCCTCTAAACGGACACTTGGGGATGCTGATAAATATGCCGGTTCCATTCTAGGCTTGTGAAAGAGATTTGAAAAATGTCACGTTAACTAAAAGTTGACAAAAGCAATTTACTATTTCAGTGCAAACTGCGGAGTTGATTCACGACGCGTACAGAGACGAAGCTGAAGTGAGACGCAACATTTTGGAAAATGTCGCCCACGATCATCGCGACTCTTGGAAAATGTTGCATCTCGCGGCTTGGGTTCATCAGACAAAAATCCATGACGGCGTAACGACCGCGCTGGAATCCATGCTTGTCGAAACCGGGCACAGATGATCAAAGTCGTAGTTAACTACGGACAAATGTAAATACGAATGAAGACTGAACATAGCCGTCGGTATCGGCTCAGGTTTTCCACAGTTGCTCTGTGCCCTGGTGCCATTTCGATACAATAGTGCAATTGAAGGGAGCGGCTTTGAACCACCAACTCCCCCGTACCGCAATTGCTCAAAAGCAACCAATGCGCGATGTCCTGTAGGGACCCTGTCATTTTGGCCAACCGGTTGAAAAAGACAGTTGAGTCAACGTAAAAGTTCAACGGTTGAATTTGCACAGTTTCTCAACTGTTCATCTTTGAAAGTCGACCATCCTGCGTTTTCTGTGGATGGTTGACTCGACGGTTGACTGGATGGTTGACTGGACGGTTGACTGGACGGTTGATTGGATGATTGACTCGACGGTTGATTGGATGTTTGACTCGACGTAATATATTTAATGATTAATCAAATTATACTGTCTTGATAATTAAATTGATGATTTGCGGAGAATTGAGTAATCAAACACGGGGGGGGGGGGGGAGAGAGAATATCCGCAGCAGATTGTGCGACGGAGTGAGGAAATGGGCGGCACATTTACTTTTATTTTTTTCAAACATTTTTTTACATTTATTGTACATTTATGGTAAATTTATTCTTATCACGAGAACAATTGTTCTCGCTGTTTATGTACAATGCATTGTCGCCCCAAAATGCAATAAAAATAAACTGATTTTTTAACGGAGACTTTGTCCTTGGAGTGCCATATTTCAGATGTTTACATTTTATTTTTTTTAAAGGAAACGAGTAAAGCTTTTTGAGTGCTGTTTTTTTCTTGCTTTTATTCATGATATACAGAACGTTAAAATTTTTTTTTTAAACGAAAATGGCGGCCGTTGTAGCTCCGCGAAAACAGGTCCTCAAATCGCGGGAGGTAAACGGCTGACATCACTGCCCCCGCTTCGTTGATCTGAAACACAAATTCAAAGCATATTATCAATCCGTGACCCTTTGGTCATGGAATGACGGATGGGTTTTTCATTTAGTACAAATTTCGGAAAATGGCGGCAATCTTTAAAAAATCGAATTTTCGCGTTTTTTTTCGCATAAAAAGATAAATAATAAATGGAAAAATGTATCTATCGAAAAAACGATCCGTCATTCCGTGAAGACATATTTTCTGAGTATGCTGTCCAAATTTCAGGTCGATATGTTAATTACAGCGGTCAGGAGAATGTCAGCCATTTTTAAAAACGTGTTTTCGAGAAAAACGTGTTTAAAGTTTTGTAATATGTTTCCACAAATGTGTTTATAATTACCGCTAATCGACAATGCCTGGTCCATAGAGGCATCCCTCCTCTTCTTCTAGCTGCTCATGTTGAGCTCAAATTGATTTTTTGAAAATTTCAAGGACTAAGTCTCCCTTAAATATTAACTGGAAATCATCACTTTATCACATATCACAATTTGTAATATTTCATTAAATGCGTGAAATAATTATAAACTGCAGGTAGTTACGACGGTACATGTTTGTTGCGGCCGTGCAAAAATATAATTTTAGCATACCATGTTGAAGTCGGAAAAAGCCGGCACCTACCACTCATTTTTCTCGGTTTTTTTGTCAGTAACGGTACATAGAGATTCGCTTTCTCCGTTAATCCGCTTCCCAAACATTGGGCATTTTTACACCGTACGTATTGTTATTTACGAAGATCATTACCACCGGGACTTCAATATCATTCGTTTCCATGAATACCCTGCTATTTTCCCTTGGTGATAGTTTCCGAATGTGCCCTGCTTCACCGAAGATACCGTCATCGGCAAGTACATCGATGATGAGGCCGTTGACACTGTGCTCGTCATGGCGAAATTGGATAATGTTTAATATTTCTCCAATTCTGTTATTGGTGGTACAAACAAATTTGTTGCATGATCGTGTTTGCTTTCGATCTCCTCGACATCTATATTCGATCCCGTTTATTTTCGCTCCTTTGTAGAACATAACGTTTTGCGGTAGATAATGCGTTTCGAGCAAAATTCGCGATTGCCAAACACTTGGTTGTGCCATTATCACCTTTTCAAGGCCCTTAAAATTATTAGCAACTCGGTGCGGTTCAGTTTCTTCATATTGCGCAGGTTTTTAATACGATACCGGACGCTCGTCGGTATCGTATTAAAAGGTCATAAAAAGATTTATGGTTGATATGAAGTATACTTTGGACGGACTTTGACGGATTTCAAAATTTTTATTACAAGTAATAAGATTTTCTGAATTTGAGGGGCAGACAGCTGTTCGTCTATCTATTTGACGTCGTTTGGCAAAGTTTCGACGGGATCTGAAGAGTCGTTTCAGAGATTTTTGGGTATCTATAATTGTTCTACCATACCGACCGCGATGAGGTGTCATTCCGTCTTAAACCGTGATATATGCTAACCCGTCATTGCAAAATTGACTGCGTCTTCAAAGAACTGGAATTTTTCGGATGTTGACAAAAATTGTATCGACAAAATCACGATTTTGTAACTAATGTACAACTTACGGAGAGAAGAAAATATCTATGATACCCTGCATGCACGCGCCAACATTATAGTTCTCTATCTTTATCAGCGTCACAATAATATGCGGAATATTATGTGTAGAACGTATATAAATTCCGCACTGTGTGCTTAAAATTGTAAAACAGTGGCGGAAAAAAAATATATTTAATACATAAATATAATTCTTCCATCCATCCCTCCTTCTCTCAACTCGCTCCGGGAAAGAAACGTTATTTCCACCTGCGGTTCATCATCGGCAGGCGAAAATGATCGATTTATTGGATTGCCCGACATTCCATTGGGCAACGGTTGGAGCAACCGTTGAGTCAACCATCTAGCGAAAACAAAATGGCCACGGCCAGAACCGTTGAGTCAACCATCCAGCGAAAACAAAATGGCCGCGGTTAAACAACCGTTGAATCAACCATGAGGATTTTTTTTTACGGTCGACTTTATAGTTGTAAAGCTGTCCAAATTCAACCGTTGATATTTTCCTAATAACTGCCAGGAAAAGGCGTTAGTCATGTCAGATTCGATCAATACAATTAAAACATGATCCTAATCGTAATCAAACCGTAAACTTTCTATATGCAAGCGAGCGTGATAAGCATATACATATATACTTTGACGGAGTGGTTCCGTACACCCCTTATACTCGCATTATTGTAGGTTCAAAGCCACGTGTCTCAATTTTTTTCTTCCATCCCTTATTCCCGTATTTTTCATGCAATTTAATAAAAATACAAATGCAAAAAAATCTTTGATATTTTTTATTTTTGTACGTGCATTTTTTTCCATATCGAGGAAAGCAGAATGAAGGCTTAATTTTATTTTATGTTGCTCTATTTTTTTCGGGTAAGGTTCCGAAAGCCCCCTCCGATCGAGCTGAAATTTTGCACAGACCCCCCTTTTAATATTTTAGGACAAACCCTGAAGGGATTTTTGGCGTCGCGCAATAGTTTTCGGGATATTACATTTTAAAGTTAATTATGACGATCCCGTAAAGCGCGACACTCAACCATTTTGAAAAAATATGCTTTCAATTGATCGAAAACGTACTGTGTCCAAAACGCAGCAAAAGAACAGTTAGCAGTTGCTCGCCGAATTGAGGTTCTGTATGTCCGGCTTTCGGAACCGCGGCGACAACTAGTGGCGGCGCTACGACCGAAATTTGTCACGCTAAACGACGCAACTGATCGCGGCTGCCAGCATTACAGTATCGCGAACCTGTATGTAAGACCGCGTGGTTTAACCTGTATCTGTTTTAACCGGTGTTCTCAAATTTATCCAGGGTGAAGAGAGAATACTTCCGATAGGTAGCTATATGGATTATCTAATCCAAAGCTGACCTTTGAGTCTATGGGAATGCAAATTGATGCAAATTACAATTTATCTGCGCATCATGGTATTTATTCGTATTGTAAAAGATCCAATTTTTTTCTTTAAACGAAACAAAATGGCGGCGGTATAAGTCATTCCTTTACCTTATAACGCCATTTTGTTTTGATTTACCTTATAACGCCATTTTGTTTTGATTAAAAAAGGAAAAATTAACACTCGATAGTTGTGATAAGATAATGTCAAAATTTTTAAGTGATGCCATTATTTTATCACCTTTAAAAAAAGCATTAAAAATGACGCATTTTCGGGCGTCTAAAGTGATTTTCCCCCTTAACCGAGGTGCCTGATAATAAAAACGATTCCAGGAATGTATGTTTTTTTTATTTTTGCATTCGTTCGCGATTCGTCAGGCTACTTGGATTCGTAGCTTTGTGCCCCGTAACGTTCAATACTGAATATATATATACGGAAGAAAAAGAATTTGTTTACATATAACCAATATATATATATATACACATACACTACCGGTCGAACGTTTTCGCACACTTCAGATGATTGCAAAACTTTCGATCACTGCATAATTGCATAATTATATTAGAATAATATAATTCATTATATAGAGCTACATAGCATATTCCCAAAATCATAAATGGAATGAGTTATAGATAGATAGATAGATTTTATTTCCACATGTACAGCTTTCGCTTTTTACATTCACCTATCCCTCGCCTTATATTCTAATCCTTATATCTAAAAAACACGCCCAGTCCTTATAACTATCAATAAAGAGAGGAAAAAGACAGCACATCCGCTACGCTCTTTTCTATTTACATTTTTTACCCTACTCCTCGCACGCCCCCGTACTGTTGTCTTCTTTCTCCACCTCTTGGTCTTCCGCCGCTTTTGCCTTTTTTAATTTTGCATATGCCCCTAAATATTCGCATATTACCGCTACCGGGTCCCCTCTCAGCGTGTCTTACCCGTGAAAAACGACGCAACCGACCCAACCTCGAGCCAGCGTCACGCCAATCACATTCTACCATTGGCCGATGAACGGCAGCACTACCGGTTCAGTGTTGCGCCACGGTAGGAGTGATCTCTTCGGCCCAACGCTGGGATGTACGATTGGCCGATAGTAGGCTTACCGGAAATCCTAACAGTTGGCCGGGTATTGGCCCAACATTGGGCTAAAGAGATCACGATCACTGACTGACGGTTGGCGTGATCACCGGCCTATAGTAGGGCTAAGGTCGGCTTCATATTGTTGGCGCAATATTCGGGCTAGTGTTGGCCCAGTGTAGGGCTGTCAAAACAACCCAATGCTTAGCCAACAATCGATCAGGTTCACAAGTTTCTGTGCTCGATGATTGCTCATCAAAAGAATTATTAGATTCACTGACATCGTTATGCACAATCACTTGTTCGTGGAATGTTTCCAAATTTGTTTCACTATTCACTTGTCTTTTTTGTTTCGTTGCCTCTGATCCTAACCTGCTGTAAAGGGTTTTCTAATATTCGTCGTCTTTTTAACACTCGACGTTTCCTAATACTATCATAATAACTCGGAATTTTTTTAATACACCACAAAACTTTAGTATAAATCAATTTTATTTTTAATAAAGTGAATTTCAGATAATAGTCATTATGAGCCATGCTAAAAATGTCATGCTAAAAATAAGCATTGGCAAAACCACGGTCAAACGATTGGCTCAGACTCAGGGCTTGCGCTCGCCCGGACAATTGGCCGACGGTCATTAAGTAGTACTGGCCCAGCGTTGGCTCTTCGATGGTGTGCCGAGCTTCAGTTCGAGACTGGCAAACCCATGAATAACCGATTGGCCCATGTTCGGGGCCAACACTGGGACCCGATAGTTGGCTGACAGTTGGTAATCGATATTTGGCCCGAGGTTGGGTGTTCGTTGGTTTGCCATGCTTCAAATGAGCACTGGCAGAATCATGGCCAAATCATTGGCCCGTATAAAGGACCAACACTGGGTATTAGTGGTTGGTGCTGAATATCGTGCCAAGCGTCGGCCGTATCTTAAGCGCCGGCAAAATTTTCACGGGTATTTCGTCCACCGCTCCAACTCCTCACCCACTCTCCCTCCTCTCCATTCGTCCACCCCCCTTACCCAAACTTCCTTTATCGCCCTCCTCGCTGCTTGGCATTTCCAAATATGCTCTAGGCCTTCCTCTTCCTCTAGGCATAATTCGCAGGTCCAGTTGCCAAAACCTCTCTTTCCCACTTTCCCTACATTTTCGCATCTCAATCTAGCCCATTGTTCCTTCACTTCCCCCTTCAACTCTTTGTTATCCCAGTATTTCTCTTGCTCGCACCCCACCTTTATTTCCTTGTACCAAGGGCAGAAGGAAGAACTGTCCACTTTGACCCAATCTCCTTGCGTGTCTTGTTCCTTTTTCCTTTCTACCCCCTCGTTTAGGTATTTCCCAATCCTCTCCCAGCTTTCTGCGCTTGACCATATCAGGTTTATCACTCTCCCATCCCCTACCTCGTCCATCGCCTTCTTTAACTCCTTCCCCCACCTTGATGGGAGACCGTTCAGCAAGTTTCTTACTTTCTCTCTCAGGCATACCTTCGGCCATCTCCCTTCTTCGATTTTCAAAATTTGGACCAGGTAATGTCCTGTCCTCCTCCGTGCCTCCACTTCCACGCTCTTCCTGCCTGCTTCCTGCTTCCAAAGATAACTTGGCGTGTTCCTTGCTACTCCCAGAGCCATTTTCACCAATTTTCCGTGTAGCTTTTCTATTTCCTCCCTTCTCTTCCACCCCCAAATCTCAATTCCGTATAGTACTCCCGCCTTGACCAGAGAATCGAACAATTGAAGTCGCTCCTTTAATCCTTCCACCTTTGTCCTCTTCATTACTCCCCATACCGCGTTCGCTGCTTTTTACGCTCCTGCCACCAACTTCTTTATATGCAGCCCTCCTGTGTTCCGCGTCGAGAACCAGTACCCTAGGTACTTGAACTCGTTGACCACCTCTATTTTTTCCCCCTTGTACTTCCATTCCTCTCCTTTTTTCTCCCTCCCCCATTCCTAAACACCATGAGCTTTGTCTTTTTCACATTTACCTCCATTTTTGCTCCTACATATTTCTCCAGTCGCTCTATCATCCTCCCCAGCCCTTTCGCATCCTCTGCTAGCACCGCAATCTCATCTGCATACTTCATCGCATAAAATTTTACGCTGCCCATGACCGTTCCTCCTATTCCTTCTTATTCCCACACGTCATCCACGTCGTCCAGCGCTATGTTGGAATGAGTTATATTACTCTGACATTATTTTGCAATTATCCAGTGATCGAAAGTTTTGCAATCATCTGAAGTGTCCGAAAACTTTTGACCGGTAGTGTATGTATAACGCACACAGTTTGACGTGAACTTGTATTTTATATATTAAGGGGCCAGTCCACTTGGGAGCCGAGGAAATAAGGCTATTTTCGCGATTTTTTTTTTGAGGATTTTATAAAAGATATGAATATAAAAGTTGTTGGGCTTCATAAATAAAGTCTTGAAATACATTTAAAAAAAAATTAATTCATTTTTATTCTTTTTTAAGTACAAAAACTTTTTTAAGTACAAAAATAGTTTACAAAAATAGTTTACAAAAATAGTACAAAAATAGTTTACAAAAATAGTTTAAGTACAAAACTTTTTTAAGTACAAAAATAGTTTAATGTAACGCCTCAAAAATAGGTGGGCTAGGTAGCTCCATCACAACTCGGCAACGGCTGGTCTGAAACAAAAAAATCAAAGTCCATTAGATTCAGTATGACACCAGCTACAAAATGACCCTCGGATATAAAGTTTTATCAAAAAATAAAACAATGGCAGATGAAAAACGAAAAAAGTTTTTAAAAACGCGTTTTTTCGCAGTTTTTCGCAAAAAAAAAAGAGTGAAAATCAAAATTTTTAAAACCATCGAGGGTCATCTCGTTGAGAATCATGTTTACAATATGTGGTTCAAATTTCAAGAGAATCGGTTTATTAATTTTAGAGATACAATGGAGCTAGATTTTGAAAACGTTGTCTCGAGAAAAACGCGTTTGAAGTTTATATTATGATCGGCCGAGCGCGCTATACGCTCAGGTGGATGAAATGAGGTCCTGACGTTCAGGTAAAAAAAAATATTTAGAGAGCTGGGATTTTCATAAAATTTTGACACAATATTTCTGAATGTATGTACTTTCGAAAACAGTGAAAAAAAATCGATTTTTTGAAATTTTCAAAGTGGACTGGCCCCTTAATATATAATGATATATTATACTTATAGATTTAAACTGCCTATAGAAATGAGCAGTTCCGGATCTACGATTCTTCCCAGCCGGGGCAAACACTTGACATTTGCGCCCCACCCCTCCAGCATTTAAAAGAGATTAAGGGAGGATATCTCTTTAGACGCCCGAAAATGAGTAATTTTTTATGAATTTTTTTAAACGTGATAAAACAATCGCATCATTTTTAAATTTTGACATTATCTTATTACAACTTTTAAATCTTTTTTCTTTTTAAGCCAAACAAAATGGCGGCGTTATAAGGTATTCCCTTAGGCGTCTTTTGAAAAATTGGTCATGGTATCGCTCAAAAAGTTATGGATCGATGTGGCTGAAATTTTGGGAGGTTTCTCACCATAACATTATCGGAAGGATATACCTATAAACATATTAAAAAGTATAAAATTAAAAATCAAGTAGGCTTTGAAGCAAAATTTTCATATTTGTGACCATTTTCTCGACAATTTCTGGCCCAAAAGGGTAATTTATTTACGCGATAACCTTAAAACTTTAGGTATATCCTTCCAATAATCTTATAGTGAGAAACCTGCCAAAATTTCAGCCAGATCGATCAATAACTTTTTGAGCTATAAGTTGAGCAGTTTTTCAAAAGACGTCTAAAGAAATACCTCATCAAAGTTCGACTCATAGGCAGTTGTTTTCGATGGCTAGGATCACGAGGCCATTGAAACTCACTAAAGCGCCTTGGATGCTAGGTGCTTTATTGAAACAAGTTTTTTTCAAACACAAGAATTTGGCGCTCCCTTGAGGCCTTAAGCCACAGTAACGGGTATAAGATCATGTGCGAATTTAACAATTTTTTTCGTATGAAAAAGTGATTCACTCATAAAATTAATTACACATCTATTTCGTATGAGTATTAAGCTGTTAGAAAATATATATTTTTCTTTTCGATGTACAAAATGGCCGACTCCTAATATTTTTTTGTTCTTTTTTTAAGCGCTCCGCGGCGTGACATTTAGCATCCACAATTTTTTACCTAGAACAAAAAACAAAAATTTTCGTCAATCGACATCAGAATACCTAGTGAAGTGCGCATGGAATTTAAAAAATATTGTTTTATTCAAAAGTTGTAGGTATTTGAACTTAAGATGTGAATTTTCAGTGAAAAATTTCGTTATAACTGCTCATAAACGGCTCATAAAATGAAAAGTTTTCGATTAATTAGAAATTCCGTACGTACTTCTCTGCGAAATGCAATTAGGAACATAACTTTTAAATTTGAAGTGAATGGAGTGAAAATTGTTGAAGTTATTTGTCACGCCAATTGGAAAAAAACTGTTTCGAGAAGGTTCGAGTAGTCGGCCATTTTGTACATCGAAAAAATATATATATATATTTTGCAACAGCTTGATATTCATATTAAATAGATGTGTTATTGATTTTATGATGAAATCCTATTTTCATACGAAAAAAATTGTCAAATTCGCACATTACTTTATACCCGTTAGGCCTAAGGCCTTAAATTGCCGCCCGGGGCAGGTACTCCAACCCCCCCCCCCCCCCTACATACGGGGCTGGGATCCAAACACACCAAATTACATTCGGAGAATGGAAGGGTGCAGAGAGGTTGGAACAGAGGCCTGGAAAAGAGTAGCACAATATCTGATAGAAATAATAAAGATGAAAGAAGAAAAGGTGGCCGTAGGTGTGTTTGTAAGAAGAAGTAAGAGGAATTATTAATGGAAACCGGTCAAAATCGGGTGAGGACCTGGTTAAGGCCATGCGGGGAGTGGGAGAAGGAGGAATATGGCAGGCAATAAGGAGCGAGAATGTGAGAGAAATAGCGCAGAAAGTTGAAAGGGGTATAAAAATCAAAAGGGAACAAGAAATTCAGAACGACTGGTGCAGGATCGACAAATCGACGTACTGCAAAGAATATAGGTGCAGAAAAGGTACCGCAGAAATGGAAAAATAGTGGGAAATGAAGGACCTCGGTGGGGAAACAAAGGAATTATGGGCAAGGGCCGGAATGTAGGGGAAAAAAGGGAATAAGGGGTACAGAGACATTAAGGGGGGCTATACCAGTGTGACACTTTCAATGAATCGATTTTTCTTTGCCTTTTTCGACAGTTTATACTTTCAAAAATATTCTGTAAAAATTTCAAGGCCGTATCTCTAATCATTTTATCTTGCAAAAATCGATTGTTAAATCTTTAAACGGGTTTTCTCGAAATGAGATTTTTCAAATTTGCTGACATTGTAACTCAAAGAGCAATTATCCAATTGACTTGAAATTTGAACTGAGTACTCTCGAATATATTTACTCTACAATGACGTAGAATATTTTTGATTGGATGAAAATTGACGATTTGGCATTGAAAAAAAACGACCATTTTATAGGCAAGAAAACAAACTTTTTTATAAATACGCCATTTTGTTAGATTTTGATATTTTTCGAAAATCCTACGTCATTGTACAGAAAATACAGGCATATATAATTGTATATAATGTTATATGTGAGTATAAATAATTATATATGTTCATATGTGTCCATTTTTTCACGGTTTGAAACACAATTTACATAAAATCATGAAACGACGAATTTCATTTTTCACTATATTTGCGCTGATCCATTTAAATTCACTGGCGAATTGCTAAATCAGTTGACCTTAATAATTGACCCGCAGAATTGTCAAATTAACCCTTCGTGGTCACACTTCCCATTCCGATTACGGTGGTCGCACTGGGTTTGTTTGTAAGTGTGACCAAGAAGGGTTTATTGACGTCAACAAGCAACCCTCACAATGCAACGTGAAAAAAAAGACAGGATTCTCATTTCAATTTAATTAAACCTATTTTTCAGGACCAAGATATCCAAAAGGATTGGGCAGGGGTGGACAGGTCGACATATAATAAAATATATAAGGAGATAAAGGAGAACATGGCAGAGGAGGGATATTGGAAACAGGAAGGGCTGGCAGGAGCAGTCAAAGAGGAATGGGCAAGGCTGAGGTGCGAAAATTTAGGAAAAGCGGGGGAAAAAGGGTTCGAGAAATGGATGTGCGGGGTATGCAAGGAGGAGAAAACGATGGAGCATATCTGGAAATGCGAAAAAGCGAGAAGAAAGATCAGGCGGAAGTGGGTAGAAGGGGAGGATAAGTGGAGGAAGGGAAGAGAAGGAGATAGCCTCGAATACTGGTGGATTGAGACGTTGAAAGGAGGGGTAGTAAAGGGAATCTGTTATTATACCAAAGAGTTCGAAAAGATAGCATGGGAAGAACCGTGACTGCGGGGATTAGTCTCAAGACAGACTAGCAGTCACTGGAGATTTAAGAGGTGGCAGAGGAATAAGAATTAAGAATAGGATTAAGGACGCAGATATAAGCGTGCAATGTATAAACTGGCGAGGGGTATGTAAGAAGCGCAAAGCGTTGTACAAGAGGAAACAATACAATACAATACAATTAATCCTATTTTTCTTTTTTTTTCGAGTTATGTGTATTTTCTAAATTATGCAAGTTAATCGATTAACAGTCGCCAGCTGAATACTAAATATGGACATTAAATATATATATATTCTTTGGAGTAATATCGAATCAATATTAATATTGGATTTCTATTAATATCATATAAATATTGGTATCCATTCTCTATCATTATCGGACAATTGTTTGAAGTTAATTAAAAATTATATTTCATATTTTCTTTTTGAAATTTATCGAATGCGCTCGAAAAACCGGCTAATTCGGCTTTTTTTGATAAATCCCGAGATCGGTTCGTAAACCTGCCGCGCGTTTACTGCCTCCATCGGCAAAATACGCGAGCACGTTGACCCTTTTGCAACGTTAAATCCATCGGCCATATAAATGCGAAGAAGGAGTGCAAGACAGAGGGAGAACGAGAAAGAAAAATCGACCGTGCCTGAAAATCTTTCGAAATAAAAAAAATCTATCACAGTAAATCCAGCAGATATGGCACCTTATTTGAAAATGTCTGATTACGATTCACGATATGCTTTTGGCCCTGCTATTGTATCAACCCCGAAGAATGCGTCATATGTCGGGTTATGAAGGTCTCGCCATAGGGTCCTACGGACAGCGTTAAATTCAGGGTAAAAATTAGAGACAGGAACAGCTAATTGACCTAGATACCCGGTCCTCTCTCGGAATGCATTTTCTACGCGACATAACGGAAAGAAAGGGGACCTTTTATGGTTAGATCCGCCCTTGGACTAATATGCCAGGCATAAAGGCTCACGATCCAGCCGCGGTCATATTTTATTATTACTTTATTGTAATGACTTTTGAAACGGCGAATAAGGTCAGCCTCGCACTCGAGGAAAATTCTCGATGTTTATGGAAGAAATGTTCTCTCTTGAGAAATTGCACAGTCGCAAAGAATTCTACCAACAAACGAATAAATAAATAAAGGTACGTATATGGTATGCGTTTATCTATCTCTGGGAAATTCCACGCCATTTCACCTGGCCCGTGGCCTCGACCATTTTTGGTTTTCCCGATTTTTTGGCAAAATTGTACCCCATGAAAGGAAAATCCACACCAATTTTTCGATTTTGATCTCTTCTTTTTTAGGAGTTATAATTTTCCAAAAATGTCGATTCCGGAAGTTTCGGAAACGTTTAAACGCTAATAATTCCTGAACTAATTGAGAGATCGATAAATATCACTATATTTTCTTTTCCTTTCGAAGCATATTTTCGTTAAAAAATATGAAAAAAATAATCAATTATCAATGTCAACGTTTGTTTGCTTCTAAAGTGAAAACTATTTTTTAAAAAGATGAATGCCTTTTTTATATATTTTTTTAATTCTCTAAAATAGAGTGACCCATTCGTCGATTTTTAAGACTAGTCTCATCGTGGGCCCATTTTTGCTTCTATTTATTTTGGAATTAAACATATTATTTTAAGAAGTTTTTTTTATCATTTTAATGCCCAATGCTGTTAATAATTTTGTAGTTTCCCATCCGGCTTCGACAGGCCTGAAACGTTTTATTTTTAATTTGTGCTGAACTTAGCGGAAATAATGATTTTGAATAACAAAAAAATCGTTAAATTTCAACATTAACCCGATTCGGTTATCGTAGGTCGCTGGAGACCTGGGCCATTTTTAATAAATGCCTGCATTTTTGGGAGGTGGGTGTGTTTGAGACGAAAAATAAATAATTTGCTAAAATTTGTTTGCAATCTTCATGGTATACCCTGAAGGTAGAACGCGCGCTCGATCTTAAATTCTATAGATTTTGTTCAAATTTTAGTCAGACAACGTTCATATCATTATGCATGTCTGAGTGAAATTTCAGAACAGTCGACTATTTAGATTATGAGATAATGGGTTTTAAAATTTCAATTTTAAACACTGCAGCGCCTGCATTGACATTTAGACAGAATAATTTTCCGTCAAAATTATTTGTCTCCTATAATGAGAGGACATATGGCAGCACCGTATTGTTCCACCTATCCAATGACGTAAGTTAGCGCGGCATATTGAAAATAATACTACACACAAATTTTTAATTGTCAGTAATTTTTAATGCTACTACGTTTTCAATTAGTTAAGAATTAACCAACAATTTCATTTGTTGATGAAGATAACATAAACGATATCAAATATTAATATTTATAACGCAAATCTTTTTTTTATGATGAAAGCTTCTACTTTTGAAACACGATAATTTATCTTTCTCGACATATTGAACAATCCTGTTCTGTGGTGTTGCTATATGTCTACTCATTATAGGGGACAAATGATGTGTAATGCTTAATTTGGTCGAGTCATGTGTAATGCTACAGTACGCGGTCGGGTGATATTACGCGTAATGCATCAATCGCATCACTTACACACGTCTACTCTATCGAGGTTGCAGATTCCCTTGTAGCCGCGCGAGTCTGTGATCACCGCTCAAGTCGGTATCGCAGTCAGCGTGAACACGAATGGGTAGCTCGGTGGGGGAAAAGTCGCTGCCCCGTGCAAATCGCGCTCGTTCGACAGGCGAACGGAGCGAGGTTTTCCGTCCGATCGAGCTCGACATATATTGCCACCCCGCGGGTAGACAGTGGAGGGGGATTGTTTAGTCAGTATATCACCATTCCGACATACGAGATCACTGGCATGTGTGGGAGTCCGACACACGAGAGGGTCATTTGGACTCTCTTACGGTGCGTAATCTGGATTTTAACCCCCGCCTAAAAAAAAACATGACATCATGAATGAGCATATATGTAGATATATTACCATGTATGTTCAAAAGTTGGTACTCTGAACTCGTATATAAACATATGGTTGTATATATGAACTCATATATGATACAACATGTACTATATATTATCATATATAATTTCATTTGCCCCCCAAAACCCATATATCAGCGTATATAATTGTATATGAGACCATGTGTATGAACCTATATATGATGTACAAACTATTAAGGTGTCATATATAATCGTATATGTAATCGTAATTATCCGCAACAACTGTATTTGAACGTACACTCCAGGCCAAAAGGTGCATCCCACAAAATTCCGAGCCGCACTACAAGTTCGATAACTTAGTGAAAAATTAAGATAATCGAATTTCCAAAGCGGAATTTTAAAAAGGACATATCAGGCTTTATTTTGCGATTTTTTTGTGTCCGGTGCACCGGTTTGAAAATGACCGTTTTTGACTTTTTTTTTGCTATTTTCAATCGGTTGCACAGCTTCTAGAATTTTTTTTCGTAATTTTGTTCGTTAATTTTTTTTTTGGAATATCCTTGAAGCGGTAACCAATAGCTTCAATTTCATTTTTTAGAAAATTTCGTGCGATTTTTTTTGAGGGATTTATGTTTGTTTTTACCTAAAACCGAACACTTTCAAAAAAGGCAGCGCAACTAAAAAAATTAGAGGTTTAAATAAAATTGTCAGGAGAGGCAAAAGTTACGTAGAATCATGCTGAATCGATTAGAATTTTTTTTTAATTTTCGATCGAAATTTTTTTTTCCCTATTTTGGGTCGAGCCTCTAATAATTTAAGTGTCTCGTAAATTATTGAGTTTGGGCTCAATTATTACGGGAGAAAATCTTATTTGAACATTTTAAGCATTTTATGATTTCTAAATTTTTTTGTCACATTTATTTTTGGTCGAAATTTGAAAAATTGTAAAAAAAAAGAGAAAGAAAAATAAATTGATATTAATTGTCTCACTTCATTTAAACGAATTTTTCGTCGAAAAAGCCGCCTTTTGCTTTCAGCAACGCATTAACGTGTCGCGGCATTCTGTCGATAAGTTTATCGATCTCTGCCTGCTCCAGGGAAAACCATGCCTCTTGCAATTAACTCTACAAATCTTCGGCGGATGTGGGACAGGTCATCCGTATTTTTCGATCGAGCTGTTCCCAAAGCAGTTCGATCGGATTCAGATCTGGCGATTGTGGTGGCCACACCATGTTTACAATGACGCGATTTTTTGCCTGTTGCTTCAAATATTGTTTGCAGAGGCGAGAGGTATGCTTTGGATCATTATCCTGCTGCATTGTGAAGCCCGGACCGATCGTTCAGAGACCAGACGGAATCGCGTGCTTCACAAAAATTTTCTCATGATTTCGTCGACTTTAATTAAATCTCCGATACCATAGCCAGAAAAGCATCCCCATACCATGATGGATCCACCGACGTGTTTGACCGCGACGGTGATAGAGATCGATAAACTTAGTCGATTCAGCATGATTTGACGCAACTTTTTTCCCTCTTGACAATTTTATTTAAACCTCAAAGTTTATTAATTGCACTGCTTTTTTTGAAAATGGTCGTTTTTAGGTAAAAAAACAATCATAACTCCCTAAAAAAAAATCGCACGAAATGTTCTAAAAAATAAAATTGAAGCTATTGGTTACCACTTCAAGGATATTCCACCAAAAATTGACGAAAAAAAAATTCTAGAAGCTGTGCAACCGATTGATAACAGTAAAAAAAGTCATAAAACGGCCGTTTTCATACCGGTGCACCGGGCTAAACAAAAATCGCAAATTTTCTTCTATAAAAGAAAAATGAAGCCTGATATGTCTTTTGTTAAATACCGCTTTGGAAATTCGATTATCTTTATTTTTCACTAAGTTATCAAACTTTTAATGCGGCTCGGAATTTCGTGGAGTGGACCCAAACTTTTGGCCTGGAGTGTATATAATAGCGAAAACATATATGACCATGGATATTATTCCATATATAATACCCCTGCAGACTATTTTGATATCATATAAGATCATGTATACTGCGTGTCATTTTTAATATAATACTGTCTATAAGCAGCATAATCAGCATGTGATGCCGATCATATTTTGTTTTCCGATTATAAAGTACTAAAATGGTGATTTAAATAATTGTTCATCTATATGCAAATTATAATTTTTTTTCGGTATTATTTATTTATCAGCACAATATCACAAATAGGTCAACACATCATTGTACTTCTTCATATAATCATATTTTACACCTTTCGAGGAAAAGGACTATAAACTGAAACACGGCTTAGCCGTGATCGCTGCAATAACCAACTGCACGAACATGAGTAATCCGAACGTTATGCTCGACGCAGGTAAAATGTTCCGTAGTCAATTCTTTGCACAAGTTTAGCTCTTGTGCAAAGAGCTAAACTTGTGCAAAGAACCCCCTTCCCCTCTTTTTCTCGTTAGCTTGTCTGTTTTCGAAAAAAAGTTCCGAAAATCGTTTCCTGGTTATTTTTCACCTGTAGAATCGTTGTGACCATTTCTAATGCTATTTTTTGTTATCTTCGCATGTTTGCACGCCAAGTAGGCCGTCGAAGCAGGTCTGGAGCATCGATTTGAATCACTTTTATTTCTCCGCTCCTTTGTCTCATTTCCATCGTCGCCGTAGATGGATGTTTTCGACGCGGCAGAACAATACAAGGAGAAGGGCACCCAATTTATAGCGTTGGTTGGCAAGGATTACGGCGCAGGTTCGCCGAGGGATTGGGCCACCAATCTGGGTCCCGTCATTCTCGGAATTCGCATCGTTATAGCCGAATCTTACGAAAGATTACACAGGTAAATCCGATTGCCCTGACAGGCGATCACTTATTTTCTCCTTTCGTGAAGAATGTTTTGAAATCTTTGCCATATCTTTCTCGGCAATTAAAACGCAATACAAAAATCATATTTTTGATTTTTCACCCAGTGCAGACCCCTTAAGCGGCTTTTTACACGAGCCGATATTTGCTTCGGCTACCGGAGGGGGGTCGGCCAGGCGTTACGGTCTGCTCACAGGGGGGGGGGGGGTCAAGGTTTGCGTTACGTCCCCCACCCCAAAGATTGTAGGAATATTTTTGAATAATTCTTGAAAGTACATGTATTGAAAAATATGTTGGCAACATTTTTATTCACAAGTCCGAAAATTGACGGAGTTATAGTCACTTTAGTGAGTACAGGTAGCGCGACCGGTTAGTGCCCTTAGTCCCCGCAGGTGTAACATCATTAACAATAGATAAAGTACAGGCTCTTATTATTTTGTGAACTGTCATGAAGATGAAGAACCGTCATATCGGCCGCGACGAGATACTTCAATGTAAGTATCAATATTCTAGAAAAAACATAACTTTATATCAAGAAACACGGACCGAAAACTTTGAACGCGTTTTTCCCGAAACTAGTTTTTTCGACCTTGGTCGAGCGAATACTTAAAAACTTATCCACCGATTTTCAATTAAAAAAAAAAAAACATTTTTGTAATCGCAGTGACCAAGGTTGTACGTATCCGCGATCTTAACATTTGATAATTACTATTTTTAAAGAGGGAATGATACCTCATCACGGTCGGTATGGTAGAACAATTATAGATTCCCAAAAATCTCGAAAACGGCTCTTCAAATCCCGTCGAAACTTTGCCAAACGACGTCAAATAGATAGACGAACAGCTGTCTTCCCCTCAAATTTTTTGAATTTGAGAAAAAAAATGTAGATTGGCTTATCATTAGCCAATCTAGTTTTTTTTTCTCAAATTCAGAAAATTTGAGGGGAAGACAGCTGTTCGTCTATCTATTTGACGTCGTTTGGCAAAGTTTCGACGGGATCTAAAGAGCCGTTTTGGAGATTTTTGGGAATCTATAATTGTTCTACCATACCGACCGCGATGAGGTATCATTCCCTCTTAAAGACTGCTTGAATACAGAAAAAGGGCCTTGAAAATAGAAAAAAATGTCCAAACTGTCGGCATTTTGTAAAAAAACCAAAATAAAAAATCGGCTACGCATAACGTTAGCTACATTTGGATAGATGTCAATAAATTGTCGTCTTCTAATTTACAGATAACCTTTCATAAAGGTATCGATGGGACAATGAAGAGAATTTTTTTTTCGTCGTCAAATCAAGGCTTATATGAGGCATTTTTCATCAACTGGGCCACTTTTTTTTCAACGTCTCCAATTTTTTTTCAAAATCTGCCAGTTTGAAAGAGTAGTCAAAAGGAACGTCTGTGATTTAAAAAGAATTTTTTTAGGCGTCCCTTCAGGATTTTCAATTTTTCATTACGAACACTGTATCCGAAAAAATATTCATCAAACAAAACAAAAAACATAAGAATAAAAACTTTTATTTTTTTCCGCTTTATCGAAAAAAAATCGCAATCATAATTTTTCTGCATTGAGAAAATTGAAATTTGGCAAAAAAATGAGAATAACATTTTTTTAAACCTAATAACACACTCGATATTAGTACAAATTTTACGGGATGACTGTCAATGGATAAAGAATGTGCGAAAAAAAACACGAAAACACGGCGGCATTCTCAACTACATGATACGCACGAACACTCGTGCAACGCTCTTGACCAAGACGACATGATATTCGACAGGAATGAAATAAACAGCGGCATATCAAAGTTCGTTGTGCGCGAAGATTAATCAGGCGCGATCTCGCCGCAGAGTAATTACTAACCCGGCCGGTAATAGAGAATTTTTACCGACCGTGACAGAAATTACGTAGCGTATTTATAGGTTATGTTCGTTTAAAAAAAAGTGTATGTTAATAACATTTTTGTACTACAATTGTGTACGTTATATCGAATTCCCAAACGTTTTCATCAACTATTTTTGCAGCCTTATCCTCCGTCGGTATTATTTCTCAATAGTCTCAAAAAGCGTATTGAGGTTAGTTTTCCACGACATCTTTTTCCTCTATAATGGCTTTAGAAATTTCTCCACATTTTTGTCGTATTTGGTAAAAAATGACTATAGCAGAGAAATAAACAAATAAAATTCAAGGTTCCAATATAGTCTCAAAAATAGCCTCGAGAATCGCGATCACGCTACTCTACAAAAATTTGCCACAATTGAAAATTGAATTTGGAGCGTTCGAACGTGAGAATTGACTTTAAACTCGACGTGTCTTCAGATGCAACGTTTTGCTCGACCTCCGCACGAGATGGCACGTCTCGGAGAACTGGCGGAGAGGCTAGTACGAGCAGAAGATTCTCTACTCGTGGGAGGAGAGGGCGATGCCGTGGATACGCTTGACGAGGGAAACGCTCTGGTGGAGCAGCGGCGATCAATTGTCCGGCTTTAGCCGCAAGCGCATCAATCACTCGTGCAACACTCTCGACCAAGACAGCATGATATTCAACAGAATTGAAATAAACAGCGACATATTAAAGTTCGTTGTCCGCGACAATTATATCATAAGCGGCCGCAGGGACGGCGGTATTACATTTTGGGCCAGAACGTCTAGCAACGACGATCGCCCCAATGTGCGCATAGACAACGCTCATTCAGGCAACGTCAATGCCGTTGAAGAAATTGGCGGCTTGATAATTTCCGGTTGCAGCGACGGCGAGGTCAAGGTGAGGAATTTTTTCCCATTTCCGCCTTGCAGCAATTCTTCTGCATTATTCGAAAAAAAAAATTGATTGAAATTCTTTGCAGTTTTGGACTCAATCGCAAGAGGAAGTCTCGAGCGTGTCTCACGCAACGATCAATGTGCTGAACCGGATTTGGTCTGTTGCGGCGGATCCGGTGAATGGAAAGTTCGCCGTAGGCTCTTCCGGTCACAACTTCATACCACTCTTAAAGATATTTGACTTGGAATGGTTCGTTTTTTTTGGGAAATTTTTCCCACGATCTTTCCCTCTCGCGTATTCTGTATTTTCCATTCGTCCTTTCCAGTTGCAGCGAATCAATTTCCGTGACACATCCATGGAAACGGAGCACCGGTGTCTTCGATATATCGTGGGAGGATGCCAATACATTGCTGACTTGCGGCTGCGATACCTGCGTCCGGAAATGGAACATGAGGTGGAAATGACTGCGAATTTTTCCCGTTGCAATTGCAAATAGCGTTTTCTCCAATCGCAAGACTTTGAGGACACTCTCATAAGTAAACATCATGTAATTAGGGTTTAGCAAAAGAAAAAAAGCAACGTTAAAAATTCGCGTCTTCGTCTGGAAATAGCTAAACTGTGATGGCGAGCTAACGAGTTTTTCCCCCACAGGACGGGGACCTGCGTCGCTTCTTGGTCGGACCCCATGGAAACCGCGCTCTATTCCCTGAGCACGGACTATCGTTACACCATCGTAACGGGGACACACTATAATTCCAAGGCCGTCTTATGGGATCAAAGAATGACGAATTACGTACAGGTAAAATAGTCGACGGTTTTTCAGACAAATTCCAAAAGTGTCACCATCGTGTGTCATGTCCCTTCCTATGTGCTCAGCGCTTAACGACAAGCTGCTTTTCTCTTTCAGTTATATTTCTTGAGCAACGTAGGCACAACGTCAAGTCCGGTGTACAGCGTATCGTTCGACAGCTCGAGTTTCTACGGTACGACGGATCGACGCCTGATCGAGTTGACGTTCACGGGTCTCGACAACCACGATGACAATTACCGCGATATTCTCTGCTAGAAAATGCCGAAATTCGGTTCGGTACATGTGACTCTCTGATTGTTAATTCTCCAATGTTCATTGTTCCATTGACGCCGCTCTTTTACGAGCAAAGGGCACATTTTTTGACAGTTGACGAGGAAGCTAAATGACCAAATTAAGATCGAATAATTCTTCCGTAATAAAATATACATGTACATTTATATATTTATATACAAATGCATATATCTACAAGGTGTATCTTCACTACTAGGTTTCCGTTCGTGAGCATATAGGGTGTCTCTTTAAAAAAAAACGCTTTTTTTAAATGCCTTGCGACAAAAGTTGGCCGAGATATTCACGAGTAAAGTCCGGCGTTGAGAAAACAACGGCACAGTAGTTTCGGCGTCCAAGCGACAGTAGGCGCGGGTTCAGAACCACTTTCCCGCAAGTGGATACGAATCCATCGATTTTTGTCGAATTTTAATTGAAATTGAAAGTTCAAATTTTTTATTTCGAATGATGAATTTTTAATTTTAAACCTTAACCGGTCACCCAATTAAAGTATTAAATAATAAATAAAAATGTCATACAACATTGTCCATTGTTCATTGTTTACTCGGAAGATCTAGAGATTTAAAGATCTTTCGAGTAAACAACGGATAACATTGTTTAACATTTTTTATTTATTATTCAATGCTTCGTTTGGGCGACCGGATAACCTTTATAATTCAAATTTCAGATTCATAATTGAATGTTAAAATCCACTTGCCTGAATGTGGATTCGAGGCCGTGCCCGGGCCCACCGTTGGACTTTACTCGTGAATATCTCGGCCAATTTTTGTCGCACAACATTTAAAAAAAACAGCGTTTTGCTTGGAAAGGTACACCCTATATGCTCGCGGACGGAAAACTAGTGGTTAAGATACAGTCTGTATATGAGGTATTCCACGTGAATCAGGTGGACTTTTGCCCTGACCCCCGCCAATTCGATTAATTTTTTTTATCTCATCCCATTCGCTCTAAAAGACACCCTCAATTTTTTTTACATTTTTCGTAACCCTTAGAAAAAAAAAAAATTCTCCGAAAAAAACGCCACGATTAGAAAATCTGAAAAAATTCCCAAAAATGCGTGATCATATGTAACATTTTTCGAGCTATCACCCGCACGGAAGTATGATTTTTTCTGTGCTTTCTCAGCGATTAATGTTTAAAAAATCTGTAAAATCGACTGCTAACTGTTTAATTTAAAATATTCATTTATCCGCCCGGAGTAAGCGGTTCTTGAATTTTTCGCATTATTTTTAACCCTTTTTTCAGATTTTTTGACTAAGGGCTGTTTCGAAAAATGTAAAAAAAATCAGGGTGTCTTTTGGAGTCAATGGAATTAGATTTAAAAAATTAATCGAATTGGCGGGGGTCAGGGAAAAAGTCCACCGGCTTCACGTGGAATTCCTTATATATATATATGTTATTTAAAGATGCGCCTAGTTTTAGCGCGTTTTTTTACAAGCAGTATAAGGCGTTCACGAGATATTAACAAGAACCAATTCGATGCTATAAAAACAAAAATAACATATTCACCTCTAATAACGCTTTTGTATTTTTATTACGAGTCGTTTCGGAGTTTTCCATCATCGCACGTTCGATCAGAGCTGTCAAAACGGACAATTTCGTTCCTTCTCGATCTCAGCTCGTTCTTTCGTTACCGCTGAATCTGTCGACGCGCGGCTCACCTCCGAGCATTGTGCGTATCATGTAGTTGAGAATGCCGCCGTGTTTGAAGTACGTGAGATCGACCTCGGTGTCGAATCCGCGTTCCATCACATTTTATGTTGAAAACAAGGTTCGAGCGATTTTTTGTGCATATATTGAGGGACTAACAATAAATTTCCAACAAAGCAAATCAATGCCGTTTAAGGCCTTAGGTCACAGTAACGGGTATAAAATCATGTGCGAATTTAACAATTTTTTTCGTATGAAAAAGTGATTCACGCATAAAATTAATTACACATGTATTTAGTATGAATATCAAGCTATTAGAAATTTGTTTTCTTTCGATTTTCAAAATGGCCGACTATTGATACTTTCTTTTGTTATCTTTTTTAGGCGCTCCGCGGCACGACATTTAGCATCCACAATTTTTTACCTAGAACAAATAACAATTGTCGCCAATCTACATCAGAATACCTAGAGAATTACGAACGGAATTTAAAAAATATTGTTTTATTCAAAAGTGGGTATTAGAACGTAAGAAATGAATTTTCAGTGAAAAATTTCGTTATAACTGCTCATAAAATGAAAAGCTTTCGATTAATCAGAAATTCTGTACGTACATCTCTGCGAAATGCAATGTAGAACATAACTTTTGAATTTGAAGTAAATCGAGTGAAAATTGTTGAAGTTATTTGGAATCACGCCAATTGGAAAAAGCTGTTTCGAGAAATTTCGAGAAGTCGGCCATTTTGTACATCGAAAAAAAATATATATTTTCTAACAGCTTGATATTAATACTAAATAGATGTGTACTTAATTTTATGAGTGATTCACTTTTTCAAACGAAAAAAATGGTTAAATTCGCACATGATTTTATACCCGTTCTTGTGGCCTAAAGCCACATCATGGCCTTGTAATATGGCCTAAGGCCACTCAAATTCAAAGTCCATTTATCAGTTTGCAGCCGAAGATGGTGATGTTGCCCCTCAAGAGTAGACAAATGTGCATGTTTTAGTCGTGTCCACCTCCGAAAACTCGGAAAAATTTCCTTCTGGTCGACAGTCGTCGCAAAATATACGGCCAAGCGGTCACTCATCCAAGTGTTGGCCAACGCTCCTTGATGCGAGAGTACATCTCCTATTACAAATTGCGCTCGATTCAGATAATCGGAGCGATGGCCCGAAGGTTTCGGGAAAATCGATAATGTAAATTTTCGGATCGGCTGTCATTCGGCCTTTGATCCAATCAGCTCGAATAATCAGTATACCAAAATCTATGCAACCAATTCTCTTTCCTTTCGAACTCTACAAATCGATTTTCATCCTCATTGCTTTCAATCGGAGTTTTCAATGGAATGTAATTTTTGCAACTTTCGTGACGTGACCGTTAAAAAAATCACCCAAGTATTTTTTTTCCCAAAACGTCATTGTCTTGCTCGGGGTAATAAAAAACAGAAAATTATTATTCAAAGATCGAAGAATATCAATGAAAACGTTACCATTAATTTCCTAAGGAAAGAAGTATGTAATTTCAATATTGGAATCGGAAAAGACAAATAACTATTTTCAGTGCTGATTTGACGCACTTTTTTGCTCGCACGTTCATTGTAACCACAAAATGCGAAAGCAATCTGAAGACGGCGAGCCATTGTTACCGATTAATTGTTCGACGCAGTATAATTTGTGACGAATAAACATTGCAGCTATAATGAAGGAATTCAGGAACTCCATTGGCGTCGAGATTGTAGAGAGTGATGAAATCGTTAAAAAGAATAACTTCTCTAACCTTCTTGAATACTGTAGTTGCTTCAGCCAGCAACAATCTGGCTGATGTTTTTTTAACTATTTGTTTGCACTAAAAAATTGCACTCAAAAAACGAATTCGACGCAATTTATCTACCAGTTTGGTCAATCGTGATTTGTATCAGTTGAGCAAAAAGCTTGATTCGAACGTGCTGCTTGATCTCCCCTGACGATTCCACGCTAAGGAGCAAAGATCAATTCTGGAAGTGGAGAACTCAGTAGACTTTTGTAATCCGAGAAGCCTTCGTTGACAAAGTCGATCTCATTTTCGAACGTGTTACAGTCAATATTGACAACAGGATCGGGGCTGTCGGATTCATCCCCTTGTATGCTGGTGCCTTGTACCCTGTCGCTTTGTTGAGGTTCGATGAGGAGACCGGAGAGCCCATCAGAGGCCGTGATGGATTGTGTATTCGCTGCAAACCCGGTTCGCATCTATTTCTCTCGCCACCTTTGATGAGATAAATAGCAGATGGTTATCGATACTATCGACGATTCTTCCGCTTTTTCTCCAAAGCCCACCTTCGTTTCATTCGCTCGCTGTATTTTAGGCGAGCCTGGCGTCTTCATGGGCAAGATCAATCCACGCCAAGCAGTGAACGACTTCAGTGGCTACGCGGACGTTTTCAAGAAAGACGATCGAGTCTTCAATTCTGGTACGTTTTTCTAAAAACTATCTCTCGTAATTTTTTGCGGATCAAATATGTTTCCGTTACTACGTGATTTTAGGAGACATATTGGTGATGGACGAGTACGGATACTTCTATTTCAAAGATCGAACTGGAGACACCCTCAGATTCGTTGCACGAACGAACGTTCTCCCTCTCACTTGTCCGTGACATGGCTCAATTATTTAGTCATGTGTGTTTCCAGGTGGAGAGGAGAAAACGTAGCTACAGCGGAAGTGGAAGCGGTGATCAGTAACGCAATAGGTCTGAAAGGTGCTGCAGTTTACGGCGTTGAGGTACTTGAGTTCATGTTCATGAGGTTTTCATTTCTGATTTCACTGTTTGATTCCATTGTTTAATTGAGACCTTTTCATTGACTTTGGCAGCCAATTTATAAATTCCTTGAAATTGGATCCATGAAATTGGAATCCGGAAATTGATTCGCTGCAACTGGAAAGGACGAATGGAAAATACAGAATACGCGAGGGGGAAAGATCGTGGAAAAAGTTTCCCGAAAAAACGAACCATTCTAAGTCAAATATCTTTAAGGGTGGTATGAAGTTGTGACCGGAAGAGCCTACGGCGAACTTTCCATTCACCGGATCCGCCGCAACAGACCAAATCCGGTCCAGCACATTGATCGTTGCCTGAAACATGCTCGAGATTTCCTCTTGCGATTGAGTCCAAAACTGCAAAGAATTTCAATCAATTTTTTTTTTTCGAATAATGCAGAAGAATTGCTGCAAGGCGGAAATGGGAAAAAATTCCTCACCTTGACCTCGCCGTCGCTGCAACCGGAAATTATCAAGCCGCCAACTTCTTCAACGGCATTGACGTTGCCTGAATGAGCGTTGTCTATGCGCACATTGGGGCGATCGTCGTCGCCAGACGTTCTGGCCCAAAATGTAATACCGCCGTCCCTGTGGCCGCTTATGATATAATTGTCGCGGACAACGAACTTTAATATGTCGCTGTTTATTTCAATTCTGTTGAATATCATGCTGTCTTGGTCGAGAGCGTTGCACGAGTGATTGATGCGCTTGCGGCAAAAGCCGGACAATTGATCGCCGCTGCTCCACCAGAGCGTTTCCCTCGTCAAGCGTATCCACGGCATCGCCCTCTCCTCCCACGAGTAGAGAATCTTCTGCTCGTACCAGCCTCTCCGCCAGTTCTCCGAGACGTGCCATCTCATGCGGAGGTCGAGCAAAACGTTGCATCTGAAGACACGTCGAGTTTAAAGTCAATTCTCACGTTCGAACGCTCCAAATTCAATTTTCAATTGTGGCAAATTTTTGTAGAGTAGCATGATCGCGATTCTCGCGGCTCTTTTTGAGAATATATTGGAACCTTGAATTTTATTTGTTTATTTCTCTGCTATAGTCATTTTTTACCAAATACGACAAAAATGTGGAGAAACTTCTAAAGCCATTATAGAGGAAAAAGATGTCGTGGAAAACTAACCTCAATACGCTTTTTGAGACTATTGAGAAATAATACCGACGGAGAATAAGGCTGCAAAAATAGTTGATGAAAACGTTTGGGAATTCCATATAACGTACACAATTGTAGTACAAAACTGTTATTAACATACACTTTTTTCAGACGAACATAACCTATAAATACGTTACGTAATTTCTGTCACGGTCGATAAAAATTCTCTATTACCGACCGGGTTAGTAATTACTCTGCGGCGAGATCGCGCCTGATTAATCTTCGGTGTTCATAATTCGCAGACCAAATTTTCGCGACGCAGAAGCAAAGTGAAATATGTACCACGTGACGTGAGAGTGCAAGGGCGATAGCGGAAAATCAGTTCTTCACCAGACCATCAACGTTTCAAAGAAAATGAAGACTTATTGTGCCTTCCATCGAAAAGATGAAGATCCTTTTGAAAATAAAGGAGCTCCTCTTTCCAAGATGTCGAATTATCCCGGAGTAAGCAGCGCGATTTTTGCAGACTGGGTGACTTTGACCGTAAAATAATGAAAATTTTCGTTAAAAACGAGCCGGGTAAATTCCCGAGTCGAAATTTTCGAGCCGCGTCGAACCCACAAAATGAAGGCGAGCAGAAATCGGCGTGAACGGATTATTGGGTATCTAAAGGAGGGTCCAATGTTTGAAAACACCATGCGGTAGGGCCTCCGATGAACCTCCGGCATGGCAGAAAATAGACTTTTTGACTCAAAGGAGGTCAGTGAGGCCCACAACTGAACCTACAAAACCTCGGGTCGGCCTGATCGAGCGCTCTCGCCGTACCTACTGGCCCTCCTTTCAGCCTACTGTAGGTCCGCGGTATACCCTCCGGACCCTCCATTCAGCCTGCTGTAGGTGCTCGGAATACCCTCCAGACCCTCCATTCCCGAGTCGAAATTTTCAGCCTATTTTGCCCCTCCAGATACTTACAGTGGTAGGAGACCCGAGTCGAAATTTTCAGCCTATTTTAAAGACCTTTGATCCTATGTCAGCCTCACTTGAGTCTGCTTACTGCTAGAAGTCCTACTATGGGTCCTAACATGCTTTTCCTTTGATGCTTACCTCCTGCATAGGCCCTTATACTCCTACCTAACCTAACTGAAGTCGTTACAGCTCCTCTTTTGATTCCGTTTGGACCTATCGCGCATTTGGCTATTTAGACGAACCGAGGGTGGGGATGGTCGCATTCAAAAGAGGGGGTCTGATAGTTTTCAGTAACCATCATGCGTTGGACTAGGTATGACCGCGCGTTCGACGTAGAGGCGTACTATTCCAATGGCCTTTCCATTATCTCCAGCCAGCGAACCTTTCGCATTCGCTTCAAACTTGCCCCTGCAGCTCCAGCAACTCTCCAAAGTGGGAAAAATGGATCTTGGGCAAACAGTTACAGTATTTTTGATAGGAATTGCCTTCACGTATGTATGTATACGCGGATCCCTATAGCAAGCACGCATGCATGCGTTAGGTACTAGTGTACGTGTGTTGGTGTATACTTAGGCGTGTATGTGTGCGGGTATATACGTGTGTCTACGCATGCGCGTATTCAGGCAAATGTTTCTCCATATGCGTAATAGAGTGTATGCGTGTGCGTGTATACGTGTGCCGATCGACGTCCTCCTTAGCACCTGCAAGTGGAGAAAAGGGAAATTTGTTCCCGTTCTAGGCCCTGAGTAGGAGCTCATTTTATATTGAATACGAAGCTACTTTTACTGCCTTTATCTCCTACCACTGTAAGTATCTGGAGGGGCAAAATAGGCTGAAAATTTCGACTCGGGGATAAAGGCAGTAAAAGTAGCTTCGTATTCAATATAAAATGAGCTCCTACTCAGGGCCTAGAACGGGAACAAATTTCCCTTTTCTCCACTTGCAGGTGCTAAGGAGGACGTCGATCGGCACACGTATACACGCACACGCATACACTCTATTACGCATATGGAGAAACATTTGCCTGAATACGCGCATGCGTAGACACACGTATATACCCGCACACATACACGCCTAAGTATACACCAACACACGTACACTAGTACCTAACGCATGCATGCGTGCTTGCTATAGGGATCCGCGTATACATACATACGTGAAGGCAATTCCTATCAAAAATACTGTAACTGTTTGCCCAAGATCCATTTTTCCCACTTTGGAGAGTTGCTGGAGCTGCAGGGGCAAGTTTGAAGCGAATGCGAACGGTTCGCTGGCTGGAGATAATGGAAAGGCCATTGGAATAGTACGCCTCTACGTCGAACGCGCGGTCATACCTAGTCCAACGCATGACGGCTACTGAAAACTATCAGACCCCCTCTTTTGAATGCGACCATCCCCACCCTCGGTTCGTCTAAATAGCCAAATGCGCGATAGGTCCAAACGGAATCAAAAGAGGAGCTGTAACGACTTCAGTTAGGTTAGGTAGGAGTATAAGGGCCTATGCAGGAGGTAAGCATCAAAGGAAAAGCATGTTAGGACCCATAGTAGGACTTCTAGCAGTAAGCAGACTCAAGTGAGGCTGACATAGGATCAAAGGTCTTTAAAATAGGCTGAAAATTTCGACTCGGGTTCAACCGACTGTATCCGTGTCGTATACCCTCCGGACCCTCCTTTGAGCCTACAGTAGGCGCTCCGAATACCCTCCAGACCCTCCATTTGGCCTACTGCAGGCGTACCGTAGACCCTCCGGAACCTTCATACCTTAAGAATATTGTAACTATCCATTTAGCCTATTAATGCTACATGTCGCAGGGATAAATAAAAACATGCTTCAAATATACAGGTAGCAATATTTCTTAAATTTCTATACGTTTATTTTTTCCGTACATGGGCGTACTAACATAGCGTAAATAAAACTAGACATATTTTTTTTCTTTGCCATCCACCGTGATCAACCATCAAGGAGACCCGTGATCTTATCAATAACAAAAACAAAGAAAAATAAATAAAATATTAATTAAAAAAAAATAGAATTGGGTTCAATCATACAATACATATCATAACGACATAGACAATTTACATGCTTTAAATATAACTTTGTTACGAAATGGAAAACGTCGCAAAAAATAGTCAAACCTAAAATATTAAATATCGTTTCAAGATTTTCAAATTAGTTTTTTTATATAAATGGAAATTGTAGAAATTTTGCTGTTATTCTTTATGCTATCGTAGTTCTAGTTAAATTATTTGCGAGGAATTCGTCTCACTGAAAAACAAATATTTTGAGGGAGAAATTTGAAATTATAAAAGAGAAGACGAAAATATTGCCACCCTATCAGTCATTAAATAAAGTACTAATTGTGCATATTTTTAACCTATTTTACAGGTTTTTTTGACAATCTTACTTTTAGTATAAAAAATTGATGAACATTTTATTTAACGTTTTTAAATCTAGTTACAATGGATTTTTTTCTGCTACTCAATTGAACGTATTGAAAGGAATTTATAGACCGACAAATTCCTGACTGAACGAGTTATTATTTCTTCATTGTTTCAGTATTTGTGCTTTTTCATTGTTAAGAAATCGTTGCTCTCATGCACTTTTTTTGTTTTAAATGTATGCCAGTAGAAAAGTTTTCAATAACAAAAATTATGAACATTTAATGAACAAGTACATGAGAGAACGAATAATGTATGGCAGTAGAGAAAATTTTAATTAATAAAATTTGATGGTGTTCATAATTTTGGTGAATGAAAATTTTTGTACTGACACATTTTTCAAAAGAAACATACGAGAGCAACGATTTCTTAACAATGAAAAAGCAGAAATACCGAATCAATAGAAAAATGACCTGTTGTTTCAGAAATTCGTTGGTCTATAGATACCTTTAAAAAAATTAAATTCAGCGGCAGAAAAAAAATTCCATTGGAACAACATTAAAAACCGAGAAATAAAATGTCAATCAATTTTTCACACTTAACATAGGGCTGTCGAAAAACCTGTGAAATAGGCTTAAAATATGCAAAGGTAGCACTTTATTCATAGTCAGTAGGCAAATTTTCATTACAAAATCATAAAGACCATGAACTAAAATCCATTTAAATTAAATGAACTAAAAATTAAAATATTTCATTAAAATATTTAATTTTATTCATTTTATTTCATGATTTATAATAAACGTATATAATTATTTATTTAAATATTATTGAATGAAAATTAAAAATTGAAATGTAATGCATTAAAATTCTTTAAATTGAATGAAAATTAAATGAATGAAAGAAGACCACAAATTATAATTAATTAAAAATACCCAAAGTTAATACTTTATTTAATGTCGTTAGAAAAATTGTCATTAAAAATATCTTTCGCTAGTGAAAATTTAATGGAATGAGTTAATGAAAATTAATGAATAGGTGAATTAATAAGTTAACGAAAAAAACACTGATATTGTATGAAGTACTAATTTCGCATAGTTTTAATGAATTTTCATTCATTTAATACAAAATTTATAATTGACTATTTTAAAGATTTCTTTAATTCAAGAGTTAAATTTTAATTCAATAATTCAAGAATAATTCTAATTCATTGATAAGCGATTTATAGCTATTTTCAATTCATTTTAATTAAATTTTGAAGAATTCCTCAGTTTACGAGTTAAATTTCAATTTAAGCATTCAATAATAATTTCAATGAATTAGTAAGCAATTGATGATAATAATGATGTATTGAGTAGACAAATTTTCATTAACAAAAATTTCTTTATATTTTAATGGTCTTTGTATCCTAATATACAAGTTACCTTGTCCTTGCCGGCAGTTTTATACCTCTCTAGAATCTGAAAGACGATCATATTGCGCATTTTAATATCTCGATGCAATTTTTCCTTTAATTATATTCCGTTAGATATTTTTTAAATATTTTTACCTCGTACAGTTTTTTTTTTTCTCCGAAGCTTCGAGTGTCTTGCGAAGGAGCAATTGACGAGGCCTTCAGCGATGTCACCACCGCCTCGAGGATTTCAATATTCTGTGGTGTGGCTGAAAGATAAAAAACAATTTTGTAGTAGCAGGATAGTATTTCACTAATTTGACGCAAAATATTACTGGATTTGTTTGATACAAAATGTGAAGGCCAGTTTTTAAATTTAGTTTAGAAAGTGCAAACTATGTTTGAACGTCAATTTGAATATTTAAAAAAAAACGGAAAGTCTGAGAATTTACCAACTGCAGCGAGGTCTCTCATCGTTGCCCAAAATCTTTCATCCTGAGATTCGCCTTCCGGCTTCTCATGTGGAAGTGTATCACGCATCGACTCCTCTTGTTCTTCGTTGGCAGCATCATTGCGGACCGCATTCTCCATGAACGTGGAAAGGACTCATTTCGTTCTGTTCTTTTTCGCCAGATTCCTCGGCTGTTGCAAGTGCGCAGGCAGAGACCGTTTATCTTTCCATATCCCGAGATCTTTCGAAATATCGTCCTCGATCCCTTTTCGCGCAGCAAGGCAAGCGATCTTTTCAGCTTTTTTAAAAACTTCTCCCCCGTTTCGGCAATGATATCAGCGGCGAAAATTTTCGTCCCTGGATTGACGATTTCCTCAGTGGACGCATCAATGGGGCTCAGTTTGAGAAGCCCGTCGCGATTATCAGGAAAAAAATCACCACGTGTTCGCCAGGTAGGTTATGTTGGCTACCGGCATTTCGAATGCAACTTAACCACGTTATCCTGGTTCTATCACCGACCACCCGGTGGTTTTCGGGACCTGCGCTAGTTCGAGAACGTCGAAAAACGTTTCCGGTATTTCCGCGGCTCGAGCACCTTTTTTTTCGCCGCACTTTTTCGTGGATTCGAATAAACCACGAGGGCATAAAGTCCTTTCACTTTTGGCATTTTCGCCGAATCACACTTTTTTTTTCTTCTGCCGTCGTGAAAGAATGTGCGTAAAACAGCACCGGTAAAAAAGGATGCTTAATATATCGAACTTATTTCACAACAAACACGTGCCGACTGTCGAAAGGCGGGACGCGCTCGACCGGATAGAGCAGCGTGGTTGACCCGCGCAACTTACACGCGCGCAGCGGCTGTATATATATTAGACTGATTCAAAAAAAAAAATTATTTTTTTTCCTTCGGGATTCTCGTGCTATTGTTGGGCACTAATGAAAGAAAATTTCTCTAAAAAGATGGGCGCGGTCACTCAATTTTTAGAGGTGGCTATCTCGACTTTTTTGTATTTGAATTTTTTTTAACGAACGTATTGCATTTAAGCATAGTCACGGCTTCGGGTTCCGGATAAAAATCACATCCAGCAGCTATTTCGTAACAAAACTAAACTCTAACAATTTGAAAAGATTGCAATATTCACAATTTAAATCCAGGTAGATCAATAATGGCGTCTATACTACTCTCTTTATTCATGTAGATTTATTTATACGCATTAACATTTCGCACTTTTTACGAAAAATTAAATTATAAGCTTTTATTCATAAATCATATATTTACATTTTCAAAATGCTACACTTATATTATCATCAAACTCATTTATATTTCTTCCCAGCCACTGTACATAAAATCGCGCATACCACTGCGCAAGTCACTGCGCATCCGTGGCGCCATTTTGTATTGGCGCAGCGCATTTGTAAGTGGTGTTGTTTTTTTTTCAATGTGGCTCAAGTAAAGACAATTTTAAACAATGGCTCGGAAAAACGAAGACAACATAATTTGGCTAATCGGCAAGGAAATTCCGAAAATAAGTACCCGTCATTTACCGTCAAATCGGAAAGTTTTCAGTTTTTTCTTTTACAAACATAAGAGAGAAAAACTGACCATACGTCGAAGTGCACACGAAACAATGAAAGAAGTTTTCGAACAATGGAAATGTGCTGAAATTCCAACGTGTAGATTGAATAACGCAATCGTGAAATTAATAAAACTCCATCTAGTCTGGAAAAAACTTTTAAAACATCGGGTTAAAAAGAATTTGCCCTCACAAATATTGAAGGAGCGTAAATTTAAGAGAGATTTGGACAAACTGTTCAACGTTGCACATTTTCGTTCTGCCCAAAATGTTAACGAACTTGAGCGGTTATTTTTGCTATCACACGTTTCGATTATTTCTCCATTGTGACGGCAACTTCTTTTAAACCCGATTTTTTAAAAGTTTTTTCCAGACTAGATGGAGTTTTATTAATTTCAAGATTGCGTTATTCAATCGACATGTTGGAATTTCAGCACATTTCCATTGTTCGAAAACTTCATTCATCGTTTCGTGTGCACTTCGACGTATGGTCAGTTTTTCTCTGTTATGTTTGTAAAAGAACAAACTCAAAACTTTCCGATTTGACGGTAAATGACGGGTACTTATTTTCGGAATTTCCTTGCCGATTAGCCAAATTGTCTTGTCTTCATTTTTCCGAGCCATTGTTTAAAATTGTCTTTAATTTAGTCACATTGAAAAAGAAACAACACCACGATGCGCGATGTTATGCAAAGTGGCTGGGAAGAAATATAAATGAGTTTGAAGATAATATAAGTGTAGCATTTTGAAAATGTAAATACATGATTTATAAATAAAAGCTTATAATTTAATTTTTCGTAAAAAGTGCGAAATGTTAATGCGTATAAATAAATCTACATGAATAAAGAGAGTAGTATAGACGCCATTATTGATCTACCTGGATTTGAATTGTGAATATTGCAATCTTTTCAAATTGTTAGAGTTTATTTTTGTTACGAAATAGCTGCTGGATGTGATTTTTATCCGTAACCCGAAGCCGTGACTATGCTTAAATGCAATACGTTCGTTAAAAAAATTCAAATACAAAAAAGTCGAGATAGCCACCTCTAAAAATTGAGTGACCGCGCCCATCTTTTTAGAGAAATTTTCTTTTATTAGTGCCCAACAATAGCACGAGAATCCCGAAGGAAAAAAAAATAATTTTTTTTTTGAATCAGTCTAATATATATAGATGTACACACGATACATAATCGGGCAATACGATTGTGCTAGGCGCGTGGGGCTCGCGTGAGTGTGCTAGCGCGATAGAGCGCGCCTACTTTACGGCCAACACACACACACACAGGAGATTCATACGTAGTACACGTTACGTAGTGCGCTATTTTGCCACGTTTGGCGCCCCCGATGCTTTCACGACGCCACACGCACGCACACACCCACATACAGGTTCGGAACACACACAAACTGACAGAAAAGACAAAGTGGAAACGTTTCAACAGATTTCGACGTAACATTAAACGAATCAGAATAAAACTTAGCATCGGGTTTTTTTACACATATATCTGACATGGATAGAAAACACTACGGCAATTTGTCGGGGGCAGACAAATAAGAATATTTAAATAAACTTCGTCGAAAAAGGATCGCTAACGAAGTTTTGGCGTTTGGACGGTCTCAATTACCGCCGGCGAAAACGCCTTGCTTGGTTGACGGATCAAGGATCCGATTTATTTTTCTTATTTTTGGGAATATTTATTTCCATAAACCAAAGGTTTTTCCAATTTTATTTGGCAAATACAAATAAAATTTTTTTTGCAACAGTGCATTATAGAACTTTAAGCGAATGAAATTGTATAATTTTTTAGATAAACAATTCATTCGAAATTTCGATTCGGTCTGAACTTCAGTACTAAGAATGTCATTTAAAACCATTATAAAATGTATAACCATGATCTCTTATAGCATATGAAATGTGTTTAAGAAATATTTTTCAATTTTAATATTCATGACTATTAATTTTCTATAAAATTAACTTTTCCTTGATGGATATGACAAAAAATATTGAAAAATTAAATTCTCATTTTAATACCAATTTTCAATTTTTTTTTACGCGACTAATTCGAATGTGATTCAATGATCATTGAAAAAGTAGCAAAGCTATTTTCAGTAAATGGTACACAAATATGAGAATTTTTTAAAAAACGCAGAAAAACAGTAAAAAAGATTGCCATTAATATTGAGGTATTTGAACGGTGAGTGTTAGCATTCACTCCTTGTCCGAATTTGTGTAGTTTTTAAGCCAGTGACAGGTAGAAAAGTCGTGCAAGATAATGCATATTTATTTATACCATTATTCAACAATAATCAGCAAAAACGTATGTATTTCTGCATCGAACGGGTTACCGATCAGGCCAGAATGAAGTGTTGATGGAGGAGATAACGAATTTAGGCTCAACGCAGGTTAGGTGGGGTCGAAGCAACAAGACTTGAAATCGAAAGCAGGTTAAGGAGGCCTGTGTTCTGCACGTTCCATTGGTACTGGGGGTCGAAAGAAGGTTTGGAAGGGCTAACAGAGGCTACACTATACAGGGTGTCCCAAAACTCAACGATAATCTGAGACCGGATGAAAGACCAAGTTATACCAGTTCTGGGAAAAATAAAAAAAAATCCATTTTAAAAAAAAAGTTGAAATTCGATACCCTTGGTCGCATTTTCAAGTCCTGTGATTACCAATGTCACAATTTCGCTGTAATTTTTTTAATTTCGTGATCTTCATTAACGATGCTATTAATCGCAAGTACAAATTAATGCAAAAAACATTGTTAATTTAATAAAATAAGGTAAGTTTTAGTGAGTCATGGTTCACAAAAATATTGTTAGTTAACTTTGACACTTCATTTTGAAAAAAAAATGTACTACACTACCCTTGGCAAGTTATTTCAAAAGATGGCGCATTTAATCAAGATTTCAAAATGGTGCAACACTTGCCACTTTTCTTGCCATTAAAAATTTTATTTCTTATTTTTTTCAAATTGAGCTCATTTTGAACAACTCAACATTAGGAATTTTTGTTACTAAAATTTGTTATTTTTTGTTTCTGGTCTGAAATAAAATTATTATTTTTAGTAAAGAGGTAATTGAGTCAGTTAATAACCAATTTTTATTGTAAAAAACATATGTTTTTTACAATAAAAATTGGTTATTAACTGACTCAATTACCTCTTTAATTAATAAGAATAATAATTTAATAAGACATAAAATTTTTAATGGCAAGAAAAGTGGCAAGTGTTGCACCATTTTGAAATCTTGATTAAATACGCCATCTTTTGAAATAACTATTATTTTTAGTAAAGAGGTAATTGAGTCAGTTAATAAACAATTTTTATTGTAAAAAACATATGTTTTTTACAATAAAAATTGGTTATTAACTGACTCAATTACCTCTTTACTAAAAATAATAATTTTATTTCAGACCAGAAACAAAAAATAACAAATTTTAGTAACAAAAATTCCTAATGTTGAGTTGTTCAAAATGAGCTCAATTTGAAAAAAATAAGAAATAACATTTTTAATGGCAAGAAAAGTGGCAAGTGTTGCACCATTTTGAAATCTTGATTAAATGCGCCATCTTTTGAAATAACTTGCCAAGGGTAGTGTAGTACATTTTTTTTCAAAATGAAGTGTCAAAGTTAACTAACAATATTTTTGTGAACCATGACTCACTAAAACTTAACTTATTTTATTAAATTAACAATGTTTTTTGCATTAATTTGTGGTTGCGATTAATAGCATCGTTAATGAAGATCACGAAATTAAAAAAATCACAGCGAAATTGTGACATTGGTAATCACAGAACTTGAAAATGCGACCAAGGGTGTCGAATTTCAACTTTTTTTTTAAAATGTCTATTATCGCTGAACTGAGTGATATGGATTTTTTTTTAAATTTTTCCCAGAACTGGTATAACTTGGCCTTTCATCCGGTCTCCGATTATCGTTGAGTTTTGAGACACCCTGTATGAAATGGAGGTCTCTCCATGGCAGTGAACTCGACAAATAGGGTCTCGTAGGTTCAATGGAGGCTGGCGGCTTGTGCATTACAAAGGAAATGGGTCCTGCGAGTATTCAGAGGCTAAAAATTTCGACTCGGGATTGCACTGCCTGCCAAAATATCGGAAACGATGCTTCTCCGATCGACGGAAACAAAGTTCTCACGGACAACACGCACGAGCGAAAATGTGCAAAAGCTCACCTTTCGCGGAATTTCTTGGAGGCCTGATTGGTAACGAGAGGTTTGTTTCTTCTCCTGATCCACAGAATGTCCTCGGCGACGAGGAAGCTGAATCTGCGACAGACTTTCGACAGTCTTATCTGACGAGATCGGAGGCATCGCAGTAATGGAATATCAGCAGCAGTACGTTCGATGGCAACTGATCCAAACGTAATGCGAGCGACTCTCAAGCCGGAAGGTACGCTCACCGAGCGTGTGCGCGATCGAGACCACCCGAACGCAGGTTTGTTTTTTTTTTCTTCAACCGAGTCTCGCGACATATTCGTTTTCAAAACAAACACAGTTTGTGGCCCAATGTAAATATTGGGCGCAAAGTCCTTGTAGCGAAAAACAAAAAAAAACGTCACCGAGCATCATCCGCTATCTCGTTATGAAGCAATGAGGAAATATATTTACGAGGAAAATTTTATTAATCTCTAACAGAATGTGTTTCTGTCTCTGCGAAAACAGCGAATTTTCGAGAAAAGGCAACGGAGAATCACTCGAAAATATATTTACGAGGAAAATCGTACCTCCTTGGAAGAGTCCCAAGGAGGCGGCGAACATTTGTCACGTCGAGGATGCAGCGTGACGGAGAAAATAACCTCGCACGTGCACGCGAAGTTTGACGAAAGCGCCGGAAACTCTTGGAGTTCTCGAAAATCCGTTGTTCTTTCAGAGGCAGATCGTGTGTGTCTTTGCGAAAACAGCGGATATTCGAGAATTCAAAAAATTTCCATCCCTTGTGTCAAATTTTGCCGGAAGGTACGAGGCTATCTTCTCCGTCACTTTTTTTTCTTTACAAGGACTTCGCGCACAATATTTACATTGTGCCGCAAATTGTGTGTGTTTTGAAAGCGAATACGTCCCGAGAGACTCGTTTGAAGAAAAAAAAAACAAATTTGCGTTCGCGTGGTCTTGATCGCGCGCACGCTCGGTGAGCGTACCTTTCAGCTTAAGTGTGCGTGACTACCTGCGTGCGCGCGCGCATGGTTATGGTGAGCGCTGTATGGAGCGTTGTATGTGAGCGCGCGCATGTGTGCACAACACACGCATATGTGTTGTATGGCTGTGTGCGTATGTGTTGTATGTGTGGTGTGTATGTGTCTGTATTGTACGGGCGTGTGTGTGTGTGTGCGAACGTTGATCTGTACTACGTTGATCATTTTTGGGGCCTTGATAAGGACCAATGATAACGAATGAACTATGCAATATAAAAAAAAAAATCCTACCTACTTCCATAGACAATGTATTTTTCAAGATATTTTCAGCATTTCAAGTGAATCCGTTGAAAATTGTCTGAGTTATGTTTCCGGCTAACTTAAAAAATGCAGTTTTGAGATAAACGCTGCCAGCCGCCTCTGTGAAATTAATCGCTTGAAAAAAAAAATATTGTATACAGTCACTGATATGTATGGTAAACACCTTTTTTGTAATCTCGATTTATTTTGTAGTTTTTCTGAGAAAAAAAATCCCCAAGAAGCCTATTTTTCGGCCTCTAGAGTGGCCTAAGGCCTTAACTGACACGTAGTCTCCCATGTTATACTTGCTGGTTGAATTTGAACTTGACCCAGCAACATTTTTAAATTCGGTATTGGAAGGAATATCATACGAAACTTTCGCCTGTACAGTCTTTACTATAGTCATAAATACTGCGTGTTAAATTTGGGCCTGGATTTGTTTTCACATTCGGAGTCCGTATAAACATCATCGACGTTAAGGCGGGATATACATTTGCAACGATCAAAAAATTGATTTCATTTTTTTTCTTTAAACTATAGAACTAGAATGTAAAATATTTTCCTAAAGTTTCAAAGCGAAATTCGAAAAACTTCATGCGTTACAGCCCGTCATTGTTGTGCCTTACCGTTCGGATTCAGAGCAAGCGTGAACTTCAATCGTGTTTTTCTCAAAACTGCATTATCGAAATTGGCGTGCAAGATTACTGAAAAACTCTTAAGCCGATTGAGTTGAAACTTGGTAGAAATATTTATAATATTGGTTCTACCTACCTTCTACTTGACGAGAATTGTTTTTGAAATATTGGAAAAAAACTACGTTTTTAATCCACATTTTACAGAATTGTTGCGTGAAATGTTGATTTTTTTGGTAAATGCGTGGCATTTTCTTAAATTTGCATTTTTTCTTTTTAATTACCGTCGCATAGAAACTATACATATTCTAACTGAAAAAATTTTTGAACTTTTTTGCAAATCAAAGTCTGCGGGAAGCTAGACTGCACGCCGATCTGCAACTCCCACGGCGACCTTGCTGTAAAACTCTGCCACAGTTCTGTCATTTTGATGATGAATTAATTTAAAAAAATCGACTTGTATACTTAAATAAACTATTAAAGTATACCTAAAGTTTGATAGTTGTAGAATAATTATTTCTTAGTTAAAAAATCACTAAATATTGCTTTTTCTTCCTGTCTAAATGTATTTATCGCCTTAAGTTGTGCCTTTCCTTGGTACTCCACTGTTTCGAAATTCACGTGCTGGCATTCACCATCGCAAACTCATCATTACCTAAAAGAAACAGCATAATGTCAGTCCCAGAAGTCAGAAGATAACTGATACCTGACAATGCTAGAAAATAAAACTGTCCCTTGAAGCACAAAATAGTCCTCTGTGTCATAAAATGACAGGGGACAGTTATTTTTGCAAAAAAAGTTATCTAGTGCTAAATCATTTGAAATCTTCCTAGAATTAAGTGACACGTGCTAACTTACCAACTGAATAAATGATTTATGAAATGATTTTAATTTAATCACATAAAATAATAGAAAAGCTACTTACCAGAGGATTAGCGGCTCTGTCAGCCACAAACGCAGCGTTTACACGGAATAATATGGCGTTAACTAGCTTACAATTAGCTCGGCATTTGGACGAACTTTACACCGTTTCCGTTTCGTTTATCGCAATAAATGTCTACCAAACGAAATACGAATTGGGCGCGATTTTCAAGTCAAACCAGGGGGCTGTTTTGAAATTTTTAGGACAACATTTGAGTGATAGTTTTTGACATTGAAAAAGTTTTCATTGAAATTTTGAAAAAAAAAATGTATTTTGATATTTTTTTTTCCAAGATTTGAAGAAAAGTTATTGCGAAACTGTGAGAAAAAATAACGGGTTTCTTTTTGTTTTCAATTTAATCATCATTAATCGACATTTAAGGAATAATAAACGTGTTCCTTTCATTTTTTATAAAACTTCGAAGCTTCGGTAAAAAATAACAGTTCAGCCGATCAATTTTAAATTTTGGGGTGTCTTTGGGCATGTGTTGAACTAAAAAAACCTAGAAACATGAGTCATTTTCGCAATATTTGCAAAGTTGACGTCAATTTTCCAAAACGGGAAAAAAGTCATACTTTCGTACTTTTACAAATCATTATTAAGGTTAAACAAAAAAATTTCCAAATTAGCAAAAGGTGTTTTCAGAGAATTTATTCCAGTTTACGAAACCCAGCTTTAGCTCGCTGTACGATAATTGGTTCATGAGATATTGATGATCTTTGAAAAAGCTCCTTTTTTTTATTTAAACGCCGATATCTCAGCGACAAGTGGTCGCACAGAGGTCAAAAACCTACCGTTTTGAAGGTGAAAAATCAGGCTAAATCACCCCAGGATTGATCAAGCTCAAACAATTTTTTTAAGCCCGTGGATGATTTTGAAGAAAAAAAATCAAGTGTTTGCCTCGCGCTATTCCTTAGATCCACGCCGAGCGTGTTGCTTAAAAAAAAATTACCGTTGCGATCCGTAAACTAGAGATTTCAACCTTCAAAACCCCATTTCTTTCTACGATACGACCATTTTTACGAAGTTACAGCTATTCAAAAATCAAAGAATTTTTTTTGGAATTTCACTGTTCCCTTAATTTTTCTACAAAGTGTATTTAAAGTTATGGTCGTATTTTACAAACACATGTACACTATTCTAGTTAAACTTATGAATGTTAGCATTAGGTAAAGTTGATACTAAAAATAAATATTAGCCGTGAATCTTGGCATTTTAGAAATGGGACCCGACAGGGGACTGTGTTGCAGGATGTTTGAAAGATATTCAGATGAATATAGAGATACTACGTCATTATATGCGTTATGGCGCACCAAGAATAAATAACGAATTATCCTTTTAGACAAAGCTCAGTAATAACTTTAAATACATAAAATTGGCCTGGGACATAATTTTCCAATTAGTAGAGAAACACCCTCATATCTCATTCTAATAATGTTCACACATTATTTAAGAAGAAAAAAACGGTCGAACATTTTTTTCTTTTCAGAGTTAACGCCTTATCAATTTCTCATTGCATTTTTACTTCGCGATTTTCGCATTGGCAGGAAACAACGGTTGACACAATTGAAATTATTTTCGTATAATTCTTTCTTTCCATTTTTATTTTTTTTATTATCAACTCCCCCGACGTACGCCTCGATCTTGCGTTATCGAAGACAATATTAATCGATAGCCTAAGCAGACACTATTCTACACGGTGGGATCACCCGGTGCAATGTTCGGAATAAACAAAGTATTTGTATTTTGTTATTTTTTTTTTTCGTTTTGAGCATTTGGATGTCTTTTCCTACTTCGCGGCTAAATTATAGTTTGGAAGCACTGCTCCGTGTCAAGTTTTCTATACAACACATATAGTACAAGAGACTGACAAGGAACATCGCGTAACTGTCCGCCTTCGATTTGGTTGAAACTCATACATGTACCGAAGCATTGAAAACTATTAGACACGTATTTTTTTTCATTGGAGGTAAACGGTTTTAAGGGGCAAAACCACCCCTCGAAGAAAGGCGTGTCGAGGGGTGATTTTGCAGTTTCACCCACGAGCAGTCCACCGATCTCAATTAAACAAAAGCCAAAATTCTTCTAACGTCAAGCGATGAAAAATCCACTACAGAAGTGTTAAAAACAATTAAATTAAGGGGCGATACGTCTTTCTTCGATGGGTGGTTTCCCCCTTGAAAACCTTTTTTTCCCCGATAAAAAAAACACGTGTCTAATAGTTTTCAAGGCTTCATCGCCTATATGAGTTTCAACGAAATCCAAGGCGGAGGCTCAGTTGATGTTCCCCGTGAGAGATACGTATCTCGTGAAATGGAGAGAATGGAAAAACGCAGAAATAATAATTGCTTTGACAAATCGTGTATTTGCCATATTTACATACGAATCAACGTCAATCCCCCATAAATGCGTGATTCTGTGGATGGAATCATATTTGCAGTTCAGCTTGCTTTTCCTCTCTCGTTATCTTTCAAAATCCAACGTTAACCACTTAAATATAGAATGTGCCGTCGTAACTCTGAAAAACTCTAAGTGAATTCACTCGTCGGCCAATCAAATCGCCTTCATTCATTCGTGAACGTCTGAAGTATCTCGTCGCATCTCGCTGATTTATTTCAGTTCACATCTTAAGCGTGTCGTTTTCAAACTCACGCCAAAACATAATTTTGCGCCTTAAGCTTGCAACGGTGTTGCTTCCTTTTCGAACAAATTTCGGCTCGCACTCTCCGAGCGTTCATACTTTTGCCGTTAAAAAAACATCTCGCGCAAGAGGGTCAGCGAAGATCCAACGATTTATTCTTCGTTAACATTTAACTGTGTCGCCGAAGCTCACACGTGTGACGTTTTGAAGCTCTTAAAAGATGTTCGAGGAGGCTCGTGCGATTTATCGACGAACGTTCAACTACGATTTGTTTTGCCGCAGATCACATCCAGTAGAAGTTCAACGCCGATAAGTTTCACCGCATCGTTTACGAACAAAATATCAATATTGAAGTCTAAGCAAATTGGCACAGTCTCCAACGAAAATTCGTTAATTCTGCATTTCATATCTCTTGCTGATACTTTGTAAACTTGTTTATATATATTTTTTTATGGTTAAAAAATGATGTAGTATTTGGTATGTTGTAAACTTATTTAGATTTCAGTCCATTTTTTTGTGTTAAAAAACGATGTCGCTGAACCTCCGAACGAAAATTTCGCAATTGAACTTTTATTGTACGACTCGAGACAATCAGTATCCATTAGCATTCATCGATGAAACGCCGGATCCTTTTTAATTGGAAATTTTCATCAATCTACCCTCGATCGAAATCCTAAATATTTTGTTTACTCTTTAGGATTTTGTACTATTTGGGAAATTTTGCTATTTACTAAAGAGGTCGTAAAGATTCGTTGCAAGTAATTGCACGAACGGTGCGAGCAAAGCCCTCGATTCCGCACGGCACTTCACGAAAAGGTGAAATTAAAAAAATCAAGTTACATTCCCTTGGGGGGGAAGAAATGGTAATTTTTGTCGCACAAATGACAGCTTTGTCTCGAACGATAATCATTTTCCTAAAGAACCCGGCGTGTCTCTACAGGAAAAAAAAGAATATCGAAGAAATTGACATTCCTCACGTTGCAAAAATTCGAGAATGCGAGCTCGAGACTGACATTTCCGAGCTCCCAATGGTCTTTCTCGATTTCGCACGTGCGCTCTTTGAGAGTGGGAGACGAGGTGGAAAATTCCACCCGCCCGGGTACCGCCGACTGGTACGTGTCAAAATTTTTTCGCGAAACGCCTCCTCAGGATATAATTTACACTTGCCCCCGAACCCCGATTGTTACAATCGCGATTACACCTTGGCTGTGATTGCCCTACGACCTAAGTCTTAAAAAATACTCGGTCCAACTGGAATAACCGTCGCTAGTTGTACGCTTTTTTTTTCTCAAACGTTCGCTGTACACGGGTCTTTGTATTATTTACAGAAATAACTTAATTTTCCGTATTCTCTATGTTTACGTCGCTCAAACAATTAAAAGAAGAAAAAAAAATACAAGACTTAAAGAGAACTAACAATTTCATACTAATCGATACATAAGAGATCGCAAGAGCAACTTTTGGAACCTTAATTTCCATCACTCGCAGACTAGCGTGTACTAATTTTCCTTGTAGCTTGTTCTCGAGTTTCCGTTATAGCTCGCGGAATACGATTCGATAAGACAATCGAGACAAGTCCTACACTTCGTGTAGAAAAACAATACCGAGAAATCAACTAATCCCGACTTATTCTCCAACTGGGAACAAAAGTCGCCCATTTTTGCGCTTCGGCCTGTATCGTAACTCGTATCGACCTCGTTCGAAGGTCGATACGCGAGTCAGTCCTTTTTCGAGAGTACAGCGCCAATTATTTGTACGTGAGTCATAGAGAAAAGCGCGACGGCGAAAGAAAACACAAGTGGATGATTTCGCGTGTGCGAGAGATGCGAAACTCGTAAACTCGTAAACGTATCTCGGTGTGTCTCGTCAAGAAAATAAAAAATGAAGAATCGCCGAATGAACGTATCGTTCGATCCGTTCGATTGTTCCGACCGACGAATCTCGCGATGAAGTTTATTCCTCCGGCTGGTAGGAAAAAAAACTATAGGAACGACGAATGAATTCGTGCGGCGATCAACTCCTGGTATTCCTGTTGAATTCCTCGCTCAACGCTTCAAAGTCCAAATCGGCGTCCAAATTGGGACCGTTCGGCATGAGATTGTTATCGAGTATAGTATCGGGCATGATATTCTTGAGTCTCTCGGAGACGAGTTCATCGACGAGACTCGTCTGATCCACGAGATGCAACTGTTCGACGAGTTTCTCGTCCATCATCATGTGCTTGTCCATAACACCGCCGCTCGTCAGTATATCCAAATGGGGTATGTGATCGTAGCCGGTGATTTTCGCAATGTCGAGATTGTCCGAGCCACCGAAGATACCACCGGTGTCGCAAGAGTTGCTCATTATCGGCACGGAATCTTGCAAAATTGGAAGATTTCCCGTCATTTTGCACATGCCCGTGTCAACGAGCATTTTCTCCTGATCGTCACCGTTCAGCCTCGACTCGCTCGGATTCTTCGCAGAAATCTCCGTCCCGTCGACAGGCGCGACGACCTTCGCGATAAGCTTGTGAAAACCTTTGACAAAGTTTTCCGCCCCTGCCTCAATATTCTCGTATCCGTTCTCGATCTTATCGTAATTTTGCGTGCCGTCTTTCCGATAGCTGCTGACCGTCGTATTTTCCAGCTTGAAGCCTTGCTCGATTGGCTCGAGTTTGATAAAGGCTTGCTGCAGCGTGTCGATCGTCGGCAACGACTGTTTCGCCTCCTCGTAATTCTCAAAGACGCTCGTGCAAGCCTCGAGCTCGAGGCTGTCGGCCAATTTCGCGTAGCCGTCTTTGGCACTGTCGACATTACGATAAGACTGCGACTTGCTCGAATTAATATCGATCTTCTGGAATCCTTGATTCTCCGACAGTTGATTTTGTATCTCGGGATTGGATATGAGCAATTTCGAGACGGATTTCGGGCATTCGGTTGGCGCCCCGGGACTTGGATTTCTCGGCATGAGAGTCAGTGCCATGAGTACCTCGGGACAATTCGCGTGTGAGTCGTTTTTACGCTCGTTCAAAAAGTCGGAAACCGACAGATCGGAACTCTCGGAGAAGCCGCTCGACATTCTTTCCTCGAAGTGTTCCTTGGACTCGTCCGTGTTGTGGGTCTTTTGTAGCTTCGTGGGTGGCTCCTCGCTCGAGGTGTTGAGCTCGTCCACGTTTTCCTCGGGCTTCTTGAAGGCCTCGTTGTTGATACGATAGAGGCCGGGCTCGAGGCCGAGTACGCTACACAGGCTATCCTCGCTGAGATTCACGAGATCCTCGTTTTCGCTTTCAGCCTCGCTCGCAACGCTCAACATCGTGCCGACTCGTTCGCGTATCTTGTCCACGAGATTCTTCAATTCGCCGAGAAAATTGCTCACGTTGTGATCCGACTTTAGGATCAAAAGTTCGAGCATTGATTGAGCGTTGAGCACGGGTTTCGCGGCGATTTTCACGATTTCGAGATTCTCGCATACCGATATTGCCTCTTTGAGCTTGCATTGTCGTCGTTCGGACTTGGCCTCGGGCGTCACGTAGGCCCAGGGACCTCGCTTCTTGCCTTTTCTCTTGAGAGGATCCGCCACGAGGGTGGCTCGCTTGAGCTCCGGATCGGGCGTCGGGGGCGGTAGTTGCTCCGGGCTACCGTGATCCGGATGCATCTCGAAGTGCCTCGCCATGCGCGTTCTACCGAGATAAATTTTGTTGCACGTCGGACAACGAAAGTGATCGGATATCTTGCGTTTCGGTACTTCGAGCCCGCTCAACAATTCCTTCGACGAAGGAGCGTCGTTCTCGAGCTTCTCCGCGTTCGTGTTGTAGTCGCTGTAGCCCCCGTCCGAGTCGTCAAGATCCGGTTGCATAAAGTCCAGATGATGCAAATGCTTGTAGTCGCGCACCATGTGACGCGGCGGCCTTGACAATCTGCCCGATCTTGTACGCGCTATCACCTTCTTACGATCGTCCTGCGGGCAAAAACAGCCATGTTGGTCCAATGGGAAAAATTCTCATCGGGAGCCACGGAGGATTATACGAGAGGACGTCAGATCTCGAAGAGGAGGAATGCGTCGGGGATGCTTGGATTTGTGACTTTGGGATAGTTGAAAAGGGGCGAGCGGATCACCCGTGAATGTTGAAGGCCTTATGTACGCGAAAAATTTACGATGCTGAAGTTTGCATCGTTGGACTGCAACGAATTTAATTTCTTCTGACAGATTTCCTCTACAAAAGTCCTTCAACCATTTTTCAAGATATTTTTTTAGCAATCTAAATGATAAATCTATTTTCAAAAATCGTCTGTTATAATAAAAAAATAAAAATAACATGTAAAGCAGAATTTTCGCTGCGTTCCAACGATGCAAACTTCAAGACCATAAAAATTTCAAAATATTTAATTTTTTCGATTATTTTTCATTCCATTAGCCTGAACGGTTAGGAATATTTTAAGCTTTACAGAATTGAAAAATAAGGTAATGGTACAGTCGTGCTGTCGCTGAAAAACCCCGTAATCTGAACAAATTAGAAGAAGGCTAGTTTTTTGAAAGGTGATTTTGTAGGTGCCACGGGTGCTAAATCCAAGTTTGCCTAAAAATCGAGTTGTAGGTTTTTTTTAAGGGGATGAAAGGGGATGGGGGTGGATTGATGCTAAACTACAACCTCCACGAGGTCAACGCCGTGAGACAAAATGTGCAGAAAAATCGGGGCTTTAGTTTTGTCCACAGCGCCGAAGTCGTGGAAGTTCATTTTAGGGGTGAAAAAGTGGGGTGAAATTTTGAAAAATCAGCGTTAATTCAATAACTCTTTAGAAAAAATTCGCACACTTTTTGTTCAAATGGGAACGTTGTAGCTCTCGAAAAGACGCGTCGATCGAGTATTTCATCGTCACTCTCCAATAATGTCTTCACCCCCGTAAAAATGGTTAAAATACCAAAAAAATTGTTTATTGAATAACTCAAAAACAATCGGTTTTTCAGGTATGGTTCAATGTACGGAATGTAGAGAATAATTTTCTCTATATTTTCGTTTCTATGGATCACCCTCAAATCTTGATTTTCCAACCCCTCCGACGAGAATACAGAGAAAATTATTCTCTACATTTCGTACATTTAAACCATCCTCGAAAAATCGATTGTTTTTGAGTTATTCAATAAACAATTTTTTTTATACTTCCACAATTCTTTTGGGGATGGAGATATTATTGGAGAGGGATGATCAAATACTCGATCGACGCGTCTTTTCAAGGGGTACAACGTTCCCATTAGAACAAAAATTGTATGAATTTTTCCTAAAGAGTTATCGAAAGAAAACGGATTTTTCAAAATTTCACCCCACTTTTTCAGCCCCGAAATGAACTTCCACGACTCCGGTGCTATGGACAAAAATAAAGCCCGGATTGTTGTGGACATTTTGTCTCCCGGCGCCGACCTCGTGGGGGTTGTAGTTTGGCATTAATCCACCCCCATCCCCTTTCATCCCATTAAAAAAAACCCTACACCTCGATTTTTGAGCAAACTTGGACTTAGCACCCACGGCACCTACAAAATAACCTGTCAAAAAACTAGCCTTCTTCTATTTTTTTCCGATTCCTATATACAGCACGACTGTACTATAAGGAAACTTTGATCAGGTAAGATTGCATTTATAATAGATACCGCGCGACGCGCCCGACCGCCAAATTCAAAGCCATTTTTCCACGATCCACTTTCTTGAACCTTGTGAAAGTTCTGACTCTTGAACGAAGGTTCAGATCGCTTTGAAATTTTTACAACATATTCTTAGTATCAGCACCTATCGTGTGAACCACAGAAACAAAAATTTCAATGACAAAAAAATATAAAAAATAAAATACCGACAGAAAATTGAGTAAACAAATTTTAAGTTTCGAATTTCTATCATAATATTTTTTTTTTTAATAACTTGTTGGTTCACACTGAAGATACATTCATTATGCAATTATAAATATGTTCATTGTTTTCCAGACACCCACATCGATCCCGTGAACTTCCCCATCAACGCGCGCGCAGAAAAAATACATTGCTTTATTATGTTATATCTCCACCATTTGTTAATATTTCGGATTTTTTTTTACATATACTTAACCATGTGCATAAATGATATATAAGAAAATTTTCCCAATATATGCGTCATTTTTTTTTTTTTTTGAACCGCGTCTACAAAAGTATCTTCGAAAATCGGCGAAATCGCGTATATAAGGCCTGAAGGATACTGATTTTTTTTCAGACACATTTTCGCCATCACAAACCTTCGTATCGTCATGCTCCTCTTCGGTAGCGGTTGAAATTTTCGTCGCCGGGGCTGCTGGTCTCACTGCCGTCTTCTTAGGCCTGCCGCGCTTTGCGCCTCGTCCTTTCAACAAAGTTCCAGGATTCCTCATTCGCAGATCGAGCTCTTCAGGAAAAACAACCCTGGAATGAGAATTTGACGTTGAAACGTACATTTTAACGAAGAATTTACATTGCGGGCGATCTTAACACTTCGACTCCACAATGGGTAATTTTAACCCCATTTTTTTATTCAACTGCCTGTATCGGAAAATATGGTAATCTATTCGGCCGCAGTGCGGCGCTTGAGTATTCTCCCACTCCTACTCTATAGGTGGACCCTCGGCTCCTGTTCTACAGCCTGCTCGTTTACTGAGGACAGCTATCGAAAAAGGACCTGGGGTCAAATCGACCCCGGTTATGCAGTAGTGCGTTAAAAGTGAAAACGTTTTTTTGTGTGAAATTTGATGTTTTATTACTGCATGTAAGTTACGATAGAAAATGCTCCTAGATATTTTTTATTTTGCATTACTATAGTAAATCATGTATTTAGAATGCCGATCATAAAACTAAAGCAAGTGTCCGTAATAATGGTCTTGAAGTTTGTATCGTTGTAATGCAACGAAAGTATTCTTTTTCGGCACATTTAGGCTACTAAAATCACTGAAACGTTTTTCCTTGCATTAGGGATGTGTAACTTAAATTCGCAACAAAATATTTTACATAATAATAAGAATAAAGAAATGTTCAGAAAAACGAAGAAGATTTTTCGGTGCATCCCAACGATGCAACCTTTAGCACCATCCGTAATGCAGGAGGGCTATGTGCAACGAGCACCGAATGTATGCGTCGAATGCGGTAAATGTGAATAATAATAAGTCATCGAAGTGAAAAAATGCGGAAAAAATACGTTTTCAACAATTAGTCTGCCGAAGGAGTCGATTTTTTCCATTGTTCACTATCCCGAAAACGCTCAAATTCAAACCCCCGAATAAATATACTTTTTGGAATGACAGTCAACACTGTCTTTTTTCGTATCTACAAACCTTCTTGAAAAACGTCAAAGGACTTTTTTTTACATTTAGAAAAGAAATATTATGATCTCTTTCGTGCAGGTACGTATTTGTCAACACATCTCCCACTTTAAGGCCTGAAGCCACAGTATCAAGTATAAAATCATGTGCAAATTTGACAATTTTTTTTCGTATGAAAAAGTGATTCACTCATAAAATTAATTACACATCTATTTAGTATGAATATCAAGCTGTGTGAATTTTTTTCTATGTACAAAATGGTCGACTACTCGAAACTTCTCGAAACAGCTTTTTTCCAATTGGCGTGACTTGATTGATTTTCCAATTAGCTTTTTAATTTTCCAATTAGCTTCAACAATTTTCACTCGATTTACTTCAAAATTAAAAGTTATGTTCCTAATTGCATTTCGCAGAGAAGTACATACGGAATTTCTGATTAATCGAAAAATTTTCATTATATGAGCAGTTTATGAGCAGTTATAACGAAATTTTTCACTGAAATTTCATTTCTTCGGTTCAAATACCTACAACTTTTGAATAAAACAATATTTTTTAAATTCCGTATGATGCTGAAGTTTGCATCGTTGGGACGAAACGAAATAATTTTTTTTTTTAATTGCTATTTTTTTCTGGCATGTCAAAGCTACTGTGATCTTGTCTAAGATCGTTATTAGAGATCTACAACCTAAATCGATCAGAAATGATTTTGGATAACAATGAAAATGGAGAAACACAAAAATCAACAAAAAATTTCGTTGCATTCCAACGATGCAAACTTCAGCAACATAATTCCGTGCGTACTTCTCTAGGTATTCTAATGTAGATTGACGAGAATTTTTGTTTATTGTTCTAGATCAAAAATTGTGGATGCTAAATGTCACGCTGCGGAGCGCCTAAAAAAATTTAACAAAAGAAAATACCAGTAGTCGGCCATTTTGTACATCGGAAAAAAAAATATATTTTCTGACAGCTTGATATTCATACTAAATAAATGTGTAATTAATTTTATGAGTGAATCACTTTTTTATACGAAAAAAATGGTTAAATTCGCACATGATTTTATACTCGTTGCTGTGGCCTAAGACCTTAAACGAATGTTTAGGCATTTGATTTATCTTAAATAATACATTTTGGGCCATGAAATAAGGATCATCGACTACAAAAAACGTCTCTACAAAAAAGGCATCTTTACCGAAATACAACGATCGGAAAAACGTCTGGGGTCAGATTGACCCCATGTGCAGTCAGAGATTCGTGGCGAAAGTGTGCAGTCGAAGGTTTAAGCAAGCTTATCAATTATTCCGGCAAAATAAATTTTTCCAGCCAGATGATTATCAGCACGGTCCGTATGGAAGAGACATTACGACCGCCTACTAATTTAGTTTTATTTGTATCAGATCAGATAAATATAGTAGGAAATAGCATTATGTGTTCCTGAGATTTACACACATGTCCCCGATGAGGACATGTGGTCCAAGCTTATGCACACCCGTTAATATTTTACGTAACTCAAGTTTGCATCGTTGGAATGCAACGAAAATTATCTTTTTTTTTCTTTCTCAAATTTTTTTCGGCAGATTCAAGCTACCAAAATCCCTCAACTATTTTCTACCATGATTATTGGAAGATCGGCAACTGAAATTTGCAAAAAAAAAGTGTTGCATCGTAATAGAAATAAGGAAATAAAAATATAAATATTTGTTTTCAATACCATAATATTTTGCTTAAACATAGATTAAAGTGCTCCCATGTACATGTGATACGATCATTTATCATATCTGATTTTCGATATTGAACATTTCGAAGGGAACCTCTCTATTGGCGACTTGCTGTGCTCCTGCTACCTCGAGGAATATTGCGTATTTACGATACAGTGTTGAAGTTTGCATCGTTGGAACGCAACGAAAGTTTTTTTTTACATTTTCTTTTTCATATTTTTATTATTATAGATATTTTATTTCATAGATTCATATTGTGGCTCGCAAAATGAATATCTTTAAAGATCGTTGAAGAATGTTCGCTGCGAAAACTGCCAAAAAAAGAATCAAAGGAGTTTACATATATTAATTTTCGTAGCACTTCACCGATGCAAACTTCAACCTCATTGTACGATCGAGTGATGCATGAATAAGTACAAAGTCGCAATCAGCGGTATCCCCTACGTTTCGTATCCAAAAAACGAACCTATAAACGATTCTCTCATTGGGCATAGCGGCCTCTTGACTCCTCTGTTGCAAAACGTGCGCGATCTGTTTGAGCTGCGACTGGGTAAGCCTCTGCATGCTGTGAAAGGTGTGTCCCTGTTGAACGATTTGTATAGGATTTTCGCTGGATCCCAGCGGTTTGGTGGTATCGGTTTGTTCGGCGGTCAGAGCCACGGGGCTGTTGAGTCCGGCGACTTTGGCTCTCTTGACGACCTTTGCGGCGTTTGCCGCAGTCGTCTCGTTGCGTTTCTCGCTCGTTCCATTTTGTGCCGCCTTGGTACGCTCCGGCGTGTCGTTCTGCGCGCAATTATTTCTCGGAAGAACACGAGAGTGGTTCGTATTGTGAGTCAGGCTCGTAGCGACGTTCTGACCATTGACGAGCACGCCGCGCTTGTTGTTCTTCGCCTGCGCGATGATTTTCGCTTGCGGCTTGAGAATGGAGACTGGATTTGAGGGCGTTTGATTGGTCGGTCGTAAAATGGACGAGGAGCAGGGGCTCGTAACGCTTTTGGCGTCCTGCCCCTTGAGGAGCGAGGCCGTCCTCAGTATTATCGGCGAACTGGTGGTCGTTGCGATCTTCGTCGTGCTCGCCGGTGGCGTTTTGACGAACGCGGTGGCGGCGTTGCGCAAAAATTGCGCTGGTATCTGTACGGATTTCAAGAACGAGCCCGGCATCATAGGCTTGACTGCGCTTCCGTTGGTCATTTGTACGCCCTTGACGACTTCCTGATTGGTCTTCAGAGTCGGCACCATGAATTGATTATTGGCTGCTCGGATTATCGCCGGCGCCGCCTTCAACGTCGGCATCAGCGGAACACCCGTGGTGACTTTACCCGCCGACCTCAACGCGTTGACGCTGTTCGAACAAACATTTTGATTGGTGAATTCGCACGTCGTGGTTAGTACCTGGGAAGCATTCAGCAGCTGAGCGGATATCGTCCCGCCGTTGATCAGTTGAGTCGTCACAGGTGTAGCGTTGAGCAAGCGCGGCGAAATCGTATTCAAGAAAGCGCCTTTGGGCAGTAGAATGGAATTTTGAGCGGCAACGGCGCCATTCTGCGGGGACGCGTTCTGATGGAAACCATTGGTCAGACTCAGAGTGCCGATTTTACTCGTACCGGGCAGTATCCTGATGGTTTTGGCGCTTTTCAACAACGTCTGAGCCGGCTTTACAACGTATTGCGAGGACGGCAGTAAGACGGGCAATCTCTGCAGGATCTGAGCCTGAGAATCGCTCCGCTCGCCTTTCGCGTAACTCTGCTTGGATTCTTGGGTGTAGCGGACGTCTTTGCGTTCAGCGGGGCTCGGATCGACAGCGGGTTTGAGGTTATGGTGCGGAGGGAGATAAATTTTGGGGCGCGTCTCGGTATCGGTAAGCTGTTCGAGCAACTGACGACGCGCTGTGTCGTTCGTTCTCGCGTTATCAAGATCGTCTATCGATATCGTCTCGTTTTCGTGACTCTCCTCGCGCGTTCGCCCGCTGCTCGTCCACTCGAGATTCGGACTCTCGACCTTGACCGGGCTATCGTTATTTTGAAAATTAATGCTTTCCAGCGGTACGCTCCCGCATGAAGAGCCGTTTTCGCCATTTTCCAGACTCGTCGAGCGCGTTATTTCGTCGAGCAGCGCGTTCTCATCGTTCTCATAGGTTATGTCACCGTTGCGCTCGTCGTCCACGGTATCAACCTCGAAAGTTAACCTCAAAGCTGACGCTTGCGCGTGCGTCAGATGTATCGTGGGTGAGTCCTCACCGTCACCCTGCAAAAATGCAACGAACTCGTTCTCCTGATCGTCCTCGTCGACGACCTCCTGGAATGCCTGACGAAGGAGATCCGACGTGCCGCCGCACGACACCGACGAACCGTTTGTAAACACTGTCGTGTTATCGATGTCCGCCATGTCTGCCGAAGATCCAGCATACACGCGAAAAGCACACACACGCACGCACTTTTACCGTCGATCACGTTTCTCCTAGCGATCGCTTCGATACATCAGTGCTTCACATCGATACGGGCTGAGACTTTTCTTTTGCTATCTTACTTTCAATAGCGATGCTTCATTGTTATCGCCTTCTTTCCCTCTTCACGCATGGACACCGCTGGCTTTAACGAATATTCACCGTTCTGTGTTGACTGCGCGAGTGACGGAGAGAGTGGGAGAGGGGAGAAAAAAAGAGCCTTTCCCGCGAGTTACATTTATCCACGGTGTGCTAGTGTTTATCGAACGAGGTGCATCGCGCTGCGACCCATGCTCCCTCGAATTAGGCCAAGTTCGCATGCAGCACGCCGTTCGACTGGCCTCGGTCGATAAAACAAACGCGTACGGATTACCTTCTGGACAAATCACCATTGTACGACGGGTAAACCGACCAGCGAATGGACGAATACGACAGCTGTAGGATTCAGATGGACTGTACAATGGAAATATGTAAACGAATCTTTCAATTGCTATAGCTACCAAAACATATTATTCTGATAGTAGAAAAAAATATTCGAAGTAATTGCAACAAGTAGTGATAAGATATTTACTATTAAGATAGTTGATAGATAAGTAGCGAAATGACTAAAGCGTCAGTTAATGAACGAAACTACCAGATTTATTTTTGTTAAATGCTAGATTCGGAGATCACAGTGTTGCGCAATAATTACAATATTTTTATACATCGGAGTATTATATTCGTTATTTCGATTTTGTAGAAAATACACAAAGCTGTTATGCATCTTGATTCTCAAAAAAAAAAAAAAAAAATACCAACGTTTGTTTCGACAGAGAAATCGAGAATTTAATGTTGGGGGAAAAAACGAATGAATTGATTATGGAAACATTCAATGAAATGTACATTGTCATAACTCGACAATAATTAATTTAGCTATTTTCAGCAAGCTACATTTTTTACTCTGCTTTGAGAATTATCAGAACAGAGCCCAAATGTCCATTCACTGGAAAGAGGTTAGAATACAGCACCAGTGACTAACCGTGTCTAATTCTGAAATACTATTACGAATTTATTTTAAAATTTTCCAAAAAATCGAAGATTTGTTTTTTCTCAAGTAATTAAAGAATACTTCCGCTCAAAACTTACAAAAATTATTGTTTTCGCGTTTTGAACACCTACTGAGTATCGTAACTAAGTTGCGAGGTGTGCAAGTACCACAAACTAGAAAAATTCTGTGTAGCGTCAAAATTCGATATTAAACTGAAAAATCGGTTTTAACAATAGCTGTGATTTTTTGCTAAATTATAGTGTTTCGAGTTTTTATCGACAATTTATATTTTTGACTGATTTTGAATATAAATCAGCTTTTGTCCATTCACTGGTCGGTTTACCCCTAGTGCACATTTTTTTCCGAAAAACTCCGCTTTTTCCGGAAAAATTTTCCGAATTTTTCTATGAATTGGAACAAATGTGAAGAATGTGGAGTTTTGCAGACAATTATTTTTACGCAAACATCCGAGTTTCTTCGAATTTCTCCGAATTTTTCCGAATATTTTATCATTCTGATTACGATCACGGGAAAATCTCGGAAATTATATGAAATAAAAAAATATAGATAAAAATTAAATTCTTACTTTTTGTTTGCTCAAATTATAGTTCCTCCGGTTATCAAATAACGCAAAGTAACAAAATGAAAATGCATGATCACCTGTTCATCGGTTATATTTATTAATAGAAAAAGTACAATATTTTAATTATTAAATAAAATCTTTTGCTATTCTTACTTATTGTTTCTCTCATAAAAAATACTTTGATTCTTTGTTCTTGGATAGAAAAATACTTTGTTTTTACCGAAAATGCGTTTTTGCTTGTTGATTCTTACTTAAAAAATAAATGATTCTTTCTTCTTGATTTTTACTTTAAAACAAAATTGGCTCTTTTTTCTTGGTTTAACTAAAAAAAATTGGTCCATTCTTGGTTTAATTTTTTTTAATTGGTTCTTTTTTCTCGGTTTTTTCTTCTTTTTCGAACTATTTTTCTTTTTCGAAAAAGAAAAAGTTCCGGAAAAAAAATAATAACAAGTTTCTTTTACGAAAATCTCATTTTTTTCATCTTTAAATTTTCTCCGAATATCTCTGCAGCCGTTCACTCAGGTCATAGGAAAAAGGGATATTTCTGGAAAAACAAAATAATAATGAGTTTTTTTTTACGAAAATCTCATTTCTTTTCATCTTTAACTTTTCTCCGAATATCTCCATAGCCGTTCACTTAGGTCATAAGAAAAAGAGAAATTTCCGGGAAAAAATTAGAAATCATGAATTTTCAGTAAAAAAATGTGTTTTTTGGGAAATAGACCAGTACTTGAATCTGTTTCAAATTATTTTTTCTCCGAAAATCTCAAATATGACTAAAATATGAGAAATTATGAAAAATTTGGAGAAAAATTTGCACTAGGGACCCTGTGATCCTATGATATATGTAACGAAGAGAAGGTCCCTTTGGCTTTCAATGAAGCAGAATCTGTTGTTTTGTAGGTTTTTTTTCTGGGGACGCTAATGGAAAAACTTTTAAAGTCTCTTACCCAAATCGGGCGCTCGAAGTTTGTGTGCTGTAAGATACATTCTCACTGGGATTCACTCGTATCTATATTTTTATCACATTCTGCAAACGTTTTCCGCGGCTCTCCATGCGGTCTATCATCCAAATCGAAATCATGCTTTCTAAATGGTTGAAACAATTTTTCGCGCATGTTTAGGTAAACATCCACGGCAAGTGATGGCTTTCAGCTGCACTTTTCTTTAGAACAAAATAATAGAGTAAGGTAAATGTCCCAATTATTGAACAGCTAAGGATCTAGGGGATTGAATTCGGTGAGAAAAATATATAAAATCAAGAAAAAACCATCGCTTTCATGTTCAAATGATACTTTGATATTTTTACTTTCGAAAAATCACCCTTTAAATTATTTTTAAATGATTTCAAATGAAAAAAAAAGAATAACAATGTGAAGCATGCAAATGTCCCAATTATTGAACACTGGAAGTGCCTACGTCCCTAATATTGGACAGGCATGTCCCAGTTATTGAACATTCTCGAGAATTCTTTTTCCGTTCTGAAAATATTATTTTGGGTACAATATTAAGAAATAAAAGCAAAATTAAACACTCCCATAATCTTTTATTAACCATGTAAAAATACAAAAATATATATTTAGTCTCTTTTGACAGGTTTTTGGTTCATTCGTGTTTGCTTTATTTTTGCTTTTCAACTCGAACTTTATTTTATATTCTTTTCAGCTTCCTCGTTTTTATGATCTGTTTTTGTTTGATTTTGTCGCAGCTTGGCTCCCTGAAATATCGGAGAGCAAAAAATATTGATCATTACATTCGTATTTTTAGGATACATTTAGGTTATATTTTCTTTTTACTTTTTTTTGTGTTTATTGCACGAAAAAAACAAATAAAAAATTTATATGACGATCTTAGAGTTGTTATCAAAAGAATAAAGGTAAGTTTATTCAGGAACTTACAGTTTTTGTTTGAATAAATCCGATTGACACGATCTGTCACGCGTTAACTGTCTCGATGTTTTGATGGGTTCAATGACGCCATCTTCGAGAATTCGAGTGTTCAATAATTGGGACACACTGCATTTTCTATGTCCCAATGATCGAACACCTTATTTTTTAACGAATAATTAATTTAAAAGAAAATTGTCATTTGTACGAATTTTTCTGAGGGACCTGAAACGCCTTTACTTTTTGAGATGCGACAATTTTTGAATTTTTTATGCCCTTACGCATGAAGCAGCGCGTCTTAGCAAAAACGATAAGCAGTTACCACGAGACGTCAAATCGGGTCACCGTTGCTGATTAAAAATTTTTTTTCTGTATTAATTAAAGCTTTTTTTGCACAAGTAAGGTAACATTTTGATAGCTAAAAGTTCCATATATGTAATTAAATTTTTATAAATAATTAAATGCATGCAGGTGAATGAGAAATAATAAAAATACAAGACAGTGTTCAATAATTGGGACCTGTTCAATAATTGGGACATTTACCTTAACGCTTCCCGCAAATGAACTTTATTCGGTTGGCATACTATATTTTTCGTGCAATGTCGAAGATGTCAGATGGTGTCTCCTCCAATAGACACGTTTTTGTTTTTTCCCCACGACTATAATTATGTGTTATAGACCTGCAAATGAGTGATGTTAATTTCTCGCTAAAATGGATTCGACAGGCTCTTTTTGGATGTAAAATCGTTTAGCAGTTACGAATTTTCAAGTGTCATTTTCGTCGAGGCATTATGCAGCTCAGGAGATGGATTTTTCAAAACACAAGTTTATACTGATCCATGATTTTTGGTCCGATCGAGTTCTTCGTGCCTGCGGCGAAAAAAATTATGTGTAGGTTGAGTAGAAATTAATAATCCTCCAGAATTCTGCGTCCGGTCAATTCTCACGTTATTCTTTATACACTTCAATAAAACGTAGCCAAAAATTGGCTCCCTCAAACTGCCTTTTTTGTTTTGGTGAACGTTTTTTATAGACACAGGATTTCACCTCAAGTACGTGGCACGGGTGTGACGTTAAGTGATTGGTTCTTCAAAATTTGTTGCTGAAAAAAATTGATTACAATATTATCATTAGTCTATCAGATTCTACTATCATTTTCACGTCGAAATTATTAACTCATTAAAATTATATAGTATTGTCTCACCATTACATTGATTCTTTCAAGCTCTCAGTATAGCAGCGAAGCGATTGGTTTCACTCGAAAAGAACTATTTCGTTCATTGGTAAACCATTTGCATGGCAATTCCAGCAAAGCTCACGAAATCATTGAGATGATATTATCCGATAAACTGCGTGCCTCTTACACATTGTCGGCGAATAAAAAACAAACGATTCTCAAATTATTATACGGCATGAAAAAGAAGTGGAAGTCTCTTAGCAAGAAGCTAAGAGACCGAGGCGTGGTTTCTAGCGAAAAATACGAGTTGATTCAGCACATTCGTCGCTTCGAGAACGATAAGGAAATTTCTACGAAAACCGAGAAACCAGCTGCAGTTGGTGACCGTCCTTCGCAGAACTTTGAGGACTCTAGCGAACGGATGCAGCGAAGAAAAACTGTGGGCATTTGTGTCCAGTTCAGTGCCGAAGAGCTTGCCTTCGCCACCCAAATGAGTCTTCGAGCTGCAGGGAAATTTGATGTCGCGAAAGTGGTGAAAGACGCTACCTTGGGCAGTCCCACTAAAGCGTCGAAATGTAGACTATTTTTGAGCATTGTTTTTGAAAATTGTTATTCCCTTGATGCTGCTCTTTCTCTGTTAATTGACAACCTTATGTCCAAACATGTGTATTAGGAGATACGATTCGGAGCACTAGAGCATAATTCGAAATTGTATTTATCGTACAAATCTGTGCTACAGGCAAAAAAATGTTATCCGCCTAAAGATAACATAACTATAACATAGAGTAGTGCTGAGGTAAGACTTCAAGCACTGTTAGATCATTCAGTGAATCACATATTGTATTGAAGATGAAGGAAGAAATTGAAGATGGGGATGCGATGGAACATCTGGTCAAAATACTTTAAAACAAAAATTTCGATATGACGACGGAGATGAAACAGATGCAACCATTTTCTTCACTTCGCTTGTGCCACTGCAGCTTATGTTTCTTGATAAAGTGAATAACAAAGAAGTAATCATTTCGGCGCGTAACGCAATATACTAACGCCATCTAGCGAACCCGTACCGTACTAATAATATTGCCAGAGTCAATTTGCGTGCTTGCGCCGACGCAAATCAGTCGCGCGCGAACCGAGATCGTGAGCGGTATTTGTGTATAGTGGGTCTGAATGCGACGTGCGTCGGCCCGGAATATGTAAATGCATACCTATTTTATTATTTGTTCACCACCAGATCGTTTGGTCTGTATTGAATAGCGTATAAGTCTGTTGTAAGATATTCTTTTGGATTACAATGTTATTCTTAGGGATCGTCCATTAATCACGTGAGGTTTTTTCGCCACTTTTTGAGGCCCCCCTCCCCCATGGTGATATGTGGTGAGGTTTCTATTATCCAAATCCTCTCCTCCCCCCCTATTTGAGCCTCACGTAAATTATCGACGACCCCACATCACCATGGGGGCGGGGGGGGGGGGGGGGGGGGGGGCTCACAAAGTGCCCAAAAAACCTCACGTGATTAATGGACGATCCCTTAACACAACGTTTTTAAGGGGCTATACCAGTGTGACAGTTTCAAAAAATCGATTTTTTTGCCTTTTTCGACAGTTTATACTTTCAAGTATCATTATCATTTATATCATTTATATCAATATCAATTTATCTTGCAAAAATCGATAGTTAAATCTTTAAACGCGTTTTTCTCGAAATGCGATTTTTCAAATTTGCTGACATTGTAACTCAAAGAGAAATTATCCAATTGACTTGAAATTTCAACTGAGTACTCTTGAATATATTTACTCTACAATGACGTAGGATATTTTTGATTGGATGAAAATTGACGATTTGGCATTGAAACAAAACGACCATTTTATAGGCAAGAAAACAGACCTTTTTTCATAATTACGCCATTTTGTTGGATTTTGATATTTTTCAAAGATCCTACATTATTGTACAGGAAATACCTGCCAGTTTAACGACATTTTTTCCTTTTTCGGTTTCAGCTACTCAATCGGCCGGAATCATGTCAGGAGTGGAGGAACTTTTTTTTGGCGCCTCCGAAAGCAGCGCAGAAGTCGCTTGGATCTCAATATTTTTCTATGAAAAAATTATGTAATATAGGTCGAATATAGCCAAATATATTCTTAATTTTTCGAAACATTTAATTGAGTACTTTTCTTCCAAAAAATCCCGAAAATCACCCAAATTTTCAACGTTCACACTGGTACAGCTCCTTAAAATGAAGGAATGCGTTTTCAAACTCTTTATCGATATCAAGTCAGATATATCCTTGACCAATGTACAAATCGAGACGGTAACCGTCATTCATTGAAGTTGGGAAATGGTCAAAATGGCTGCACTTTCTCTTTGCCGACTCTACACTGTATACAGGAGACACAACGTAGAAATTTGTGCTGGGCAAACTGGAACAACAAAACACATTTCTTTGTCGAAATCTCGCTACCAACTTACGAAGCCGAATTAAAGAGAGAAGATTGTTGATAGCAGAAGAACTACGCTACCTTCATGATGCTAAAAGCTACTATGAGGCTCCAGAAGACGACACATTCCAGAACCAACAAGCGCACAAATATGTGATACTATTGTGAACTTGTTAAAAAACCTAAAATATAGAAAATACCCTATTTGCAGTGTCAGTACTGACAAAATCACTCAATCGGCGGATGTTGCATTATCTACAGATGAAGACGATGAATCAACTGCTACACCGAGAGAGCTAACTCTCCAACAAGAATTTGAAACAGAATTGGAGAAATGCAAAAGAATTAAAAGGAAATTGACTGGAGATGTTGATCTCTCAGGATTTGCGATAACAGAAAAGGCCATTTATGAGAAGAGAGGTGAAAGAGGCGTATATCTGACGCAGGCATACAAGTAACTTTCTGAAGTTTTACCTACTAGTGTTGAAAGTGAGTGCATATTCAGACGCATTACCATTTTTACACATTCACTACCAAGAGCACGGAAAAAAAGAAATAGTACAAAATACAGGAGCTACACAGTTCGCATTGGACTCGAGCGATTGCACAGCGATATTTACTGAAACACAGTGCTCAAAATACAGTGTGCTCAAAGTAAATTATTACAGTTCTTATACTGTCCTCTTTGGACTCGAACCGCTCTACTGTATCTTGTACTGGAACACACAGTCCAATATACAGTGTAGTCAAAAGTAAATTTTGACAGTTCAACACTGTAATATAAATTTAACAAAACTTGTAATTTGACAGTTGGTTAATTTGTATTATGTACAATAAATGCGCCAGTTATATCGACAGAGTTTATGTAGACACACAAACAAAAGTTTATGCATAAAAGAAGTTCGAAAAAAATGTGTCGAAAATAAAATAAAAAATCAGACACATACACCCGAACGTACCTTTTTGTAAATATTATAATTCTCTCTTTTTTTTTCAATTTTTTGAATTATATCGCACAAATTTCAACGTTCGCATCCTATCGACCACGCACTACTAACTGGCAATCCTTTGTGTCCTGGCCACGTGTCTCCCCCCACGCGCCAGACAAGTCTTAATTAGACAAGAACGTACCTTAAAAAAAAAGCTCTATTTCTTTATAATTTCTTGAATTCTATCGCACAAATTTCGATGTCCGCGTCCCATTAACCACGCACTACTAACTGGCAATCCTTTGTGTCCTGGCCTCGTGCCTCATTTGTGTACAGTATAAAAATCAGTGATCGCGTTTAAATTTTACAGTTGAATATTTTTACTGAAATCACTGATGTATTCACAATATCAAACTGCAAATAAACGAGTGTAACTTCAAAAATCTCAGAGTGCACAGATAACGTCACGAGCTGTCGAAAGAAGAGTGAAACTACCGTGCCACACTGTGAAATTTAATGAATCACTCTGTACTCAATACAGTGTACACTGTAACCCTTGCACTTTACGTACAGTATAAAAATCAGTGATATCATGTAAATTTTACAGATGAATATTTTTACTGAAAACTGTGATGTATTCACAATACCGAACTGTAAATAGTGTAATGTAAAAATGTGCCAGTGTAACTGTAAAAATCTCAGTGTGTACAGGAAAATTCGTCATTTTTGTAGGACGGGATTTACATTACTCTGTTTTACTGTAAAATGAAATATGGCACCCTGTTTTTATGCGGTTTATACTGTGATTTTTGCTGTTTATTTTTTTCCGTGAGAACGTTCTCTTACTAAGAAGTATTTTTTTAGTGTTATTCCCTCGTTACCAACTCTTAATTTTATTCGATTTCAAAACTTCTCAAAGTTTCTTAAAGTTTTTCGACAGTTTTATTTAGCTTTCAGGAATAGGAGGAAGGAAAAATCTGTGATTGAGAAAACTTAGACACTGACTGACTAATTAAGAAATTATCCATTAATAACGCATGATTTTATAACTGTTGTTACGAACTGTTGATAGTGTCGCTTTTATTTTTCAATTACTTTAATAATAAAAATATGTGTGATTTAAAAACTTTATGAAGATTATTTTAGATTAATAAAGACTGAATGACTGTGATTTTGTAATTGTTGTAGCGACCTGTAAAAGGTTTCGATTCGTTTTGTCAATTTTAATAATAAAAAAATTAATTTAAGTACTTGTTAAAAAATGATAGATTTATAATGACTGTGATTGTCTAATTGTTGTAGCGTAGGGAGTTGTAATTTATTTTGTTAATTATTTTTAACAATTTAAAATTTGATTCACAATGCTTTTTCTCCATAAAATTCAACTTTTTATTAAAATTTCCTAATTTCGATATTTAACATCGGAATTCCGATATTCGGGCCAATGTCGCAATTGAATTCCGATATTGAAAACCCACCGATAATACATATCCTAGCGCGCGCGCGCGCGTGTGTGTGTGTGTGTGTGTGTTAATATGTTCCTCGACCATTTTTACCCGAAAAAAGCAATTTATTTACGCGAAAACCTTAAAACTTTAGGTATATCCTTTTCATAATATTATAGTGAGAAACCTCCCAAAATGTCAACCAGATCGATCAATAACTTTTTGAGCTATAACATGAGCCGTTTTTCAAAAGACGCCGAAAGGAATACCTTATAACGCCGCCATTTTGTTTTGTTTAAAAAAGAAAAAAAATGATCACTTAAAATTTGTACCAAGATAATGTCAACATTTTTAAATGATACGATTATTTTATCACCTTTAAAAAAATCATGAAAAATGACTTATTTTCGGGCGTCTAAAGTGGATTCCCCCCTCAAATGGAAAAATATACCACGAATATAAATGAATAAAATTAGTCGATTTCGATAAATCTTTTTCATCGGTGCAGAGAAGATACCGTACACGCAAAATGATCGAATTCGTGTATCCTGCTCCCGGATACAAACGATCACAAGCGCAACGATATTGCTGGCACGAGCAATTTGCTGTATAAAAAGTCAGCGTGGAAACAATCGAAACGGATCGCAGTATCATTAGAACTGAGGCAAAACTGATTCTCGTCCAGCGCGGCCCTAAAAAAATGTGTCTCCATTACAAGCGCGCGAGCCTCCAGACAACATTAATGCCACCAGCGATTATAGGAGCCTTTGATTCCCCAAACCCCTCCGCCCGCCACAGACAGTTGCTTTCGCGATCACTCACGGATCTAGGCAGCGGCCACCCGGGATAATGAAATTGTTCAAGCACCCTCAGGTATCGAATAAAAAAACGAGTCAAGGACTGTATCGATGTGATCCAATTAATTACAACGCAACCATGTCGAACTTTCCTTCCAATCGCAGCCGCGAGTGTTTTCAGCCAAAAAAACCATCAGCCGTCCGATCTCAGACGCTCTACGTATTGTCGACTTAGTGCACGTAACGATAAACGTGGCCAGAGGGAAGTGGATGCAAGGGCGAGGAAAAGATAATGCTTAGAAGATGCTCAAGGTCGAACGACCAACAATTACTTCAACACGTAGTTCCGTGATTGGGCTCAAGTGGAGTGTCCATTGAATTGACACCGATACAAGTGGACGGTGCACGTCTATGCTGCCCACGACTCATCCGTCATCTTAAGGCCTTAGGCCACAGTAACGGGTATGAAGTCATGTGCGAATTTAACCATTTTTTTCGTATGAAAACGTGATTCACTCATAAAATTAATTACACGTCTATTTAGTATGAATATCAAGCTGTTAGAAAATATACATATTTTTTTTCTATGTACAAAATGGCCGACTACTCGAAACTTCTCGAAACAGCTTTTTTCCAATTGGCGTGACAAATAACTTCAACAATTTTCACTCGACTTACTTCAAATTTAAAAGTTATATTCCTAATTGCATTTCGCAGAGAAGTACGTACGGAATTTCCGATTAATCGAAAAGTTTTCATTTCATGAGCAGTTTATGAGCAGTTATAACGAAATTTTTCACTGAAAATTCATTTCTTTAGTTCAAATACCTGCAACTTTTGAATAAAACAATATTTTTTAAATTCCGTTTTAAATACGTACTTCTCTGGGTATTCTAATGTAGATTGACGAGAATTTTTGTTTTTTGTTCTAGGTAAAAAATTGTGGATGCTAAATGTCACGCCGCGGAGCGTCAAAAAAAAAGATAACAAAAGGAAATATTAGTAATCGGCCATTTTGTACATCGAAAACAAAAAAAAATGCTAACAGCTTGGTATTCATACTAAATAGATGTGTAATTAATTTTTTAAGTGAATCACTTTTTCATACGAAAAACATGGTTAAATTCGCACATGATTTTATACCCGTTACGGTGGCCTAAGACCTTAATTCATATCTCATGTGGGCATGGCAAGTGGTATTTATCGACATAGAGCAGCGGTTCTTAAACTATTTTGGCGACTGAACCCTTTTGAAACACTGAATATTTTACAGAACCCTAAAATAAGGAAAACCTGTTTTTATGTTCATTTTTTAATGAAAATCATACAAAAATAGGTACTTTACACAACAATGTATTAAATCCACTGTAAATTGTCGAAATTGTTTCCATTTATTGGGAGGTACGAAGTTGTTTTTTTTTCGGCGTAGCCCTATCAGAGGCCTTGCGGAGCCCCAGGGCTCCTCGGAGCACACTTTGAGTATGGCGGACATAGAGCATTGATGTTGCGATTTCGCCTCACTCTTACAAGTTGTCGGTAAAAAAAACTAAAATATTCGCCCACTAGTTGCGGAAATGTTAAATTGTCCGCTGCTTCGAACTTCCATTCATTTGATCAGGTTTGAGGACTCCAAGAAAAAAGACCGTGCTATATCGCCAGCTGGTGGTAATCAACGCTGATGTGAGTCCCATTCATTTGGCAATAACCGTGTGCCTAGGTGTCATTCGCAGCCAGAAGCCTCCCTTGGGTTCCAGATTGAATCCAACGTTGTTGAACCTCATCGGTATGGCTTTGTCCTCGCGCGGTTTCAGCTGACACTTCTTCAGCAGATGGAAGAGCAGTACTTTGATCTCGAGCAGCGCGAATCGATTACCGATACACATTCGCGGTCCCTGTCCGAACGGCGAATAAGCGAACGGGTGAATGTCCATTTTTGCCGAACTCGCGAATCTTTCCGGATCGAACGTCTCGGGATTTGGATAGTATTTTGGATCCCTGTGTATGGAGAAGACGGGATACCAGACGTTCTGACCAGGTTGAATGATTAACGGTTTGTTGCCAGGCAGAGCAGGCGGCAGTTCGAATTCTTTGGTGCAGAGTCTCTCGATGAACAGACCGATCGGATAGAGCCTGAGTGTTTCGTTGATGACAGCGTCGAGATAGGGCATGTCATTGATAGCCTCGTAGGTTGGATTCCCCTTGGTAACGCGCTGGACCTCGTCCACCTCGTCCCGAAGCTTCGCCTGAACATCCGGATTTACGGCAATCTCGTGAGCGGTGAAACACATGGTGGTGGCGGTCGACTCGAAGCCACCGAAGAAGAAGATGAACGCTTGGGCCGTCATGTCCTGGATAGTGAGGGACGGAGTTCCGCTGGATTCCTTTCCCCTCGATTCCATCATCAGCTGAATCATGTCCGGCCTCGTGATACCCTCACGGTCTCTCGTCTCGATCGTCTCCCGCACCACGTTCTCGAAGAACTGCTCCGTTCTCGTCGGGAAAAACTTGAGACCCAACAATCTCGTGAGCCTTGGGAAGTATCTCGCGAACAACATGAGTAATCCTCGAAGTCCGGTGAAATTGGTCGCGTCTCTCCCCAACACGTAAAAATCGTTTTTAGGATTTCTCATGGAGTCGACGCTGATACCAAAGGCGCAGGTCGCTATGACGTCGTTGGTATATCTGGTGAAAAGATCCTTGGTGTTGAAGAGGCTCGACTTCTCGTTGGACACCTCGACAACGGAGTCAACGAAGGATTCGCCGCAGCTCGTCATCAATTTGTACATACTCTTCATCTTGCTACCAGTGAACGCAGGAGTCAACAGGTTCCTCACCTCCTTCCATCTTTCGCCCCGCAGCGAAATGAGATTTTTGCCGAATAGCGGATTTAAATCCGGATCGATGAAGGTTCGATGATCCGTGAAATGGTCAAAATTCTTTATCGTTACGCTCTTCATCAGTTCCGGCGATCTTATCAGAATGACGGGCTCGCTTGCGTCGTAAAAACCAACGTAATCAGCCTCCTCGCTGAGCCTGTACACATCCTCGAGCATGTCGACCAAGTGGTAGCGTCGGAAGATTATGCGCGTCAAATTAACGAAACTCGTCCAGAACGATGGCCGCAAAATACCTTGCTTGTCCAACTTGTCCGTTCTTCTCCAGAGCAAGTATCCCACACCAAGGACCCCGAGGATCAGTGTCCCGATTAGGGTGGACCAGTCCATCGTAGATTTTCCGCTAATCCGAATTGTCCACAAGTGGCTGGTTATATTCTGCGCACTTTGAGCTTTACGTATGCCTGAGTTCGCGCGCTAACGCTGACTGAACGATTCGTCGTGACTGACTGCGAAAGACGTTCGCGATTGCGGTATAGCGATTGAGCTCTGTCGGAGACTACCACAGATATTTATCCACATCTACATACAGGGTGGACCATTTAACGTGACTGCTCCAAATATCTTCGTTGCCTTGGAGTGACGAAAAAATGTCAGGAAGTAATTTGATTGATTTCGAAGGGCTGATACAGTGATAAAAAATTCTTTTTTGTCAAGGTCATAGTGTTTGCGTTCTCAAGGTCATCAATGGTTTTTTAAATGGGAACATGCTTTGTTTTTTTTATTAAGACGTTGTAGCTGATATTCAGACAAATCCAACGACCTATGATATCATGACCTTGAAATGATTTTTCACCAAAATACACGCGTGAAAACGGGAAATCGTGATGGTATTGACAAAAAGAATATCCGAATAATGGAATTGAATTTTTTGTGCAGAAAAAAATATTGTAACAAATGTTCAAAGTGATGGCCATTTACGACACATTTTTGAAGACGTCGTCGGAACATCGTGGTAGACATGATTCTTTATAGCTACCCATACACTGAGAAAAAAAATCATTGATCCAATATCATTGGTGTTACTGAATGGAATTTTGTTGATTCAATTGTAAAATTGTTGGTGTAAGTAATCGGATTAAAGAAAAAACTTTTAATTTTATCATGTTATTATAGTCAATAGCGTTTTGTTTGGACTACCAAACAAAACGCTATTGACTTTAATAACATGATAAAATTAAAAGTTTTTTTTTCATTCAAAAGATATATCGTTAGCCGAGAACAATATATTATTGAAACTATCTAAAAAATTATCGCGAACAAATCAATAGTTTTGAATGCATTTTCTGCAACGAACAAAAAAAAACATTTCAATTCACACCATGAATATTGTTGATTCGAGTACACAATAAAAATTGAATTTCGCTCGTTTGATTCAGATAAAATTTCTATTGAGTAAATATGTTATTTTATTTTTTTCACCATATCCGATATTGATTTCTGATTGACAGAAGAGCTTTTTCAAATAAAATAATATGTTATTTCAATCAATCACATTTTCCAATATTTTATAGTATTGTAACAATCTCATATATCGGTGGCACTCCGTAGCACATTTGGATCAACCATATATTTTTTTTTATTCAATTGGTTTTTTCTCAGTGTAGGAAGAAATCAAGTGTCGTTGAATCCGGCGAACGAGCAGGCCAAGGGATTAATGCACGTCTCCCAATCCGGCGCCCGGGAAATTTTCGATTTAACACTTCTCGAGCTGCCCAATGAGCTGGTCAGCCATCATCTTAAAACCACATTCGGCATCGCTGTGCTAACGGGAAATCTTGAAGAAATTCCCCAAAGTGTGGTTAAAAAAATCGACGTATTTCCATCCCTTCAAATTATAGTCTATGAAAAATGGTTCAATAATCCGCTCCTCAGTTATGTCACACCACACATTAACACTCCAAGGACGCTGGTGCACAATTTGCTGCAGCCACTTCGGATTGACCAATAACGCATGTTGTGCGTATTCAACTGTCCATAGTCAGTGAAACTTGATTCCTCAGTAAACAAAATGTCGTCGAAAAAATTCGGATTCACTTGTAACTGGCGCAGAGCCCATTTGCAAAACTGAACCCTATTTCCAAAAGCGGTGTAGCTTTTTGAAACACCATGAAGTTTTGATGCAAGGATATATGGTAGGGATGAAATTTATGACGTCTTAATATTAAGACGATTTCCCGTTTTTACACGTGTATTTTGTTGAAAAATCATTTCAAGGTCATTATATCATAGGTCGTTGAATTCGTCTGAATATCAGCCACAACGTCTTAATAAAAAAAAAAACATGTTCCCATTTGAAAAACCATTGATGACCTTGAGAACGCAAAATGATGACCTTGACGATGTTTTCACCATTGTATTAGCCCTTCGAAATCAATTAAACGACCTCCTGACATTTTTTCGTCATTCTGAAGGCAACGGAGATATTTGGGGTGGTCACTTTGAATGGTTCACCCTGTACATCTATTTCTATATGGTTAGGTATCCACGTATGGTTCGTTACATCCTGTTTCAATGATAAGATATGGGGTATCTTGCTTGAACTATACTTTCGTTATTGTTCAAGCTGTCCTATACGAGAAGCGATATAATTGAGCACATTTGTTCAGTTTTCTTTTGTTCTTGAAACTATAGTTATTGGGCGATCGGGTTTTTTTTAAATATGTCTTCCATATTCGGAGTTTCCCCTCGATTATTCTATTTGAACATTCGGTACATAGCCGAGTTTGTTTGGCTTCGTTTGGTTTTGTTTGGTCTGCGTCAGTTATTCGGTACAGAGCGGCGTTTGTTTTAGTTCGTTCAATTTTGTTTGATTTGAGATCAATTTTGTATAGTGAAGGGAGTTTCATCGCCCACATACCACAAGGTGGCATACAGAGTGGGGGCATATAGAATAACGCCCCCACGCGCCCCACTGCTGAGAAAAAGCAATGATCTAATACGAGCGCAATGACGGTCATTCATAATTCTATTTTCAGGCACGGTTATCCATTTCCTTGAGAACTTCAGACTAGTTTCCGACGAGCAAAATAATTATGCAAATGCAGGAACGTGACTGGCGTTCGTCACATCTCTACTTTTTTGTGGGGCTTTTTGTAGTTCCCAAACGGGTTTTGAATATCCTGTATCGAGAGTCCGAGTTTTCTTTAAGGGGTTTAGGCCACAGTAACGGGTATAAAATCAAGGGCAAATTTAAAAATTGTTTTTCGTACGAAAAAGTGATTCTCTCCTAAAATTATTTACACATCTATTTAGTATAAATATCAAGCTGTTAGAATTTTTTTTGTCGATTTACAAAATGGTCGACTACTAATATTTTCTTTTGTTATCTTTTTTAGGCGCTCCGAGGCGTGACATTTAGCATCCATAATTTTTTACCCAGAACAAAAAACAAAAATTCTCGGCAATCTCCATTAGAATATTGGAATGGAATATTGGAATATTGTCAGTGAAAAATTTCGTATAAAACTGCTCATAAAATCAAAAGTTTTCGATTAATCAGAAATTCCGTACATACTTCCCTGCGAAATGCAAATAGGAACATAACTTTTAAATTTGAAGTAAATCGAGTGAAAATTGTTGAAGTTATTTGTCACGCCAATTAAAAAAAAGCTGCTTCGAGAAAAACGCGTTTAAAGTTTTGGCCGTGCCAGAGGTGGGCTCACGTTATACGCTCAAAGTAGGTGAAAAAAATGTCCTTGCTATAAATCGAATAGTAACTTATTCTTATGATGACCCTGCTGCAAATTCCCGTACAGGTTTTAGTGTGGGAATGTGTGGGAAAGCATGGGACAGCCAAGGAAAGTGTGGGATCCCGTACGGTTTCCTGTACAGGAATGTTCATCCTGCATGGGAACCTGTGGGGGGCAACATGGGAAGCTGAATCCTGTACGGGATCCTGTACGAGAGAACGCAGGAAATAAATTCCTGTACGGGATCCTGTACGGGAGAACGCAGGAAATAAATTCCTGTACGGGATCCTGTACAGGAGAACACAGGAAATAAATTCCTGTACGGGAACCTGCATGGGAACCTGTGTGCGGCAACGTGGGAAGCTGAATCCTGTACGGGATCCTGTACGGGAGAACACAGGAAATAAATTCCTGTACGGGAACCTGTATGGGAACCTGTGTGGGGCCACGTGGGAAGCTGAATCCTGTACGGGAGAATGCAGAAAATAAATTCCTGTACAAGAACCTATATCGGAACCTGTGTGGGGCAATGTGGGTAGCTTAATTTTTGAGACAGCGCTTAATAAGCTAATCACGATTTAATCAAAACGAATGTGAAATTTCTAATTTTTTCATTTGTATCTACACTTTCATGAGAAAATAAATTATTAATCACTATTGTCAACGTTTTTTAAAAAATGTTTTATCTCACATCAAAAGTATTGTTTTTCAACGTGGGTCCCGGCCTCGCAAAATGGCATGAAATATTTAATACACAGTTCTTAGTTAAACTTAATTAAACGCAATATCTTAATGTTTTTTTATTAAACTTTTTTATTACGTTATCATTTTATGTCTTACAAAAATGTGTTAACAGAAAATTGCAATAATATTATATGATTAATTTACTATTACAATGGCTATTAATAGAAATACAAGTTCGTCAGCGATGCAATATATTAATCCTCGTGTACTTTAGTGTGGAAACACACCATAAAAATGTTGGCAGTGGGGACTGTAATTAAATTTCTCTTTATCTCATCAATTTTTCGTAACCCCGAAATACGGGTTTCTATATGGGAACCCGTTCGGGTTCCCTGTACGAAAACACCACGTGGGATTCCGTATAGGAACCCGTACGGGGCACCACGTGGGATCCAGTACGGTATCCTATACAGGAACCCGTACGGGTTACCACATGGGATCCCATACCCGTACGGGTTACCGTATGGGAGCCCGTAAGGGTTCCCTGTACGAAAACACCGCGTGGGATCCCGTGTGGGATCCCATAGAGGTTCCTGTGTGGGAATTTGCAGCAGGGGATAAAGCACCGTTCTAGCGAAAAAAATATCGATTTTTTGAAAATTCTACTGTGGCCTTACCCCTTAAGGTCTGCTAGTTTCGATAGTCAAAAACGAATCTTTTTGAAGAAAGTAAGAATAAAAGACAAACATACGAGAGAGCCTGAGCCTGCGATGTTGAATTGTTTTCAGCGATGATGAAGTGTTGTTTGGGTTTGAAAAAAGACCAATGAATTGGAAAAGGATCAAGATATCGGTAGCAAAGATTCGTTTATTTCTACATATTATTCTTGTTATTCCTGTAACTTTTGCAGTTCGTTGTGCCATTGACGCGGCCCAGTGGGTTCTCGACGGTCCTCGAAACGTCGTCCCTTGGCTCGAGCTGCAGCCAAAAACCACCTTCGGCCGTCATCAAGAAACTGCCTTTGCCCAATTCAAGGGGAAGGCGAGTTTTCGGGCTCGGCCTCAAATTGCACTTGCACAAGAGATGACAGAGCATAACTTTGGTCTCGAGGAGAGCGAATCTGTTACCAATGCAAACCCTGGGTCCAATGCCGAATGGAAGATAGGCGAACGGATCGATGTCGTTTCTCTTAGGTTCGATGAAACGCTCGGGATCAAAGGTGTCCGGTTCTTTGAAGTACCTAGCGTCCCGAGCCAGGGAATAAACGGGCACCCAGACGGTTTGGCCGGGTTGTACGGTGACCGTTTTGGCGCCCGGAAAGGCAGGCGGTAAGTCGTATGACTTGACGCAGACCCTGTCGAGAAAGAAGGCGATCGGATAGTACCTGAGTGTCTCATTGATGAACGCGTCGAGGTACTGCATTTTGTTGATGGCCTCGTAAGTCGGATCGCCCTGCGTCTCCTCGAAAACTTCGTCAATCTCGTCCTGAAGTTTCTTTTGCATTTGGGGATTGACGGCGATCTGGTGGGCGACCAAGCACATGAGGATGGCGGTCGTGTCGAATCCACCGAGGAAGAATATAAAGGCCTGAGAGGTCATGTCAAGTATCGTCAGTGGAGCAGAACTCTGGTCCGTCTTATTGTCTCTTGATTCCATCATCAGTTGGATCATGTCGGGCCTGGTGATACCCTCGCGATCTCTCGTCTCCACCGTCTCTCTCACTATACCCTCGAAGAAATCCACCACCTTCGGATCGAAAATCCTGATCTTGAAGAACTTTGCCATTCGTGGAAAACTGCGCAGGAGGAAAAACTTCCTCGAGGTCGTGCCTTCGAAGTTGAGGAGATTTCTGCCGAGAAGGTAAAATTGGTTGTTTGGATTTTTCATTGAGTCGATGCTAATGCCGAAGGCGCAAGTCGCCAGCACGTCATTGGTGTACTTCATGAAGGCGTCTTTTGAGAACATGACGTAGGGCTCCTTGGTCGCCTTCTCGGTCAAGTAATCGGTGAAGTTTGTGGCGCAAACGGACATCAACTTGAACATCGCCTTCATCTTGCTGCTCGTGAACGCCGGCGTCAGAACGTTCCTCACTTCCTTCCATTTTTCGCCACAAAGGGAGAAGAGATTGTTGCCGAAGAGCGGTTCCCGCGTCACGTCCACGACCGCCCGATGATCCACGAAGTGATCGAAGTGCTTAACGGTGACGGCTTTGATAAGGTCCAGCGATCTTATCATTATGATCGGCTCATCGAAGTCGTAGAAACCAACGTATTTCGCGTTTTCGTCCAACCGGTAAATTCTGTCGAGCGTTTCGGCGAATGAGCACCGCTTGAACAGTACCGGCGCCATGTTGCCGAAAATCGGCAATGGCTTTTGGTACAATATGCCCAGCTCTTCGAATTTGTTCTTGGATTTTCGCGTGAAGAAGTGACAAATCGCGAAGAAGCCCACGATACAAGTCAATACCAAGGTCACACACTCCATTTTGTTGGAATTTTGGAAAATGGAACCAAAATGGCGGCATTCGTTGGCTCAGCCACTCGGACGATGCTGAAGAAACTGATCGCTCAAAATGTCGCAGTACACTGCCACTGCGACAACGTAGGGTGCCAAATCTCACATGTTTTTAACAGTCTCATGTACGACGTACGAACGATGATTATTAAAGACACGTGTGCACCCACACACGCAGCAAAGTTAGGTACAAATATACGTAGATACAAGAAACAGCTTTATCATTTTTCTATAAGATCGTACAACGCGTCGAGTATGATGCACATTTTATCTCGCACAAGTATTTGTCGACGCAAAAAAATGTTAACAAAATCTTGTTTTTGCGAGCTGAAGATAAAATCCAATGATAACTTAGATTGATCGCTCAGATAATTTAACGCGAGGACTTTTTTCCATGCTAAAAGAAAGACAAAGGAGAATTATTCTTTCAGGGCACTAAGAATAAAGTCTTGTGTGGTCGGTAGGCTGACAAAAAACGTTTATTGTAATCAGATAAATATGTTTATCCTTTTTTATTTGAGTGAACATATTTATTTATTGTAATCGCGATCTATTTGACACCGTTGAGTGATCAAAAAAATTATATGCTTCGGAAAGTTCTGATATTTGGTATTGTTTAATCAAAAAAATATTCAGTTTTACAAACTTAAGGGGCTATACCAGTGTGAACGCTGAAACGTTGGGTGATTTTCGGGAATTTTTTGGTAAAAAAGTACTCAATTCAATGTTTCGACAAATTATGAATATATTTGGCAATATTTGACCTATATTACATAATTTTTTCATAGAAAAATATTGAGATCCAAGAGACTTATGCGCCGCCTTCGGAGGCCCCAAAAAAAAAAGTTCCTCCACTGCTGACATGATTCCGACCGATTGAGTAGCTGAATCCGAAAAAGAAAAAAATGTCGTTAAACTGGAAGGTATTTCCTGTACAATGACGTAGGATTTTCGAAAAATATCTAAATCTAACAAAATGGCGTAGTTATAAAAAAAGGTATGTTTTCTTGCCTATAAAATGGTCGTTTTTTTCAATGCCAAATCGTCAATTTTCATCCAATCAAAAATATCCTACGTCATTGTAGAGCAAATGTATTCAAGTGTACTCAGTTCAAATTTCAAGTCAATCGGATAATTGCTCTTTGAGTTACAATGTCAGCAAATTTGAAAAATCTCATTCCGAGAAAAACGCGTTTAAAGATTTAACTATCGATTTCTGCAAGATAAAATGATATTGATATAGATAGATTAAATGATAATGATGTTCTTGAAAGTATAAACTGTCGAAAAAGGCAAAAAAAACGATTTTTTGAAAGTGCCACACTGGTATAGCGCCTTAATGGATCTATTAAAAATTCTTTTTCCAACAGACTGTCACGCATGAGTTTACCAAACTATAAATACAAAATATACTTTTAGTCTTTATCAAGTATAATTTTATTTACCAAATGATATAATAATAAATGTAAATGTGTGTGTGTGTTTGGTTTCAATTATGATGAAAAAGCTGCGTCAGCCAATGGTGTATACAATTCAGAATGAAATTTTGAATCATTTATAATTATGCCTATTTATATTTATTATTACCATTAATTGACATTAAGCGTTGCCGAAAGATGGCAACTTCGCGGACATTGAGGTTGGCAGCAATGCTCTTCATTCGCCAGCCAAGATTGATAATCTTTCATCAAATCTTGATCGTTCAATATTGAATATAAAGGGTATCTCAAAACGACGTGACATTTTAAATTACGCGCAATTTTTTCGCGGTGAACATATAGAGTACCAATCTTTGACAACTAGCATCAGGAAGTATTGAGGTTTAGTCATGGAGGATTACACAACTCAATTTCTATAGAATTTTCACAATTACTATAGAAATTCTGACACTTCAGTACAAAAATGGCGGAAATTGTGCAGAGACGCGGCGATGTGAATTGGCCACCAAGATCGTGCGATTTGACGCCATTGGTCTTCTTTCTTGGGGGTTTTCTGAAAGGCAAAGTGTATGCAAATGATCCACATACCATTCCGGAGCTCAAGGAAGCAATTGGACGCCCCATTTACGAAATTAGTCCGCAATTATGCCAAAATGTTATTGAAAATTTGATCAAAAGAGTGCAAACAGGGACGAGGCGGCCATTTATCGGATATTGACTTCCGCACATAACCTCCATGTTTGTACCCTATATTAAAATGAAAATATTCGTACTTTTCAAATAAATAATACGTTTCATTAATCAATTAAAATGTCGGGACATTTTGAGACACCCTATAGATGGTTTACAATGGGCAGGTTGGGTTTTTTCTCTTTAAATGTTTACGAAGGTTTAGTTTGTGTTAATCCGTTGTGAGAAATGGTTTTATCTTAGTGTTACATAGCAAAAAATAATTGCAACACTCGTAGCGTGAACGTCTTGCCCATCTAACCGCACGTAAAATTATATACATTTAACTATTTTTTGTCTCTGGTGTTTGGGGGTGAAAAAAATTCGCAAAGACTGAGTATAATCTAAACAATAACATATATATTTTTTAATTTAATCTTGGATTGTCGCTAACGCTCCAATCTCCTTAATAGTAGCTGATTCGTCGCTGTCGTACACTGCAAAAACCAATGTGTTGTCTTTACACACTTTAGGCTTGTAAATGGCTGTAAACACTTTTTACACGTTTTAACGTGTGTGAAAAATAATGGTGTAAAAATAACACAGATAGATGCGTTCAAACGCTTACGTGTGTTATTTTTTTACGCACGTTAAGGGGCCAGTCCACTCTTGAGCCACGAAAAAAGCCTATTTTCGTGACTTTTTTTGGATTATTTTATAAAAGATATGAATATAAAAGTTGTTGGGCTTGATAAATAAAGTCTTCAAATACATTTTTTTTTAATTTTATTCATTTTTAAGTACAAAAACTGCAGTTTAACGTATCGCCTCAAAAATAGGTGGGCTAGGTAGCTCCATCACAACTCGGCAACGGCTTGACTGAAACAAAAAAATCAAAGTCCATTAGATTCAGTATAACAGCTACAAAATGACCTTCGGATATAAAGTTTTATCAAGAAATAAAAAAATGGCAGATGAAAAACGAAAAAAGGAAAAAAACGCGTTTTTCGCAGTTTTTCGCAAAAAAAAGAGTAAATCTAAATTTTTAAACCATCGAGGGTCATCTTGCTGCGAATCATGTTTACAATATGTGGTTTAAAATTCAAGAGAATCGGTTTATTAATTTTAGGGATACGATGGAGCTACACTTCGCACAAAAATTTAGGGAGCAAGAAAAAAATCCAAATTTTTGGGGGATTTTCAACAGGCTGTAACTCATACAAAAATGGTCGTACAGCAAAAATAAAAAAAGCAAATTGTAGCTCTAAGTGTCTAGTTTTCGGATCTGAGTTTGAAAATTTTTTTTTTGAAATTTTTTTTCGAGTAATCATAAGAAAACCACCGAAAAAAAAATATTCGAAATTTTTTTGGTTTTTTTTTTAAATCTACGGACGTGGAAATTTTTTTTTCGACTTAACCTCTATATGCATCGGATAGTGTGTTTATTCAGCTTTAATTTGGTTTTTTAAAAATCTCGATACGAGCATTTCTCGCTGAGATATCGGTGTTTGAATGGAAAAAGATCATTTTGTCTTTGATTACCAATATCTCAGCAACCAATGATCGCACAGAAATTTTGAGGTTGGTTTCAAAAACTTGAATAAATTCTCTACAAGGATTGGCAATTGAATTTTGAAAAAAAAAATTTTTTTCAATCATTACATGAATTTGAAAAAGCGACCAAAAAAGGGCTTTTTGTGGTTTTTTGGAAAATCAAGCGCCCAATCAAAAATATTGCGGAAACCACTAATGTTAAGTGTGCCTTTTACTGTTCAATATACCCACAAAAACCCTACGAAGTTTCAATTTAATCCAGCCAACCGTTTTTTTTTCCCACTTGATCGAATTTTTGAAAAAATTAAAGGAGCAAGAATTTCGCTCTGAAAATGTCAATTTTTATCAAAAATGAAAAAAAAAAAAAATTCTTTCATTTTTCTCTCAATTCTGTATTAGTGACTTGAAAAATTTAAGAAAAAAAAAATCGAAAATTTTTGAAAAAAAAAATTCCAAAATTTTTGAAAAAAAAAATTTTTTTTAATTTTTTTTTTCAATTGGCCCTAAATTAAAGAAATGTAGCGACTCACTTTATCACCGATTTTCCTCTTCCGCACTTTAATTTTCCTAGTCACAAATTAATTGAATAAATTAAAAGTTGACCCCCAAGGCAAGTTTTTTTTTCAAAAATTTTCGATTTTTTTTTTTTTCTTAAATTTTCCAAGTCACTAGAACAGAATTGAGAGAAAAATGAAATTTTTTTTTTTTTTCATTTCTGATAAAAATTGTGACATTTTCAGAGCGAAATTCTTGATCCTTTAATTTTTTCAAAAATTCGATCAAGTGGGAAAAAAAAACGGTTGGCTGGATTAAATTGAAACTTCGTAGGGTTTTTGTGGGTATATTGAACAGTAAAAGGCACACTTAACATTAGTGGTTTCCGCAATATTTTTGATTGGGCGCTTGATTTTCCAAAAAACCACAAAAAGCCCTTTTTTGGTCGCTTTTTCAAATTCATGTAATGATTGAAAAAAAATTTTTTTTTCAAAATTCAATTGCCAATCCTTGTAGAGAATTTATTCAAGTTTTTGAAACCAACCTCCAAATTTCTGTGCGATCATTGGTTGCTGAGATATTGGTAATCAAAGACAAAATGATCTTTTTCCATTCAAACACCGATATCTCAGCGAGAAATGCTCGTATCGAGATTTTTAAAAAACCAAATTAAAGCTGAATAAACACGCTATCCGATGCATATAGAGGTTAAGTCGAAAAAAAAAATTCCACGTCCGTAGATTTAAAAAAAAAATCAAAAAAATTTCGAATATTTTTTTTTCGGTGGTTTTCTTATGATTACTCGAAAAAAAAATTTCAAACTGAAATCCGAAAACTAGACACTTAGAGCTACAATTTGCTTTTTTTATTTTTGCTGTACGACCATTTTTGTATGAGTTACAGCCTGTTGAAAATCCCCCAAAAATTTGGATTTTTTTCTTGCTCCCTAAATTTTTGTGCGAAGTGTAGATTTTGAAAACGTTGTTTCGAGAAAAACGCGTTTGATGTTTATACTATAAAAAACTCTTACCTAAACTCAATCGGCTATTCCTGCACCGTACAAAATCCTTTCTGATTGCTCATTATCGTCGATTTCTTCAAGTCTTGCTAGCTTTCGATTTTTTTAAATTTTCAAAGTTGAATGGCCCCTTAAAACCTGTAAAAAGTGTCTACTGCTACTTACACGCTCAAAGTGTAAAAAAAAATTACACACTTATTTTTGCAGCACTGTATAATCATGGGATGCGTCAGAATAATAAATTGAATGACAAAAGCTTTTTATCGTCAAAATATATGCATTTATGGAACTGAACTCAACAGTACTTATATATTACTCTGTAGTACGTATGAGAGGTGTCACTGTTTTTCTTGGCTTCGCAAAAGCTAGGTTCTCATACAGCTTCACGATGACGGCCGCTTTTTACTCGTCGATTATGGCCTCGAAACAAAAATACGTCGCTAAAGTTTCAATGCAGCTATCGACGTTGTATATTTCAATTTTACGTTCTTCCACGTGACAAACTCAAAAACGATCTATAAATGGAACAAAAAGTTGAGACCAGATGGGGTATTCAATTAACCGGTTAATCAATCGATGTCAAATCAACTACTAAGTTTCACGTGATGCCGTAACCAAGGTGATTTTTAAAACATATGATCAATAACTCGCAATTCACACACTTAAGGAGTTTGTTTGGGTTTCGAATCCAAAAAAAACATCTTTTGTCTACTTAAAAAATATATTATATATAAATTATTTTATTCAAAATTTCAATCACATAAAAGAGCAATATTTCAACAATATTTTTAATAATTTTCATTAAAAATTTTGGGAAATTCAGCCAGTGGCACCAGGTTTCCGGAAACCCCTAAAAAAATTGTCCTCGCGGTGGTCAAGATAACTCATGATAGCTTTATCTGGAATGAAAAACCCAAATTTTTCTTTTAGTGATAGGTATAGCTCGTGATTGAACAAAGGATTTAAACAAAAATTGAATTTTGAATTCTTAGCAGAGTTGTATGCGAAATAGTTCAATTTTTGGTACAATTTACACTACGTATTGCCTTGTAAAATTAGTTGTAATCGAAAAAAAACCTCCGTTCAACCACTAGTCAATCCTATTTTAAAGAAGTGTGCAAAATTTCAACAAGTTCGGTGCGTTCATTTTTGAGAAATCGTGCCCACGGACTTCAAAAATAGTGTTTTGAGAAAAATGCGACATACCTGCGTCGCTCCTGGCCGGTGTTCCCCAACCCCCTGTTTAGTTTGTTTGGGTTTGTTTGCCCCCCCCCCCCCCCGAACTCCAAAAGGCTCTCCCTCTTCTAGACTTTTACTCGGATTGACTTAAAACTCTCGGAGAATATTCTAAACATATTGTACTATGAGATGATAAAATTTAAAAAATGGTTTTTTTGAAATTTTCAAACCCACGCAAGCCCTTAAACTGTGTTGATTTTTCCGGTGTTAGTTTTGCTCGTGTGTTGCTATCAACGTGTGTTGTTTAGTCCAATTTGTGTAAATATACGTCTTGTATGTTGATGCTACACGCTTTGCGTGTGTTCGAATAAGCGTCTTATTGATGGGGACAGCTACGAAAGAGCGTAATAATTTAATGCGTAAAAATAGCACGCTCACGTGTGTAATTTTAACGCATTCGTGTGTAATTATAACGCATTCGTGTGTAATTATAACGCATTACGTGTTACCAAATGTATAAGTGTGTAGAATCAATATTGCAACGCGTGACTAGCATTTGTGTTGTGTTACTTCTACATACTTTGAACACACGTAAAACACGCCTAGTTTTTGCAGTGTAAACGTTTTCCAGGTGCATAAAAAACCCTTACGAGAATCGCGCAGCATCTGTAAGATGCAAGAGTCAACATTTCGTCATTCATACCACGAAACCGGTAACGCGTGACGATCTATCCCAGAGAGTGACAGCGACCAAATGAGCGGGGCAGAGGGAATGTGAAAAAAATAACGTCCATCGATAGGTTCAATCTTCTGACAAAGCGGTTTAAGGGATCATCACAGTGTACATTTTTTAATCGTTTTTTGCATTATCCGATAGTATAGACGTTTTTATACATGCTGTTCAACGTTTGGGGCAAATTTCGAATTATTGCAGTTGCTACAATAAAAGGCCTTTCAATAAAAGGCCTTTCAGTTGCTACAATAAAAGGCTGGAAAGAAAAAGTCTGTGGCTGTCTATAATCTCGAAAACATCAAAAACTTTAATAATTTTCCGATATTCTAAAAGAATTGTGTATGAAAAAAAAACCGCGTTATTTTGTCTTTGCCTAGAAATGTCTAGAAATGTATAATTTCTGAACATAGCTATCAAATTAATATTAAGTAATTGTTACTAATGAAGAGAAAAAGTACCAATAATATTCGTTGTTAATTATCTTGGCCGAGTAGTTTGAGGTTCCCGGGCACAGTACCGAATACCGATAAGATAGGTAGCATTTGTGCCGTCTACGACGTTGCCATGATTGCACAGTCTAATATTTTGTGTGGTTGATTTTCGCACAAATGCGGTATCAAAAACATTAATAACTTTATAACCGTACTGTGAATCCTCATTTTCACGGTACCAAGAGTTAGTCCGATAATTAGTCAAACCGTACCTATTTTTTCAGCTCCCTGGTAACATTCACTCAGCAGATATTAATAATGTATTAAAAAGTAATCGGGAGTTTTTCATAAGCGTAATGTAATTTAGCCCACGAAGTACGTCGAGTTGGCGACTTTTTTTCTTCTAAAAAATGGTACTGTGGATCGTATTCAAACTGCATCAGAAAAGAGGTTATGAAGGTCCAGAAAAAAATTCAGCTCGGTGCGAACATGTTGACTCAAGGCCTTAGGCCACTCTAGAGGCCGAAAAAATAGGCTTTTGGGGGATATTTTTTCCAAAAAAACTACACAATAAGTCGAGATTACAAAAAGGGTGTTTATTATAAATATCAGTGATTGTATACAATAATTTTTTTGTAGCGATTAATTTCAAAATGGCGGCTGTGCAGCGTTTATCTCAAAACTGCATTTTTTAGGTTAGCCGGAAACATAACTCAATTTTCAACCGATTCACTTGAAATGTTGAATATATGTTGAAAAATACATTGTCTACGGAAGTACGTAGGATTTTTTTTACATTGCATAGTTCATTTGTTATTAACAACTATCTGACGATTTTTTAGGAAAATTTTTCACTTCCCAAAAATTTGCCAAAAATCGTCAAAAATCGTTTTCCATCGAAAGTGACCGTGACGATTTTTTAGGAAAATTTTTCACTTGCCAAAAATTTGCCTGAAAAATCGTTAGATAGCTGTTAATAATAAATGAACTATGCAATATAAAAAAAATCCTACGGACTTCCATAGACAATGTATTTTTCAAGATATATTCAACATTTCAAGTGAATCGGTTTAAACTTAAAAAATGAAGTTTTAAAATAAACGCTGCACAGCCGCCATCTTGAATACAATCGCTTCAAAAAATTATTGTATACAGTCACTGATATGTATGATAAACACCCTTTTTGTAATCTCGATTTATTTTGTAGATTTTCTGAAAAAAAATCCCCAAAAATCTCTTTTTCGGCCTTTAGAGTGGCCTAACCTCTTAACCCCACAACAACCTGAACGAAAAACTGTCGAAAAAATAGGCTAAATTCGTTACTTATTTTCAAACCGCCGCTATTTCGTCAATTTTGATTTAACCTCCATAGCAAGATAGCGCCTTTCATACTTATTTATCATCTTCTCACAAGTTTTGTTTCGGCTAATATTTACGGTCACAACCGTATAAACCATAAGGATTCCTTTATTTTGAAGACATTTTCAACCGTTAAAAAATAAAGAAAAGAAATTAATTTTAAAAAAAATTCTGTTCTTCATGAGTGCTTTGATTTAACATAAAAAATCAGACCGAGTAGCATATTGAACCATCGAAAAAATCGCGAAAATAAGCTATTTTCGACCCGTTACACTGTGAGGATCCCTTAAGAACACCCACGAGACACATCCGTTACACTTTGGAACGCGGGTTGGGGGAGAGGGGTGAGCGTCACCTAAACGAGCTCATCTCCCCCTCGCTCCTTTCTTCCTTGATCCTCCCGTATAACTCCTCTTTTCACAAGTCTCCGTTAACACTCCGGATATAAAATTGGAGGGAAAAAAATCGATTACCCAACCCCGTTCTGCGATTCACTTGGCAACGACTTTCGTGCCTTCTCGACGGCCAAAGAATCCCTAAATCCTAACACCTAACACACCTAGGACAGAGTACAGTGGCATCAGCCCCACTGATATGCCGTTCCCCGTAGCCCGAGATAAAACGCCAACTTCCTTTGTCTGCCTTCCTATCTTACCGACCTACGGTACCTGGACAACACCAACGATTTTCAGGGATCAACACTACCAAGAAATCCCTACACAGTCTACGGAACACTGGCGCCCTGTAGCGGCCTGCGCAAAGTAACGTCGAATGAAGGTTCTTTCGTCCACCGATCGATGGCGCCACTATCCAATTCGAGAAGTCTCAGAGCTCGATTAATTCGCGAATCGGACACAAAGATGTTTTTCTCTCTCATGCGCTGTTTTCACTAATCCAGCACGATTCTAATTCCTTTTTGTGTTCGATCACGCACGAAATATTGTACACGTGTTGATCAGAGGTCTCTTGGTTTAAAAAAAAGCTTCCGGACGGTACGCTAAACTACAGGAAACGCTCGTAGCTCCGGTCGGTCGGTTAATTTGAAGTTATCGACGGTGCAAGCACGGGCTGTCCAGATGGCGCTGCGTCTTTTTTAAATAGTGAAAAGAGTAAAAAGTGTCGGATAGTAGCGCGCGCCCCTGGGAGCTTGTGTTGCGCTGTGCACGGAAGACGTCGACGACGTCGCGACGAATGACAACTATAAATCGGCGCGTCGTAGCAATTTTCTCTCTCGCTTCTTCTGTTTTTTCGCCTCCCTTTCTCCCTCGTACAACGCGACAGTTTACATATTGCAGCAGCTCGGTATATTTTCTCTTCGCTCCTTCCAAGTGACACGATACTTCGATGTGTCGCAGGAGGAAATGAAAATTTAAAAAAAAATGGTGAACATGAATCCGCGAGACAACTCACGGTGTTGAAAGAACGGAAGGGAAAAAAACGATCTTCGGTCGCGAGTGGTCAGCGATTCAAGCGCTGTGTTTTTGTGCGCGCGCGTGTGTATATTTCCGATGTGGGTGTAGCTCTCTCGTAATACGCACGTACCGTCGAAGGATCCTGCGCGATCGTTTTTTTTTTGTTTTCGCGCGTTATACCGGGTACGGTGTCCTGGGCGTAACCCAAAGTACGCCCAGCGAGGAAGCGAACGATCGGTGTCGATCTTTTTTTTGCCCCGTTGTACGATCGATCGTTTTTTGAGGCTCCGATCGTCGGAGACGCGTGATAGTCGATCGTGGCTGACAAAATAGAACGGAAATCGCCTGTGATGCTTCGGGGAAGACGAGCGTGAGAAGAATCGAGCCAAGAATTACGATGAATGGGAGATACATTGAATCGACGTTGCGACGATAAGCCGCATAAATATTTTCCCCTCGTGAATAAGATCACTCCCTCTTTATCGTCATTGCTCTTCTCTCGGTGAATCACGTCACTCGACGACCCTGTCACCTTATCTTCTCGGCGCATCTTTCTTCTTCTCTCTCACTCGTAAAGTGCGATGTCAAACGCGCGAAGATCGTCAGAAATCGGTCAACGATTCGTTCGAGCCGTACCAAAAGTGGCGTTGACGTTGCTCACTGAAGAATAAAAAGAAAAACGGCGGGAGAGAAACGGAGCATTGTCGATCGTGGGAACGAGGTTTCCAAAGAGGTAAAGAAATACTTTCCGTTCCTTGCACGAGCGCACGAGCTCCGACGCCTCTCGAATCTACGCGTTAATAATACACTCGCTCGATGAAAAAACTATAGCGGAATACCGAAGAAAAACCAACAATTTGCCGCTGCGATCTTTACCTTAATTATCGCACAGGCGATAATTTCTCTCTCATGACTCTGAAGATAAAATACTGTACGCACATATACGTACATACGCGTGCGCACGGGTAAAATCGAGGATCGGCGAAGGTATCGGAGTCGCGGGAGACGATACGAATACTAATCGCCAAAAATCATTGCTTGTATCTAGTGAGAAATTTTGCGTTTCCATTCCGGCCAATGTGCGACTCGGCCGACGCATACGTTCACAAGCTCGGTTATCTGCAGCTGGGGTGCGACGAGCCCTCGAGCGACCATGGTCGAGTCTCGAGCGGCTCGAGACCCGAGGCTCAGGTGCCCGTACTTCCCAGGCCCGCCAATTTGCAACATCAGGCGGGAAGAGACGCCGCGCGATGTCCGAGACTTCCGAGTACCGCCGCGGAATGCTTCCCGGATGGAAATTCGACGAACGCGGGCGTCGAAAAAGCGTCTCAGGGTGGACGCCAGGGCGCCCTGCCGCCTTTGCCCGACTACAAAATCTACGAGAGAGAGATAGCCGCGCCGAGATTCTCCTCGCCTAAAGCCGGCGAGCAGATGGGCGGCTCGAGCGGAACTTATCATCACAACTCGCAGCACGCGAGTCGCGCTCAGCAACAACAGCAAGCGCCGGTCTACGAGAATATCGAGTATTATCCTCAGCAGCAAGCGCCGCCCTATTATCATCCGGTGGACTCGCGGAAGAGTCCCCGCGGCAGCCCCAGAGGCTCCGTTTCCGGCGACAATTACGAGGCGACCTTTCGCAAAGCTCAACCTCAGGTGCCGACCGGCGGTCGGTATCAGTCGGCCTCGCCGGCGAAGGAATTACCGCCCTACGAGGCACCGCCCGTTTACGAGAATATCCAAGAGGTCGGACACTTCGAGCACGAGACGCAGCAACAACAGAGCAAAGCTGCGCCCCAGGTCCCCAATTATTATCATCCTGCTAATCTCAACGGCGGCGATTACGTCGTCATGACCGGAAAGGTATACGATTTTTTACGGACTTTCGCCTACAGGCGGGAAGCTCGCTGGTAGAGGAGTGGGGGCGAACAGGCGCGATTAGTCACCTTCCTGTTCTTCATGAGTCAGAACGCCCTTGAATTAACACGCTTTTCGGGCATAGGTGGGAAAAAGATCGTTGGGTCCGATCGAAACGCGTATTTCGGCAATCTTTACTGGGAACTGGGAACTTGTTTTGCACTGACTTTCTTGTATCTCGGAGTTGAACGATTTGAAAAAATCACGCAGTTCGCGTCAAGGATTTTTAGGAGTCTTACAGAAACGCCACCATGGTGATGAAAATTGGATGCCATTCGTGGGTTTTGAAGCAACGTTTTGTCTCTATTCGCTAACCTGTTGAAGAATTCTAGCACTTTTTTTGCTCGATGAAAGAATCGGGGGTAACGCATGGCAAAGTTCCGAAATCATGCACACTTTCTCATTTGAATCTCGCATAAATTTTTACTGAATGCTGTTGAAGTTTGCATCGTTGAAACGTAATAAAGGTTCTTTATATTTTTATTAATAGTGTTTTTTTTACATTTTATGTTCCATATTTTTATCATTATAGAAGATCTTTTTTTCCCTAGATTTATACTGTAGATCCCTTGATGAATATCTTTAAACATGGTTGAAGGATTTTTGTAGGCAAAAACTACCGAAAGAAATTAGAGGACTTTAAATATATTAATTTTCGTTGCATGCCAACGATGCAAACTTCAACACCAATTTTATTTACCCATTCTTATCATTCTACAAAATCTTTTTTTGCAGATTTGCATGATTCATTTCTGAGTAAGCGATTTGAAAAATTGTCGAGGGATGTGCAGCCCTAAGATATGCCAAAAGAAATTTGAGGAAATAAAAAGAGAATAATTTTTATTGCATTTTAGCGATGCAAACTTCGATCTGATTTTACTGAACTGTATGGTAAGCACCTAAGCAGTTGAGCAGCTTAAAAAATTTCGGCCGTCCAGAGTGCGCGGCATAGTCACTCTCAACAATTTTGCGCTTAGAAATAACAAATTAGGTGACAAATTAGGCAATTTTGCGCTTAGAAATAACGAATTAATAAATGAAACGACCGGAAGGAAAAAAAACCTTTTAGGTCGAAGTTTGATGGTCTTGAAATTTGCATCGTTGGAATACGACTTTTTTTTACCTCCTTATTTTCATTAGTATCCAAAATCATATTGTGTAGATCTGAATAAGGAGCCCCAAAATTAGTATCGAAAATCATATTGTGTAGAGCTGAATAAGGAGCCCCAAAATTAATCGCGGGATTTTCATAATTTCTGTCAATTAAAGAAAGTTTAGGAAATTCAGTAAAAAAAAAACATTTCGTTGCATTCCAATGATGCAAACTTCAACATCATAAAATGTATAGCTTGGCCTATATATCATGCAGCTTACTTCTCATTTTACTTTCCGTTTACGGCATATTATTGGAAATTTCACATTTCGTCTACTTCTATCTGGGCTTCTCATTGCCAACCATCTTAGTATGTGAAAATATCTCGAAGCGTTTCAGTGCTAAGTGCCCATAGGTTGCAAACGGATAACAGAGCGAGTCATCCGAAATTTACATCTCATATTTGCAAACCCGCGTTTCTTGTGTTCGAATAGCAGCAGCGAGGGAATCGAGGACAGAGTTACGACGGAGCATCCTTGCCTCGTGTGACGTCTCAGCAAGAATCGTCAGCATCTCGATATCTCTCGGGCTCGACATCTTCGTCGGCGGATCTGCAGAGTTCGCGCACCGCCGCTTACGTTCCGCCCTCGGAGTTGCAAACGCCAGCGCGAAGCTACAGCTATCCGACGGACCAGCAGCAGCAGCAGCAACAGCAACAAAATTCGCCGAGATCGAGTCATCCCTATCACAGTGAATCGCCACCGATACGCCTGCCGCCGGAATCGAGTTTGCATTATCGCACCGCGATGCACGACAATTCGTCGTCGTCGTATCGCGGTACATCGTCCTCGTCGAACGAGGCGTTATCCCAGGCACCCCCATATCGTCCGGAGAATTCACAAGTGTACAAGCAGTACGTGGATCCGTCTTCGAGGAACAACGGATCGCACGGTTACGAGGCGCAAGCGCGACATTCACCGGTCTACGGTGGCGGCGTACGAGCCGGTGAATTGTCGCCAAACTGTCGAAATTCACCGACCGTTTATTCGACGAGAAACACGAGTCTTCCGGGTGCCACGATCACCGCACCGATGTCCCAGACCGATCGAAATTATCATCGTACGTCCGAGAGTCGCGACGATTTTCCAGCGAGAAATTCCCCCGTTTATTCGTCGCTGCGTTCCGAACAGACGCGTCTGTCGGGTGGCCAACAAAGCGAGAGAAATTACGGCAACGACGCGACCGAAACGACGAGACACTCGCCGGCTCCTTACGCGCCATCGAGAGAACACTCGTCCAACGTACGCAACGAAGGGACGAGGAATTCCGCCATTTATCAACGGAACAACGGGGCAAGATCGTCACCAAAAACCAGCCCGACTCAAGGACAAATGAGCAACGACGCGAGCCAAAATCACGGTGTAACCGCGAGACAAGTGCCGACGTCCTTCGTAACGGCGTCAACCGGAAGTCCCGTACGCGGCCAGGTACAGGCACCCGTGATGAGCGCCGCGACCACCAACAACGATGACTTTTCTCACTCCGGCCCGAGAATAACTAGTCTACCGCCCGGTGTTACGAGCGGCGTCGCCGGTCCTGTTTTCCTCAACGCCGGCGTTCCCGTCCTCCAGAGAGCCGTCGAGCCCGACATCGACCCCAGAAGGTCCGCCAGTCCACCCGTCAAAGCCCCAACTGGCAAAGGACTTTTGCCCTATAACGTTACACCCCCCAGGCCCTCGGTAAAGAAAAAACCTACGCACCACAAGGAGAATCACATTGCCGTAGGATTTTTTTGAAATCACACGGCGAATGAAATTCTCATTGTGAATTTTTGTCAGTCTTGATCGTCCAAATGGGTGAACCGCTCTCTTTCGCAGGGACCGACCGAGGCCGAACGCAAGATCGAGGAACTTACGAGACAGCTGGAAGAGGAAATGGAAAAACAGGAAGAGGAGGGCGAGTACTTCGGTAAGAGTCGTTTACTCGGTTGCAGTGAGAAAGTCAACTTTTTAAATTTGCACGAACTACATGAATGTCCGAGCAATGCACGATAAACCGGAACCGAGGACATACATTTTGAATCATCCAGTCTTCTTTTCGAAGATTGAAGTAGCAATATACACGGCAGCGTCTTGACGCCAAGTAATAAAAAAAAGACAAAATTCCGACGCCACTGACGGACTGACTAACACGCCGCGACTCTTTATACAGTAAGATGGGCTTTTAGCGGGAATTTTTTAAGGTAGTCCTATCGCTTTACACTAGTCGTACCACTGATCATACTTGAGACTTGTACAATTCATATTTTTAACAGATGCAAAAAATTGTAATAACTAAAATTTCCATGTGTACACTGTTTAACGAATGTAAATCTAATGTTTTTTGAGAATCTGACGGATTCCCACTATTATATATACTTTTGTAGCGACCGGAAATTGGGTTTTTGTCCGTCGTCTCGGAATTCCTTCACAAAAAAACGCAATTTTTATATTTCTTTTCTCTGTAATTAGGTCGATAGACGACCCTGAAATTTTACAGAGACGATTATTGATATATTTAGTGAAGCTCAAGAAAAATTATGAAAATCCTATGGATTGAAGCCTGGCGATAGGACTACCTTAGCTTTGTTTCGTCATTCGATCATCTCATTACGTCATTAATGTCATTCGTCAATCGTCATTACGCAATGCGGTGGCGAATGCGTATATAAACTATACCGACCGTAGTAGACTCGTGATTGGTGGCTTGGACGATTACCCACGTACCGTTGGGATGCACCGGAACTTGGGTGGGTGACCGCTCAGTGGCGTACCTGCTCGCGCGCTGATCACCCAGCGGAAGGTCGTTTACGATCGCATCCCTGCGATGCGGAGGAATATTTTTGAAAAAAGAAGACGAACCCGAGCCGGTTTCATGTTGCTATCAGTTGATTCGCGTCTAAGGATCAGTTTTGTTATTTTAACCCGCTAAGGAGTTAGGCTACTGTGAAGGCCCGAACATCTGGGTTATTAAAAATTAGGAAGGCATAAGTAAGATGATTGAAAAATTGGTTGGACATTTACTTGTATGTACGCTAACAAACTTGTGTACCAATTTTCATAAAAATAATATTAATGAGTAAAGAAGTTAGAAACAATCTGGTGAAGGACCTTTGATCTTAACGGTGTACATGGTTTTGGCCACCCGGTTGATCGGAAACAAAAAATACAATTTTTTTTTTCTTAAAATAGTTAATATTGACTAAGATTTAACAAAGCTTCGTTTTATTAACGTTTTTCAATGATTTTTCAAAAATTGTTTTTTTTTCTCGATTCTCTAAGGGAAAATAACATCATCATTGTTAATAACTAATGAAAATAAATTTTACAAAGAAAAACGTCGGTGAAGACCAAAATACTATTACACTGAATAAATGTACCAAATTTCAAGTCAATCCGTTCATTAGATGTCGAGAAATCGTGTACACCGTTTTTAGAAACATAGTTTCGAGAAAAACGCGTTGAAGTTTCACTACTAGTTCAATCGTTGCAATCATAAGTTCACCTCAATACGCGATTTCTGCACAGTTGTCTAACCCCTTAAGGGGGAGATACCTTTAGGCGAGGAAAAAATTATTGCTTTTCATGCTTTTCGTTTGAAAGCAACGATTTTTTCACCATTTTCGAGACTTAGGGTATGTTTTATTACTACTTTTGGGTGTTACATGGTATATGTTTTTTTTTTTTATTAATCTCTAAAAATGGCGGAGGTATGGCACGGTCTTCTAAACGGGATGCAGCAGATGTTAGACGGCGTGACACGACGCGTCGGCGGGATTGATCCGAAAAAAACCAACGAAGATCTTTCTTTTAATAATAACTCATACGCCGAATATGAACCAATAAAAAGTGAAAAATGTTCAAAATCGGTTAAATTGTACGCTTTAACTCTTTGAAGCATACATTTTTCCTTACGTGCAATCAGCTCAAAACTTTGTACTCGGGGGCTTTCGTGGTCGCTGATTACAAATCTGCACTCAAGATTTGGAAATTCAAGTTGGCGGATCCAATATGGTGGCCCATAAATGCAAAAATCGTTTGATGAAAGCGAAAGTTGGTAATCGGGGGTTTTCGGGGTCGCTGATTAGAAATCTGCGCTCAAAATTTGAAAATTCAAGACGGCGGACCACAAATGCAAAAATTGTTTGCTTGGGTTATAATAATATATATAATTATTTATATATTATAATTAATATATAAATATATTTTTATAATATATTATAACAACTTATAATATAAAAAATATATAAAATAAAAAGGCAAAAAAAAAATATAAAAAAGTAAAAATAAAAAAAATATGGAAATAGAAACTTGCTACGTCCTCGCCGTTAGCTCCGGGTAATGCTGAAAGCGTAATTCTATTAGAAATTCAGTATAACAGAATCAACATATTGAGCAACTCCGATGTTTTATTAATTCCAGTAAAATCTCCGGTTTTGATCCGCCATATTGGATTCGCAATTTCTGGTTTTTGACCTCGAATTCGTAATCAGCGACCCAAAAGAAGTCCCGGAACTCATTTTTTGTGTATGGTTTACCTGCTAGATTAGGCATAATTACATTTATTGTCTAAAAAACGTGTTTTTTTTTGTACTGTAGTGATGATCAACATCCACTAAGTGTAACATAAGCCCTTAATAGTGATATTGTCGTAACAATTGATCTCCTAACATCCTAAATATATATTTACATTCGACGTTATGCGCTAAAAAAAAATTTATTCAAGAAAAACAGAGTGGAAGTAGGTGACATATCAGTATGTCACTATGCTTCAAAGGGCTAAGGGGCCAGTCCACTTTGGAGCCACGAAAAAAAGGCTATTTTCGCGATTTTTTTTGAGGACGTTATAAAAGATAAGAATATAAAAGTTATTGGGTTTGATAAATAAAGTCTTGAAATACATTTAAACAAAATTTAATTCACTTTTATTCATTTTTAAGAACAAAAACTGTAGTTTAACGTAACGCCTCAAAAATAGGTGGGCTGGGTAGCTCCATCACAACTCGGCAACGGCTTGTCTGAAACAAAAAAATCAAAGTCCATTAGATTCAGCAAGACACCAGCTACAAAATGACCCTCGGATATAAAGTTTTATCAAAAAATAAAAAAATGGCAGATGAAAAACGAAAAAAGTATTTAAAAAACGCGTTTTTCCGCAGTTTTTCGCGCAAAAGAGCAAAAATCAAAATTTTCAAATCTTCGAGGGTCATCTCGTTGCGAATCATGTTTACAATATGTTGTTCAAATTTCAAGAGAATCGGTTTATTAGTTTCAGAGATACGATGGAGCTAGATTTTGAAAACGTTGTTTCGAGAAAAACGCGTTTGAAGTTTATACTATAAAAAAATTTTTGAAATTTTCAAGTGGACTGGCCCCTTAAAGCAAAAACATTGAATTTTCCGCATAAAAATGGCTAGATCTTGCAATAAAACAATACTTTTTAAAAAATTTCAGTAACATTTAGGTTCATGTTTTAAACAGTGAGGGTAGAAAGATTTATACCAATTTTTATCAGAATCGGTCGTCTATTTTTCTAGCTATGCGTCACACCACTTTTGAAAATGGGGTTTAAAAGACCGTGCCATACATCCCCCATTTTTAAAGATTAATTTTCAAAAATACCTTGTAACAGCCAAATGTAGTAACAAAACATACCCCAAGTCTCAAAAATAGCGATGAAATCTTTCGTTTAAAAAAAGCAACTTTTTTCCTCGCCTAAAGGTATTTCTCTCTTTAACGAGTCATGGGAGGAGAGAGTAAAATCACCTCATTTCGTCGAAATCTTTGAGCCCGCTGACGAGATAAAACGTACAAATATGCAGACACACGTCTCGAGCCCGTTTGATAGTATAGGATAGCATATTGTAGCAATGGTATGATCAAGAGCTCCATCTCTCAATGCACGTGTCTCCTTTGCTCGCTCGCTAATCTCATTACGAGCAGCCAAACGACTCGCGCATCTAACAATGCACAGACCTCAGTAGATTCTCAAGTTTTTTTCATTCGCCGCGACATCGCGGAATTTCGTCGCAAAATATTCATCGAATCTATCGGCTCCTCGCTTGCTTTTCCTCGAACAGCAATTTGTTATTTGTGTGTTTTCGAAATGGCTAGGACAATTCTACCGATCTCAAAATGTGAGCTCTCACATCGAAACACGCACGCGCTCGCTATTAATATATCGTTTTTTTTTTTCTTTTTTTTCTCCCTCAACGATTAAGGTATCTGCCACACATGCGGTGAGAAGGTGACCGGCGCTGGTCAAGCTTGCCAGGCCATGGGAAATCTCTATCACACAAATTGCTTCATATGCTGCTCGTGCGGACGAGCACTGCGTGGCAAAGCCTTTTACAACGTGCACGGGCGTGTGTACTGCGAGGAAGATTACCTGGTACGACGCCGTACATTCAATGTCTTATTTTCTGTTCATTTGGTTTCTCGACTTTTTAAAACTTTATTATATATTTTTCTAATATTTTTCATTATTATAGTATATTTTTTAGCTTATATGTCTGACCTCGGCGAGATTTTTTATACTCTGCACACATGGGAACGTAATTACACAATTATCTTCATTCCGTTGATGTAACAAATTGAGGGCGGTCTGAGGTCTTTTAGACGTACGCTACCGGTCGAAAGTTTGGATACACGAGTCCTATCTAAAAGTTAGATAGCTCGATCAAAAAAAAATACCCAAATTGAACGAACGGCGTTTTGAAGGGAACAAATTCAGCTTTGCTTTGCTCTTTAAAATATTTTTTCTCATTTTTCTTCGACCCACTACGCACTTTTGAACGTGACCGTTTTTCGGCTATTTTTCGACAATCGAGAATTGGGCGCATAACTTATGGAATTTTGTTGTCATTTTTATCCATGATATACTTGAAAGGGGTAGCTCCATTTTCGTTTTTTTTTTAAGTTTCGTACGTTTTTTTTCGCAAAGTTATTTTATTTTTGGCTAAAAGAGACGCATTTTGGAAAATGCAACGGGACTCAAGAACTATAGGGTTTAAGAGAAAATATCAAAAATGTCAAAAGTTGCGTAAGTTTATACTGGATCGTTATGATTTTTTAAAGAATTTTTCTGTGAGATTTTTAAAAACTATTTTCGCTTGAAACTCTGATGAGTAGGATGGCTTAATTCGAAAAGTATGGTAGTTAGGACGAAATATCAGGAGGCGAAACTCTTTCAATTCACGATCTTAAATTTTCTTGAGTTTTTTCAGAATCTTTCTTCGATATTTTTTTGACCGAAACTGGTAGAATTGTCGAAAAAATTGATTTTAAATTGATTACACCTTGTATTTTTCCGCAGTACTCTGGCTTTCAACAGACCGCCGAAAAGTGTGCAATTTGCGGTCATCTCATAATGGAAATGGTGAGATCTCTCTCTCTCTCTCTCTCTCTCTCTCTCTCTCTCTCTCTCTCTCTCTCTCAAATAATTCGTCCAACTCTCAAACTGCATTTTCTTTTCGGCCGACAGATTCTGCAAGCGATGGGCAAGTCCTATCATCCGGGATGCTTCAGATGTTGCGTATGCAACGAGTGTCTGGACGGTGTTCCATTCACGGTCGACGTTGACAACAAGATCTACTGCGTCAACGATTACCATCGGATGTTTGCGCCGAAGTGCGCCTCTTGCGGCAAAGGAATAACGCCGGTCGAGGTAAGTGAAACAGCGCAGAAGAGAAAAAAAAAGAAAAAGTAAGCGCAGTTGCCGCAACTGGATACTTACGTTTCCGCAGCACTAGCTTCGTAAACAACACTTGGTTCGCATTTTCATTGCGATATCTACATTCGAATCTCGATATAACGAAGATTTGTCCATTGCCTTCCGATAGACGCCCGAAACCTTGATACAACGACATAATAATATGCATTATCCTCTGCTAATTGCTTGTAAAAAATGCGCAAATTTAAACCCTTCTTTCTTTAAAAATTATCCCTATTTTTATATTACTTATTTTTTTTTAAAGAACATTTTAAGGAACATTACTTTGATATAACGAAACCTCAATATAACGAACAATCGATATAACGAACTTCCCTAGAGATTCGTTATATCGAGGTTCGACTGTATTCCTAATTGTGTTGCTAAAGTGCGCAAAAAAAAAATCGCAGGGTACTGAGGAAACCGTACGAGTTGTATCGATGGATCGTGACTTCCACGTGGACTGTTACATCTGCGAGGATTGCGGCATGCAATTGACCGACGAGCCGGACAAGCGGTGTTATCCCCTTGACGGCAGACTGATGTGTCGAGCCTGCCACATTCAACGAATTTCTCACACTCAACCGCGCGCACCTCAGCCGGTATCAGCGAGCTATCAATTTATGGGCTAAAGTACGCGACGTCTGGAATTCATTATCACGAGAGGAAAGAAAAACATCGAAGCTATAACGTCGCTACTCTTCCAGTCGGCACGCGGCTCAAGTGAGCGAGTCCCTTGAACAAACGAAGATATTCGCACTCATTCGTCATTGTTGAAGACAATGCTTACAAAAGCTCCGGAATATAATTTAGTATCATCGAATAGTGGTTCGAAAAAGAGCTTGAATAGAAAGAATAACTTCGAAGTTTCCGAAAAAACCATTACCTCGTTTTTCGGGGAAAAAAAAAACAAATTTTAACACTTCGTCTGTAAACCTGGGTATTTCGTGTCCGAGCCAAAACTACTTTCCTACCGAGTTGCTTCGTTTAATTAAAAAATAATATATGGAAAAATTCAATTTTCTATAATTTTATGATTGATATGTTAAATTGAATGTTTCGATCACTAGCATGAATTTTTCCGAAATTTTCGAACGTAAAACTGGATAAAAAACGACAGAAATTGGAATACCCAGGTTTACAGACGAAAGCTACCGGAAAAACGTTTACAAACGAAGTGTTAAGAGATAACACCACTCTAGCGGCACAAAAGAAGGCCTAACCTTGACAGTTTATTTTAGGAGTATGAAAAAAGGAATCGGATTTCTTTTGAGAGGGTTTATTTAACACATATTAAAGTATGAAAAAAAAATTATTATTTTCATACAAAATGGCGGCGATAGAGCCCATCTTGAAAAACGTGTTTTTTACAAATAGCTTCACGGGAGGACGGTTCTCTCGTAAAGTATAAGACCTGGAACAAGAACCGAAAAAAAATGATAACCTATATATTATTAGCTATGGGACTACGCAGAGATTTTTTTTAATCAAATTTTAAAAAAATGCACTTTGAAGGGAATAAATCGATTTTTAGCCCGAAAAATAAGCAGTAAATTGTTTATAAAAAAAAGTGTACATTTAATTTTAAAAAACGGCTACATACTCCCTTAGAGAATGTAGTTGTGAAGCTACTATCAAAATTTCAAATCGATCCATGCAAAGGTGTTCGACTCATACCTCCTGCCAGTTTGAAAAAAGTGGTATCGAGAAAAACGCGTTGAAAGTTTCACGACGCGCCTGAAAGAAGTTCGAGACGCTGCGGCAAAATCGATAGTTGAACCTTTAAGGGGTGAGATGCAGTCAGAGACGTGAAAAAACTAGCATTTTGAATAATTTTTTTCATAGTAATTAAGTTTGTTTTACGAAAGCGGTTGCAGACTTTTTATGTTATATTTCAACTTTACTTGAACAAATATTCAAAGAAAAATATTTATTATTTATAAAAATATCGCCATCTTTGTCGGACCCCTTCGGCATGTAGTGCTTTGCGGTGACCATCATAAAATTTTACTGGATCGTCTGAAATCATAAAACTAAAAAAAAAATCATTAGTTTGATGATAAATCTAGTCCTTAATCGAAGCTTTTTTTAAAAAATTAACAAAATGGCGGCTTCCAAAAAAGCTTTCGGCCAAAAAATCGGTCGTTTATTGCTTTAAAAAAATATAAATTTTCAACAAAAATGAAAATCCTTCGATTACGGACCAGTCTTTAATGCTATCAATAAGCACACGAAATTTCATCGAAATCCATCGAGTGGTTTTTAAATCATAGTGGTCACCGACTTGAAAACCATAGTTTCGAGAAAAACGCGTTTAAAGTTTTTCTACGTGGATACGGTATTATATGTTCGTAAAATTTTGAGCTTGACGGATGAAGCTAAACGTTTTTTAAATGTATTTTGATCCGCTGAATCCGAATATCACAATTTCTGCCGAAAAGTCAAGCATTCAATTGTTTATAGTCAATTGTTAAATCAATTTTTCCAAAAATTAACGTTTTTCGGGATTTTTTTTAAACATTTTGAGCAATTTTAAAACGAAAGTATCCTTAATAAATGTTGATAAAGTTCATATTTTTTGAGTAATACATTTTTGAAAATTTCTGAAAGAGTTTGCCAATTTTACACTTGATTTATGTATAGAAATACTAATTAAAAAATTACTTACACCGAATCATTAATTCCGGGCCCATACAATAGGGCTTTTGCCGATGTGGGAGCTTCCAAAATATCAATTTGTTGTTGTCTTCGAAGCATTCTGCCTTCCCGGGTATTATCGTTTGCGCGTCTGTCAGCCGCTGCCTGCCATGGGGACCCGACGCCCCTTTACTAATTGTGGGATATCCCGGAAACTATTCATCGGATTGACGTGAAATTTTCAGGGAATATTTTCGAAACATCATACTTCAAGAAAAAATCGATTTTTTGAAAATTCAAACTGCATCCCACCCCTTAAAAAAAATTCTCTAAAGGACCAATTGCATATTTTATGACCGTTTTTGTGGCCTAAAAGTATTTTTTATGAAAAAAAAAAACGATTTTTCCAAAATCCAGAGTGGTGTTATCCCTTAATATAAGCAGCTAAACGCAACTTCTTTTGCAAAATCGTCAATTGAGCTTGAGTTTTATTGTCAAATAGCACAGTTAATATGTAAGAAAGGGTAGTAAAGCTGTGCGATCTAGCTTAGATTTTTAATTCTATTTTTCTCGAAAGCAATGTAGTGGAAATTATTGAACTTCGAAGTTGAACTTTTATCGGAAGTATACTATAGTATAGTTCTTCATTTTCAGGCATACCCATGCGGGTTTTTACACAGTTCCCCCCTCTGTACATTGATGCCCTTTTATACGTTTCCTTCTTTTTGTTTGTTGACGTTTGTCTTTCGTCCTTTTTCTCCTTTATGCTTCCTTTCTTACCATGCATTCGAAGGCTTTCACATAATCGCACAATTCCTCGATCGGTTTCCCTTTCATTTCTTTATTTAACTTTTTCCTTTTAGTGCCTCGCCCTTGTAGCCTATTCGCTACTTTTCCAAACCATCTACCACTTATTCATTTTTACTTTATCTTCCCGCATTCGAGTATGTGTTCAAAACTTTCTTCTTCCTTCCTACAACACCGGCATAGAGCATCTGCGTATCCCTTTTTACCTCCTACGTTTCCGCATCTTAACCTGGCCCGTGCTTATTTAGTTCTTTCCCCTATTGGTTTCTTTCCCCAGTATTCTTCCATTTCTATACGTTCTCGATTTTTGTACTCCATACAATACGTCGAATTCTCAATTTTCCTCCAGTCTTGTTGGATTTCCTGGTCGGTTTTTATTCGCACAGCTCTTCCGATTATTTTTCTTACTCCCTCCATACGTTCGTCTCTTATCTGTTGGCTTATCCCGCCTTTTCCTTACTCCCACCTCCTTCATGGCTCCCTTCTTTTCCAGTTCCCATTTGGATGGATTTGCATTTAATGTCGCTTCGGCTTCTTCTTTCAAACACTTCTTCGGCCATCTATTTCCCCGCGTTTTCATTATCTCACATTTTATCGGAAGTACCTTCAACATATTCATCAGTGACACGCTCGAGCCGTCCTAATTGGGATCTGTCAAATGGCGATATGACATCTGGTGGCGGAAAATCCAAGTACATTCGGGGGGCAAAGCCTTCAATAGCAGTTATACGTAGCCGTGCGATAAAAGTATTTAATTCCAATTAAAAACATAAAATTGGTGTAAATGGAATGCGCGAAGTTTTGTCCGCGTAAAAACTACCGAAAGAACATTAAATGTGCTGTGAAAGATTGCGAAAGCACTTCGTGTAAGGAGTTGGAAAATCGCTTCCACGAGTTTTCCATTGGACGAAAACGCTTCGTGTGCGTGAAAAATTATTTCGGAAATGTACAAGAAACCGATCAATTAGAGGCTTGGATGAGAGCCTAGAAAATTAAAAAAAGTGAATTCAGACACGAAAGTGTGCTCACTGCAGTGTGTGACAGCACCGGTATCGCAAACGTCGCTAATTTTACCACATTTTAAGGGGAGGTACCTGAGTAAACGGCGCGAAAAAACAGGTAAACTTCGGGAATTTTCATCTCAAAAATTAATGTTTCGATTGGATCCGGGTGTTTTTTTATTGGAAAATATGTACATTGAGGTATGTTTAGGAATTTTTCAAAATAAATTCGTTGACTGGAAGCGATTCAAACGCGATTATCTAGAAACATAGTTTTCAAAGTCGGTTCCAGATGTATCTCGAAAACGGCTTTTCCGATTTTGTCCAAATTTGGATACAATATTCTTCGATAGTTTTTCTCGTTCGCCACGTAGGATTTTTTTCGAAATTTTCATTTTTGACGGAAATGCGACCGTTTTAATTCAACATTCGTTTTTCGTTCGCAATTTCCGACGATTTTGGATTGCATACACATTGCATAAAAAAGCAATGGTTCAATCAAATGAAAAACCCCTACGTGGCGAACGAGCAAAACTATCGAAGAATATTGTATCCAAATTTGGACAAAATCGGACAAGCCGTTTTCGAGATACATGTGGCACCGACTTTGAAAACTATGTTTCGAGATAATCGCGTTTGAATGGCTTCCAGTCAACGAATTTATTTTTAAAAATCCCTAAACATACTTCAATGTTCATATTTCCCAATAACAAAAACCCGGGTCCAATCGAAACATTCGTTTTTGAGATAAAACTTCCCGAAGTTTACCTGTTTTTCTCGCCGTTTACTCAGGTACCTCCCCTCAAAATGTGACCTGCCTTCAAAATAGGTTCGCCTTTCGCAAAATTGCGTTGTTTCGGATTGGTACCGGCCCAGTCACAAACTGTACTAATACTTATCATAATACCACAGAAATTTGCACTAAACTACACGACTGTTCACGTTTGACGATCCTTTTATCGCCGCCATATTTTTCAGGCTCCGCACATATGACAGATCCCAATAGGGTATTTCTTTATTTGAACGTCAAAAATCAATTTGCAAAAAACAAATAATCTCCACTCGACTTTGAGCACTGATAGCATTGTCTCGGCAAAGACAACTTTTTGCCCGTTTAACTCTTGTGCCTACTGGACGTTCGCTTCGTATTTCCGTTTGTTCGATTAAACAAAAACAGACGTATGAGCAATATGCAAAAACGAGAGAATGCTATTCGTATAATAATCAAACAAACCGTGCTTAATAATCGTGTTTATGCGAAACTGTATCATTCACAATTACTCGACGATCGTAATTATTGTTGAATAGCTATCGTTAAAGACATGTTATTATATTATAGTATTATTACGACCGTATATCATGACACTTACACACATACACACACATATATATGAACTTGGCGGTATTTATTGCCCAATGTGCTCCACGAATGCAGGGAGCTCGTGTTACGTCGTTATAAAATAGCGGAGACCATAGAGATGGTGCATAATTCGAATACACAATATATACGAGATGTTTTTTCTTCGAGACTGAAAATATATTATCGTCTGTTTGATAACGAGCCAACTGGCAAAGCGAAACGATTGGCCAGCGCAAGTTTCTCGTTATTATTACGTTAAAAATTAATATCCAATAATTATTCGAATTAAACGAAAATACTCGTTGAAGAAAAAGGCGGCAATTCTTTGGACAAGTCAATTTTCCGAAAAATGAGCCTTCAATCTTTTTTTGTTGCTATTTTCTAATTTCTTTGGGTTATAAATTATGATATTCAGTCGAGGGAAGCTGACATTTTTCATTAACACATTTTTTACAAGAAAAAAAATCCATAAAAAATGGATTTTATGCTCGTCGAAAAAATAACCCAAACAAACCCGATATAAGCGTCGAAATGTTTAAAAATGCCATATTTTATCACGCGTTTCCGCAAATTTCAAAACTCGATAACTTTTGCCCATACTTTAAGGGAGACTTTGTCCTTGGCGTGCCATATTACAGGTGTTTACATTTTATGTTTTTTAAAGGAAACGAGTAAAGCTTTTTAAGTGCGGTTTTTTTTCTTGCTTTTATTCGTGACATACAGAACGTTAAAAAATTTGTTTTTTGAAAAAAAAAACCAAAACGGCGGCCGTTGCTGCTCCGCGAAAACAGGTCCTCAAATCGCGGGAGGTAAACGGCTGACATCACTGCCCCCTCTTTGTTGATCTGAAACACAAATTCAAAGCATATTATCAATCTGTGATTCTTTGGTCATGGAATGACGGATAGGTTTTTCGTTTAGTACAAATTTCGGAAAATAGCGGCAATTTTAAAAAAATCGAATTTTCGTGTTTTTTTCGCATAAAAAGATAAATAATGAATGTAAAAATGTATCTATCGAAAAAACGATCCGTCATTCCGTGAAGACATATTTTCTGAGTATGCTCTCCAAATTTCACGTCGATATGTTAATTACAGCGGTCAGGAGAATGTCAGCCATTTTTAAAAACGTGTTTTCGAGAAAAACGCGTTTAAAGTTTTGTAATGTGTTTACACAAATGTGTTTATAATTACCGCTAATCGGCAATGCCTGGTCCATAGAGGCATCCCTCCTCTTCTTCTAGCTGCTCATGTTGAGCCGCCAACATCTCCCGCTGCTCAATCCGGGACAAAGTCTCCCTCAACACTTTTTTTACAAGAAAAAAATTCATAAAAAATGGATTTTATTCTTGTCGAAAAAATAACCCAAACAAACCTAATATAAGCGTCGAAATGTTCAAAAATTCCATATTTTATCACGTGTGTCCGCAAATTTCCAAACTCGATAACTTTTACTCATACTTAAACCCAAACAAACCCAATATAGGCGTCAAAATGTTCAAAAATGCCCTATTTTATCACCTGTTTCCGCGAACCTCAAAACCCCATAGCTTTTTATGGGGGAAGGTGAATTTCAGCTTCCCCCGACTGAATATCATTTATAACCCAATAAATGAGGAAAACAGCAACAAAAAAGGTTTAGCCTCATTTTTCGGAAAAGTCACTTATCTAAAGAATTACCATAATGGCAAAACTGTCGGAAATTGGTGCGATCGGCAATAGAATGCTGCTTTTAACGCGATTCGAATTATGTCCATACGCGGCTTATTACGATGCGGACGCACACGCGATCGTCGCTCGTGTCCGGATGGACCGACGAGTGGATGAGTTGCGCATGCAACTGTGATATGATAGCATAATAATAATTGAAAAGAGAGAGAGAGAGCAAGAAAAAGGTAAAAAAGACAAAAGTGAAAAGAACACTTCGACATTGTCAAAAAAAACGTTTATGTGTATATATATATAGATGTATTGCGAAACGTCGTTGATTCTTCGACGGTACTTCTTAAAACTAAACACTAAAAACCCCACTTCAGTATACCGCGTAATAATAAATAGTTATAACAATAACAGAAGAAACGTGAATCCTCTGCTACGTCGCGCGATATTAAATAATAAGTGATACTACCGGCGATTTTTATACATCTTTTTTTTTTATTCTTATTTATATGAAATGTCTTTTTGTTTTTGCTACGCATGACGCCCGGACTTTTGTGATATTGAAGAAACATTCTACCCTCCTCCCCTGGCATTATCGCCGCGCCGCAGTTCGATATTTGTCGTTTCTCACGTTATCTTCGTGTCACTGCAATTCCTGAAACTCCGAAAACTCGCAATTTAACGACGACACTCGCGTGTAACATTAGACAAACGTTGCGGAGATTATTCTCATCGTAATAATATACGCATGAACAAAAGACAATTTTTAGCTGCGGCAAACGATTCAAACACGCACAAACTAAGCTGCCAAAAAAGGAAACAGATATCTAAATGACATCTCTTCAATACGGAGCTATTAAAAATACAATATCTGTAGCTTACTATACAGTTCGGAATCGTAGACTTTTAAGTAGGAAGTTATTTGTAGATAAAAAGTACAATTTTTATTTAAACGAATGTACGCGAAGGTGGAGTACCAGTTTTGTTTATTTTTTTTTGTTTAAATAAATACGGAACTGTAACGTCTCTTCGTCATTGTTGTCTTCGTTCTTCGAGGAAAAAAATACATTTGTTGTGTATATATATATATGTGCATGCCTATATGTATATATATATACATAATTGCAATAAATAAGTGTACATCACTTATATACATAAACGATGTCGGAAAGCGAGAAGGTTGGTCACTTAATATGTCACAAAATAATATGTACATTATAGTCTTGATAGTAATCGCGATTATATATATATATATATATATATATATATATATATATATATATATATATATATATATATATATATATATATGCAAGTAAGCCTGGTAATTCAAGCGGTTTGGCGCGAGGGCGTAGAATTGTGCCTAAATGCGAAACTAGATAATCCATTTTTTTCTTTGACATATTTTACATCCATATGCTGCTTCAAGCGTTAAGTTTTTGGCGGTTCTGTTTGTTGTTGGCCCTTGAAGGCTTCTTTAGGGTAGTTTCCTTTGATTTTCGCCGCGGATTCGTTCGATTGCGTTTCCTGCGAAAAGAAATTCATATTTTTAACGATCGAATACGAGGTACCCAAAATCCAATTGTTTAGGATTTTCGGTAACTTTTTCGCTGCAAATATTGGGAAAACATCGTGAAAAATGCAATGTAAAGTGAGAAGGAAACTAGATCCATAATTTCATTGACCTAGTTGACATCTTACGGACAGTCTTCGGTAAGTTCAGCATGTAAAAAAAACGGAAGACGCATTTTAGTACACGGCAAATGTGGGTCGCTCGGAGTAGACAAAATGGAGTTTTTATTCAATTTTTGATGGAATTTGGAGCTACGCTTACCTTGACGGTTGATCGAGGCGTGAACTTGAGGTATCCCCATCTGTTCAGATATCGTATGCTCATCGTGGTACCGCCTGCGGGTGAAGCGGACATTTTGTAAAACGATGATGAGAATTCAAATTTCCGTATGTGCAGATCGAGGAAACGATGTTCAGCGGCTTACCTACTGTAACTGTATATCTTATAGGCGTGAATAATTTATAAAGAGCATAGGCGACTGCCCAATGGCCGGCGTTCGAGCCTCGTAGGATGTCCAAGTACCTTTCGCTTAGATTCATCGATTCCAGTATGCTGACGATATCGACGCCGCTGCGGCAATAACAAACATAGTCAAATCACCGTGCGGACAAATCCACTGTCGACTGGACGGATTTTGGGGGTTTGCAAATGGATTGTTCACTGTCAATGAATTGACCAATAGTTTCTTCAGTTTCAAAGTCTCACGGACTAAGAATTTGCCTGCTGTATTCTTTTTATGGTGTTGATGTTTGCATCGTTGGAATGCAACGGACATTCTTTTTTTTTTTATCATTACTATCGAAACTTTTTGTCTCCAAGTTTGGGTTACGGAGCCCTATAAGAATGCTCAAAAATGTTTCAGTGACTTTTGTAGCCTGATGGGGTAAAAAAATCAATTTAGCGACGAACAAAAAAATTCGTTGCATTCCAACGATGCAAACTTCGATACCATTTCTTTTACACCTTGTCGTTTATTCGCGTTTTTTTCTTGACGGAAATTGACAAATTATCGATAAAAACCACTACGAGTCGAAGATTGTCTACCCTGGAGAAAACAATATCGAAGCTTTGACACAATCGACTGAACTTTTGAAGAAACGGAACAGACTGCCGAACGCCTCGCCGTATTTTCAAATTTCAGGTCGTTGGCGAATAGATTTATGCTTTGAGGAAGCTAAAGGCTAATGTCAAGAATTAGGATAAATGATCACGACCCCTTGAATTCTGGCTGGCAAAGTACGGATTTTTTTTCAAATGTACATACATCCGTTGAAAGTTCAACGTTGAAGTTTTTTTCACATTTCAGCCGCATTGTTTTTGAGGAAAAAAAGAGTCTTATGAGCCGATAATTGGCCACAGTTGTTAAAAATCAAGAGATTTAAGGCGAGAAATCCCTTTAGAATTTTCAAAAAATCGATTTTTTAAACATATTTCGAAAGTATGATACCCAAAGAACATACTGACCAAGGGAAAACTCGAAGTATTGAATATTTGCGGATCTATCGCATAGAGTCGAGAGCGCGGGGACGGCATGCGGTCAGGTAGCGAGTAAACATTAAACGCGATTATCTTGAAACTACTTTTTCAAAAACTGCTCGTGTTGCAGCTCAAAAAGTTATCGACCGATTTGGATGAAATTTTGGGAGGTTACTCTCACTAATATTGTCGGAAGGATATATCTAAAGTTCGAAAGGTAGCGTGTAAATAAATAATTTTTTTGGGGTCAAATATGCCGAAAAAGATGGTAGAAAATTCGAACTTTGGAGTAAAAAGGCTCCCAAATTTTCAATTTTGCACTTTTTCATCATTTTTTAGGTATATCCTTCCCCTTAATATGTCAGTAAACGAATGACACTTATTAAATATTTTTCAGATCAACAGAAACAGAGTGACAACTGCAGCACTTTTCGATGTCGCGGAAAACAGGCGTCCGAAGACCCTTAATAACGCCGCCATTTTGTTGGTCATCCCAAATTTTTTTTTTTTAACTTGACAGTTATAATAAACTCATGTCCAAATTCGAAAATGATCAGATTATTTTATCCCCTCAAAAAAAAATCCCGAAAAATACCTGTTTCACGCTTCTAAAGGGATTTCTCGCCTTGGACTGAATTTCCGATTTTTCATTAAAAGAAAGACCACTAAATTGCTTAGGGCCTTATATACCTTTGGAAAAAATGTATCGTTTTTTTTATTGGCTTAAATGATGTATAAACGTTCCAAGAATGATAGGGTCTGAAGATAAAAATGGTTTTCAAACTTTAAGATTTTTAAGAAGAACACTTTTAAGAAGAACACAAGATTTTTAAGATCGATTATCGACTACGGTTTTTATAAACAAATTAAGGCCATTTTAAGTCCAAGATGCAAGGTTTTTTTTTTAAATAATGCCAAATTTGCAAAAATTAATATTTTGGAATAGTCGTAATAATATTTCATAATCATTTTAAAAAACTCTTTTTTTGTTCAAGGTGCTCATGTGCGTCTTCTCCTCAAAGACGTTCTCTTTCTACCGGTCACTGGCCCGCCATTTTGTATTTTTGGAAAATAAAAAATTGATTTGCGTACATGCATATATGTAAAATAACCACTCTAAACTTCATATCGATTGCTCCATTAGTATTCTCAAGAAAAACATCCCACAAAAGCCTCGTTTTCTCATCATTCAAAGGTATATACGGCCTATTAAAACCTTATATACCTTTGAATGATTTAGATTGAAGAATCTCAGCATTAGCGGAGACTTTTTTTCTCTACAACGATGCACTGATTACTTTGAAGTTCAAGTTTTACCGGAAATATTTACATTTAAAAATGAATTACTAATCGTAAACATTTATCCCTAAGGCCCTGGACCCTTTTCAATTCGTCAGTTTAAAAAACAAGAGCATGCATTGTACATATTGTTTTTGATCGACAAAAAATTCAGAAGAACGACATGACATTACAAAAGTTCCTAAAGAACGAAAATTGACATTTTTTTCAGCCTCGGAGCTTACGAACCCCTACTAACTTTTTAGCAGCTGTGTAAAACATCGTCATCCAGCCAATGGAGGTGACAACGTGTACAGGTATAAGAATGTGCCAGTAGTCCTTGGTCATTTGTTTCATTCTTTGGAAAACCGACTGCTTCTCAGGAGGCAGCGGTTCGCAAGGATCTTTGTCCGCTTGCTTCGAAGTCTCCGTGGAGTAAGCGTTCGCCCTGCGGTATAAAAAACCATTGCGCAAATTGATCCCCAACACGGAAGGGTCGGATCGCAACAGTCCGACAACCGTGCCAGTTTTCCATCGAAGATCAATGCCTGGAAAATGATTTTTTCTTCGCTCAGTCGTCGTTCACACTTCGGCAATGCTCGGCGAGCGAAAGAATTACCGTAGACATTTGGGCGCTTCGTATCGCATAGACACAGACAACGAACCGTCCCTAGTGACACTTTAGGCACGTGGCATGTTGTATTTCTCAGAAAAAGAGCGGCGAATCTCGTACTTCTTCCGATAATCATGTCCATTCTGTTCTTCGCTCGATCACCGGCTTCTCTTACGTTTAACCATCAAATTCCATAACGTACTGCCACGAGTGTAAAAGTGAGGATTTTTTAAATTGCGAACGTTGCAATCGAAACCTTCAAAATTCACCTCGTGTTTCCGGTATATTACGATGATTGAGATCGTTTAGTCTGGATTCTATCGAAAACGACAAACTTCGAGGAGAAACCGAATATTTCTCCAAAACTCAACATTTCTTCGCGAACGAAGAGACGCCCGACATAAAAAAATGTAGAACTGTACAGTACGGCCATCTAGCGTCTGCGAAGTAAAAATCCTTAAGAGGTTACGCCTAGTTGTAAGAGTCGAAAAATCACGCTTGTTCAAAACTATATCATGACAGTATCATTTCGTAAATATTCCCTGAAAATTTCGAGGTGATCGGATCGAAATTGGCGGATTTATAGACTGTTATGGTGACCCCCGTCGGAACGCTCGAAACGTCGTTCGAATCTTGATACGCTTCTTTTTCGCGAAATTACATTTTCAAAGTCGATGAGCAAAAGATTCCAAAAACGACTGAAACGATCTTTCTGAAAAATTTAGGACTTTTTCTAGATGTAAAAATACAGTATTAGATCAAAGGATTATTTTTCCGATGTATACTTTCAATTTGATGAACGAAAAATGCGGTTTTTTTGCAATGATCAAGACTCACTTTGAACACGCGCCGATTTGTTTTGATTTGATATTTAGGAAATTCCTTTGATGAAGGAATATATAATATAATAACAAAATCTGTTTGATTTTTTGATACTAGATGGCCTCGTTCAGGGTTCCGCAAAAATCTCAAAAATTCACGTCGTCTGGCAATGTGCACGATTTAACCAGGAGAGATTGTATCTCAACTCGCAATTACAAAAATATAACGGTATCTCTCCGTACAGCGTCGAATCCTTTCTGAGTGCTAGGGACTTTAAGGGAAAGGTAGGGGTTTCAGCGTGAAAAAAAAACACTTTTTTGCGAATTTTTTTCATCTATATCGATAGAGTACATTTATTGAAACCTTTTGTACATTGTTAAGTGTCATTTCAAGAACATTCCGTGAAATTTGTACGCGAAAATATCCACAAACAAGCCGATGACAAAGCCTCTCCAAGAACGCCTTTGGAAAAACACGATTTGCGGTGTTCACTGTATCTTAGCTAGAAATTATCTGAAATTAAGTACCATTAAAATTTAGTCAATGTATCATCAAATCCTCCCCCCAACGGTCTTTGATAATTATTTTTTCATTTATAAATTTTTGGTAGTCATGTAAAGTGAAAAGTGCTATTTTTCACGAAAAATTCCGCCATTTTGGGGCGGAAAACCCGCTCAATGTAAAAAAAAATCTCAAACTAACCGTTGGGGGAAGGTATTTTATTGTAGAAAGTGTGTACCAAGTTTGAAATAAATCGGTCATGTAGTTTTCAAATGGCAGTGAACACGGACTTTGAAAAAGTGGTTTCGAGAAAAACGCGGAACCGGCTTGTTTGTGAATATTGTCTCGTACAAATTTCACGGAATGTTCTTGAAATGACGCTTAACAAAAGGTTTCAATAAATTTACTCTATCCATATAGATGAAAAAAATTCGCAAAAAAGTGTTTTTTTTTTCATGCTGAAACCCCTACCCTCCCCTTAAGTCAATAAGAACTCTCGGAAAATGTATTAACAAGTTGAATATCTTCATTTGAACAGAATGTGCCGTCATTTGTTTATTGCCAAGAAAAAATACTCATACTCGAATTAATAATTACGGCAAGTAACCGGCTGTGACTTAGGGATATCTCCCATATCGATAAATGTGAGTCCGGTATTTAGGGTAACAGCTATCTTATTTTTTGTTTTATTTTATTTTATTTGAAGGAAAAGGAAAAATCTATTGATCATTTTTGTTTTTTCGTTGTCTTACTATGTAAAGGTTGTAAACGCAATACTCCGTGGGTCGAAGTCAATGTTAGACTGAAGTTAAATTCCTACCGCGTCAACAAAAATTATATCCAGGTTAAGCAAGCAGCGGTTAAGGTAGAGCTCTTTATTTTAGTCGATAAGCTCGGGACCAGCGCGTAGGTTAAACGGCTAGATGGGATATTGTATCCCAAAGCCTTCGTTTATGTATATTTTGTAAGGTCAAATAAAAAAAAATTTATCCCAAAAATGAGCTGTTTTTGACTTACAACTATCCATAACCCGTTAAGGGCATGTGCAAGGTCAACATAACCTCACAAATTTTCCAACCCGATTTTCTCATAGATGGTTAATTTTTTTTTAGAAAAACAAAGCATTAGACTCTGGCGAAGCTCTGGAGCTCTTCTCTTACATAGAGCTTGATGATATCCTTTTGCTCTAAATATTATTCATCTCTGAGAAACCTCCGTTCGAAAATTCCAACTATCTCTCTCGCACTCATATGTCACGTGGTAGATCTTCTACTTCGCCTTAAGGAGAGTCGAGCGTTTAACCGATGATTTTGAACTATACTGATTTTTTTTCTAGTCTAGTAATTCTACCACATCATCGTTTTCGAGGGAAAAAAAAATTAAAATATCGGCAATACAGCCAAATTCCGTTTTTCGTCTTTTTTGTAAGGTCACTCAGTGCCGGTGCAAAAGGAGAGCTTCTATTTCGTACTCGTTCCGTGTTATTCAGTCGATAACACATACCGGCCGAGTTTGTACCTGTGAAAAGACAAGTTGGTCACACTTGTCGCCAGATTCATCCCCCCAATGAGCTGCGCCGCCGTATAGCGTGAGTGGTACGCCAAAGTGTTTTGGCATCTCTCGTGCATCGGTTTCTCGTCCCCTCGCATATTCGCTGTCTCGTATAATACCTTTGCGCATAACGCCAATATGACGAGCGAACGTACAAATACGAATTGTCGTGAATTTTTGACACACCGCTCGTAAAATATGCCTAACAATTGATTGGCCTTTCTTTTCCACCGTTTCCGGAAGTGAATATCGCGACGATCGCGACGCCTTTCAGCCGTTGAAGATAGCTGGGCAACACACAAGACACGGTCATAAAGAAAGTGCGCGTGGGAGGGAGAAAGAGTCGTTGATTGAACGTTGGGTTTTCGGTTACTTTTTGCTACTGAAAACAAACAACGGTATTATTGACGTATCGGAAAATATATCGCACCCTTGACACGAATATGGCTTCGTCTCGGGCTTCGGAAGCGAAAGAGGAGAGAAAACGCAATGGTGAGGCTCAGGACAATGAGAGAGAAGAACCAGCGAGGCAAGCGAAAATCCAGAAACCAACGGACGAATCTGCAGCATCGCCGGTAAGTGTTTTATTTTCTTTTTCACCTATTTTTACCTCGTATTGTACGGATGTATGTTTTTCGCCTCGGGCTAATATCGAACGTCTGTCAACGTTATCCAGCAGTCGGGCTCTCCCTCCGATTTGTCAACTGGCACGAGCAGAGATGTCGAAGAGCCCGAACAAGTTACTGATAATACAACTCAGGTCGCTCAGCATTACAATTCGCTCGAGGAATGCGGCTTCAACAAGAGAAATCAGAGTCGCATTGTTTATATGAGAAACTTCAACAATTGGATCAAGAGTATGCTGATAAGTGAGTGATCGTACAAAATCCGATATGTGTATGCTTGGAAATTTTATCCCATAACCGAGGTCAAGGCAGTGTCAAGCATGGGAGAGGTAGCTGAAATTTTAGAATCGAGATTTCTTAGATATTAATAATATTTAAGAGGCTACACCTATCTAGAGGACGAAAAAAGTAGCCAAATTAGAATTTTTTTTACTGGTAAACGGTGAAGAATAAACGAACTTTTTTAACATATATTGAGAGCATTAAGTGTTAACACCACTCTAGCGGCAGAAAATAAGGCCTAACTTTGACAATTCATTTTGGGAGTATGAAAAAGGAATAGGATTTCTTTTGAGAAGGTTTATTTAACCCATATTAAAGTATATAAAAAAAAATTTATTATCATTTTCCTGGAAGCTGGAACAAAAACCAAAAAAAAAATTATAATCTATATATTATCAGTTATGGAACTACATAGGGACTTTTTAAAATCAAATTTTGATAAAATAAAATCGATTTTTTGCCCAAAAAATAAGCAGTAAATTGTTTATAAAAAAAAAGTTTACATTTAATCAAAAAACGGCTATGTACTCCCATGGAGAATGTAATTGTGAAGCTACTATCGAAATTTCAAAAGTGATTTTGAGAAAAACACGTTTAAAGTTGTACAAGGCGTCTCAAAGAAGGCTGAGGCACTGCAGCAAAATCAATAATTAAAGCTTTGAAAAGAAAAATTCCGCTACAGGACCAACTGCATATTGTTCTCATGCCCCCAAAGTATTTTTTAAGCAAAAAAACGATTTTTCCAAAATTCGAGAGTGGTGTTATCCCTTGGAAGATAAACGATAAAAACATGGCCGATGGCAGATGATTGCATTATTTTCGTGATGTTTGGCCGTGGACAATCCAGCTCAAACGGTCCATCTGAAATCTAAAAACCAAACGAGTTACTCAAGTTTATAAATACGAGCCATTGACGATCGTCAATTTTTTTTAACAAAATGGCGACTAATCGAATGTCAAGCATACAAAATCTACTAAAAAAGTTGTCATTTTTACAGAACTATTAAAAAATGACGATCGATTTACAGAAAATGGTATCGAGAAATTCCAGTGCTCCACCAGAAAAAAACAATGCGAAGTAATTAAATTCAAATAATCGAACAATTTTATTCGTTACACCCAAGCAAGCATAAAGAAATAATTGAATAAAACGAACTATTTTCGTCGTCGTATCTCGTAACTTGTATAAAAAGTAGCTATTTCAATTTCACCATTGAGGTAGCTGTGGACAAAAGCAATGCATTAGATTAGCCCGCTGATACACAACCAGAAGAATACTGGCAGATCGACATTTACTACCAAGTAATTGATAATATCATTGTAAATCTAACACGCCGATTTGAGAATCTGCCGTAAGTTTATTGGCGCATTTTTGGCCGTAAGTTCATTTCCCACCAAAAGTTTATTTGATGCATTTTTCAAATTAGACGTTGGTGCATTTAAAAAAAATTAAACCGGAGAGGGTTCGATAATAATTTTTGTTTGTTTGTAAATCTCAATAATTGATACACCAGCTTTAGAAATTGAAGCGATGATCATGGAAAATTGACCTTTATTTAAAAATGATGAAATAAGTGCTGGAAATTTAAGAAAGAATATCAGAAAAGAGTACCGCCCTAACTGATATAAACTTTTCCAAGCAGCAATAGTACCCCCAGTGAGCTCCACCAGCTGGGAGAGGAATTCTTTTGCCATGTGGTGGATTAAAAAGTGGCTTAGAAGCACAATGCTTCAGGAAGGATTCTCTTATATGTCACTGCTGAACATAGAGAATGACATTGTTGAAAAAATAATTCTAAATCAAAAAGTGTTTGGTCGATTTGCAGAAAAAAAGGAAACAAAGACTTTTGCACTAAGTACCTAGTGAAAGTGAAGTTTGAAGAATGGTAACTAGATTAAAGAATAAGGAAAAATTAGTTGATTATTTGTTAACGTATTGCGAGAGTTTAATATTAATGTCAACATGAACGTGTGATTGAAGCTTTATATTTGAAGTGTAACGTGATTATCGACTATTATGGGATTATCACAGTATAAAAGGATCGAAAGCGAGCTGATTATCGAGATTTTTTTCCCATTGTTTGAAATACCCTAATCAGTCTGATTTTTCAATGTCAAATCAAAGCCCTCATGAAGAACAGGAAATAAATGTTCAAACGTTTATTAATTTTATATAATATGATCTGAAACAAAATTTGTAAAAAGATTATTAACAGGGTGTCTACCGACCTGCAAAGTCATGAAAAATCTTAAATGTCATGAAATTACACTCGACCCAGAAAAAGTCATGAAATGTCATGAAAAATTACCAGTCTACCTGAATTATTATACTCTACCAAATTATCGTTGAGTCTATATTCAATATGAACTAACTTTGTGGTACGTGTCCATAGAGAAGCGAATATCGAATCGATAGAAAATTAAATAGAAGAAAGTGAAAGAAAATGATGCGTCGTCTCAACATATATTAGTTTTTCTTTGTTATTCGTGTAAAGTGACTAGATGATATTACTCAAAGTTCCTAAATGTATGTAATATTTTTCTAGATGTTCCCAAAATATATTTCTTTACAGCAATCTTGAAATTATGCTTGTCCCACATTTTTTACTACATATGGAATTGTACAGTTTGGTCACTTTACGTTTATTCCGTATACTTTTTATTGGCATACAACACACTTCTGTTTGAAAGAGCAAAATAAAAATATAAAAATTTATAAAATCGGTCGCACTGTAGAATCATTAGGTATGCTTCTATGCCAGAAAGTCATACTAAGAGTCATGAAAAAATCCCCATTCCTTGCCTCAAAAATCCTTAAATGTCATGCAATTTCAGTTCTGTTCAAAATTAGACACCCTGATAAATCATTATAAAATGTTTTTTTTTCTCATTGATATTTCGTCTTCGAGAATTGGATGCAACGTTTTTTTGAAACGACGAAGATAAATATTTTTTAAAAGCAATTAGATTGTGAAAATGTTCAATAAAAGATGAAACTCAGCGATTTTCACGAAACAGTGTGGATCATAGCGACAATCCTCGGGTAAAATAAACGTTTGCCTTCGCAGCGGAGTACCTGGCTAAAGTGAGGCAGAACAACAGTCACGGAGCGCCCGTGAGAGTGCTGGACATGTGCTGCGGCAAGGGCGGCGATCTCTTCAAATGGCGCAAGGGTAACATATCGCATTTGATATGCGCGGATATAGCGGGCGTCTCGGTGGAACAGTGTCAGGCGCGTTACAACGACTTGATTGGAAGAAGCAACAACGAGCGCGGCTTCGCGCCAATATTCACCGCCGAGTTTTTGACTCACGACTGCACCAAGGTGATTTCACAACTAGATCCACATTTTTCTATTGGAATTTCAAAACCCGTGGCTGATAACGATTAGAAGGGGGGAAAATCAAACAATAACAAAAGAAAGTAACGCAAGAAATGACTCTGTACGCCAGAGAGCAGCCAATTGACAATGGGAATTCGTTAAAATGGAAGGTTTCAGGTTCGTTTAAGGGAAAAGTTCAAGGACCCCAGCCTAAAGCTGGATATCGTAAGCTGCCAATTTGCGTTCCATTACAGCTTCGAATCGCTGCCCCAGGCTGAATGTATGTTACGCAACGCGGCTGAGAGTCTCCGCCCGGGTGGCTACTTTATCGCGACTCTTCCCGACGCTTACGATTTGGTGTAAGTTCCTTACGAATAATCACCGATGTGCCGATCATCGTTGACCCTTCGTTGGCCGCGTGGGGTCTCTGCGCTGCTACGATTAAAAAAAAAAATTAATCAGCCTTTCCTTCCAACCGATCAATTCAACGGATCCCATTAAGGAGCTATACCAGTGTGAACGCTGAAAATTTGGGTGATTTTCGGAAATTTTTTGGAAGAAAAGTACTCAATTAGATGTTTCGGAAAATTAATAATATATTTGGGTATATTTGACCTATATTACATAATTTTTTCATAGAAAAATATTGAAATCCAAGCGACTTATGCGCTGCCTTCGGAGGCGCCAAAAAGAAAAGTTCCTCCACTGTTGACATGATTCCGGCCGATTGAGTAGCCGAAACTGAAGATGCAAAAACTGTCGTCAAACTGGAAGGTATTTCCTGTACAATGACGTAGGATTTTCGAAAAATATCAAAATCTAAGAAAATGGCGTAGTTATGAAAAAATGTCTGTTTTCTTGCCTATAAAATGGTCGTTTTTCCAATGCCAAATCGTCAATTTTCATCCAATCAAAAATATCCTACGTCATTGTAGAGTCAATATATTCAAGAGTACTCAGTTCAAATTTTAAGGCGAGATATACACCTAGGAGCCGGAAAAAAGGTCATTTTTGTGATTTCTTTCAAAAAAAAGTATTTTAAATTTCGGATTGGGGTTTTAATTATCTAAAAGTATATACATTCAAATATATGTTTAATTTTCTTTATTTAAAAATATCAAAAATATACAAGGATATTGTATGATCCTTGGAGCGTAGTAAAAAAATCTGCGTATTTGTTACCCACTGGCGTTTCTTCAAAAATCATCTGGAAAAAAAAACCAAAAGGATTATTAAATTAAATGCTGAAATCTAGTACTTGTCATAGCCGATTTTGAAAATATCGATTTATGACAAAATGGCGAACGTTTGAACATAAATAGTGATTTTTGGGCCAAAAATTAGTTGATATTTTGCCTATAAAACAAAAACTAAGTAACGGGAAAAAAAATCCTATGACAAGTACTAGATAATGGTGTATAGAATAACCACAAAAAACCTCAAGGCAATCGATTCATTGGTTTTCGAGAAATTTTGAGTACCGATTTGAAAAACGTGGTTTTGGGAAAAACGCGTTTGAAAATTTGGGAATGAATAAATCATGAAATTTGTCAACTTACATGAAATCATCGATACCAGTCCGATAGTGCAGGTCTTCTACGGTCGACGGAATGTTCATAGCTTCTAAATCCTCGACCTCGACCATCTAGGTGTATATCTCTCGTTAAGTCAATCGGATAACTGCTTTTTGAGTTACAATGTCATCAAATTTGAAAAATCTCATTTCACATTCTTGAAAGTATAAAAATGTCATCTCGTATTCTTGAAAGTATAAACTGTCGAAGAGGCACAAAAAAATCGATTTTTTTAAATTGTCACACTGGTATAGCCCCTTCAGGGCGTTCGAGCATTTCTGAAGACATACCTACGTTTGAAATAAAAATTAGCACGCTTCAACATTCGTCGGCGATATTCCTAGAGACCCCGCGCGCTTACTGCCGTCAAACCTAACGAAGGATCAACAACATTTATCTAAAGATTTTTTTCGACTCGTTTTGTAACCATCCGCCGCTTGAATTCTTTCACAGTTCAAGATGGTACAAGTGCGACGGGAACAAATACGGCAACGAACTGTACACGGTTGACTTTAAATGCGACAAGACGCAGCCGCCGCCGTTATTCGGTGCGAAATACAATTTCTGCCTCGAAGGTGTCGTGGACTGTCCCGAGTTTCTCGTTCATCAGCCAACTTTGCGAAAATTGGCATTGAAATTCGGCCTCGAGTGCGTTCTCTTCGAGCGCTTCGAGGACTTTTACGAACGCATGAAGACCGAGGGCCGCTCCTTGTTGGGCAAGATACAGGCCCTCGAGACGTACCCGCCGTATCTCGAGGCACCTCTCCTCGGCCAGAACGCCGGCGATTATCAGCATGCTATTCGGTACATGCAGAACTCGACCGGACATCGCAAAATCGGCACGCTCTCGTACTCCGAGTGGGAAGCTACTTGTGAGTTGTGCACTTGGTCTTGAGAAATCTTTAATAATTCGTATAAGGATGAATCCTCGTCGCCGTTACCACGTCCTCGTGGACAACATTTTAAGCGTTGCAAGCTTCTATCCCAGAAAGTACGCGGCGTGGTGGAAAGATGTATCGAATAATAATTGTCTCGTGGGATGAAACAAAGAGACCCGTAGCCTCATCTTTCCTGCAACTCCATGGACGGAGCTATACCAGTTGAACGTATATAAAAAAAATATTTGTTCTTGTAACAAAAACATAGTTAATCGTATTAAAATACAAAAACATAAAAAGACAAAAACACATATAAAAATGTATTAAAAAAAATAGCTTGTAACTTGTAACAAAAAAATTGTTGGTCATGTCAAGGCCGAAATTACGCAAATGTAATCGAACAACTTTTTTTTTACAGCTCATTGCGTTGTGTACTTTCTGAGGAAAAAGCTTGTAACCTTTTAAGGTATTCCTTTCACGAAGCCGAATATTTGACAATTGAGGCGGGAGATACCTTTAGGCGAGGAAAAAATAGCTGATTATGATTTTTTTTTTTAAGGAAAGTTTTATTGACCTTTTTTTTTAACTTGGAGTCTGTTTTGTTGCTACTTTTAGCTGTTACATGGTTTTTTTATTTATTAATATTTGAAAATGGCGGATGTTGTCAAGAGACGTGACACGTGGCGTCGGCGGCATTAATCTGAAAGAAACCAACGAATTTTCTTTCATTAACACTCATACGCACAATATGAATCAAGAAAAAGTGAGAAATATTAAAAATCGACGAAATGGTACGCTTTGAAACAAAAGGATTGAATTTTCCGAAAAAAATGGCTATATTTTGCAATAAAAATGTTTTTTTTTATTTTCAAAAACATTTAGGGTCATGTTTTACACTATAAAGTTAGAAACATTTACACAAATTTTTTTCAGCATCGGCCGATTAGTTTTTCAGCTATACGTCACGCCAGTTTTGAAAATGCAGGCTTCATTTTCCGCCATTCTTAAAGATTAACGAAAAAAAATACTCATTAATGAAAATATTAATAAAAAAAACTTTAAAATGGCGAAAGAATATTTGTTTAAAAAAAATCATGAACATCAGCCACGTTTTTTCTTGCCTAAAGGTGTCTCCCCCCTTAAAAAGTTTCGGGACAAATGACGAAATGTTACCCTTTGCTTCAAATTTATACAGTAAATTCGTTGTGTGCTGAATGCACTCTCAAAACTTTTAAGCGATCGTCTACACAGTTGCTATACAATTTAAAATTGAAAAACACTTTTTAACATAGGGAGATGCCTATGATCAGATACCATAAGGAGTACATTATGACACTGATGACAAAATTGTCATAAAGTACTGAGTTTGTTTGACGGTTTTGCATAACATTTTAAACGTTTTCTCACACGTTTTCATGCATAAAACTGCCATTCTGCGATAATCTAGGCATCTCCCTGTGTTGAAAAGTGTTTTTTTCAATTACATATTTGGTAGAAACGGTGTAGACGATCGTTTTAAAATGTGGAGGGAATATTCAGTAAGTGACAAAGAATTTACTGTGTAAATTTAAATCAAATGGTAATATTTTGTCAATTGTCCCGAAACTCAGCTGATTTTCGTCTACAACGGAGTAAAAATACATCCCAGTTTAGTGGTAAAATTTCAAATTATCGAACTTTTAACAAAAAATGATGAATGAAAGTCGTCTAATTCATACGGTACTTTACGGAGATGACACGCTGGCCACGGTTCCATCTAATAATTTATACACTAAATAACTTCAGATGCCTGATACAAACAGCGCTACGCGAGTCTTTTTTTTTTAAAGATTCCTAAACTACAATAAAAACAGGAGGTCACCGAATGTTCGAAGAAAATGTTAATGATAAAACTTGGAAAAATGTGACTAACAGAAGGATTCTCGTAGCTGCGACTTTTCAGAGAAAATGTAAAAAATGTCTAATTTTACCAAATTTGCGCGCAGGGTTGCTAATAATGCATTACTTTTTGTAATGCATTCGCTATTTCATTACTCATTATTTTACATTTTGTAATGAGGAAAAATGTCATCACCCATTACATTACGTTCAGTAATGTAACAAATTCCCATTACTGATTACATTACATTTTGTAATGAGAAAAAATGTCATCACCCATTACATTACGTTCAGTAATGTAACAAATTCCCATTACTGATTACATTACATTTTGTAATGCAAACAATTGCCATTAGGCATTACATTGGATTTTGTAACGTAAAAAATGTTCATTACTCATTGAATTAAAACTTGTAATGTAAAAAAATTCCATTCCTCATTACATTACATTTTGTAATGTGAAATATTTTCATTGCCTATTACAATGTAATGGGTAATGGACATTTTTTACATTACAAAATATAAGGTGATGAGTAATGGAATTTTTCCACATTACTAATGCAATGCAATGTAAAAAAATCTCCATTACGCATTACATTGTAATGAGGATTATTATTCGTTTCCCATTCGAGGCACCGGTTTGGCACTGGCTCGATCTGACCCGATGGGAAATGAATAATAATCCATATTACCTTGTAATGAGTAATGGAGATTTTTTTACATTACATTAGTAATGTGAATAAATTCCAGTGCTCACTACCTTATATTTTGTAATGTCAAAAAATCCATTACTCATTATATTAAATTTTGTAATGTAAAAAATTACCATTACTCGTTACATTACACTTTGTGATGTAAAAAAATTCCGTTACCCATTACATTGCAAATTGTAATGTAAAAAATGTCCATTACCCATTGCAATGTAATGTGTAATGAAATTTTTGTCATTACACATTACATTGCATTTTGTAATGAGACTTTTTTACAATACAAAATATAATGTAATGAGTAATGGGCATTTTCTACATTACAAAATCCAATGTAATGAGTAACGAAAGTTGTTTACATTACAAAGTATAATGTAACGAGTAACGGAATTTTTTTACATTACTGAATGTAATGTAATCGCTAATGAAATATTTTTTCATTACCGACTTAAAAAAGTAATAAATAATGCATCACTTTTTCATTACAAATTTCGCAGCCCTGTTTGCGCGAAGTTTTTAATTCCAGTTTATCGTTGGGCATAATTATTTATCGTAACTTATGTTTCATTAAGCGCCACTGTAATTTACCGATAATTCATAAAGGCCCTGCCTACGTCCCGACAAAATACGGCCCTCCGCGAAAGGAATACTTTAAATGAAATACTTCAGTCGTTCGAGAATTTTTCTTGATGTATTTCTTACATCTATTTTTGTTCAAAGCTATTTCGTTCGCGCACCACATTTCATCGTGCGCTCTTTCGACGGGGTTGACGTTTGCATCGTTTGAACGCAATGAAAATTCTTTTAAACTTCGCATTTTCATTATTACGCAAACCCATATTTCGCAAATATATTGTAGATCGCTGAATAATAATTCTAAAAAACGTTTGCGTGATTTTTCGTGGCTCAAACCTGCCAAAGGAAATTTGAGGGAGGAGAAAACATTTTCGTCGTGTTCCAAGAATGCAAACTTCAACGTCATCTCTTTCGTGGTAACGGGAAACGAAAGGGTCGTTCATTTTCGCTACCTGGTACCTTCCTCTCTCCCACTCCCTTATTTTCCCAAATATTTCTCGCAGATTTGCCCCACCTTGGACCCCTTTTTCCGATTTTTTTCCGATCTGCCTGTATTCCTCTACCTATTTGCGAGGCTCGTCTATACCTGCCGTCTCGTATTGTTTCGCAGCGTATTTACGACTTCACTCCAGGCATATACGTGCCGGTCCCGCTCATCTTGGCGCACTCGAATATTTTTGGAATTGACGCCTAGGGAAGGCCCTTGCTATTGTTCGGAATGGAAAAAGGCACAAATACTATCAGAGTTGTGAAAATCCCGCTTATTTCCTTGCTTGCCTCGACGACCATCCCGTTTTCACTCGTTGCGCCAACCTATCGATGAAATTCCTCGTTACCTGCCTTCGTATTTCGGTCATTTTCATCCCTCTTCGAATATCTCGGCCGTATTGCGATATCTGTGGCTCCTAATTCTGACCAGGCAGCCTTCGTATTTGAACCAAAGTAAGACTTTTCAAGAGTGGTGTAAATCGAAATTCAACCTTTAAAGGGGTTAAACTTTATATTAAATTTTATATAGGAAAACATATTTTTCGGACAGGTTTACTTTAAACTTGGCATAAATACACTACGACACGAATAATTAAAAATGTATTTCACCAGTTTCAAACATTTTACTTTTAAGGGGTTTAAACTGGAGTTTGTAGAGAAAACATATTTTTAGGCCGGATTTACTTGGAACTTACGAATTTTGTTTTATATAACACTACCATGTTTTCCTCGCTTTTCAGTGCGTGTAGACAGTAGACTAATACTTTTAACCCCTTGAGGGATAACGCCACTCTAGCGGCAGAAAATAAGGCCTAACTTTGACAATTTATGTTGGGAGTATGAAAAAAGGTATAGCATTTCTTTTGAGAGAGTTTATTTAACATATATTAAAGTATTAAAAAAATTATTATAATTTTCATACAAAATGGCGGCGACAGAGCCCATCTTGAAAAACGTGTTTTTCACAAATAGCCTCACGGGATGACGGTTTTCTCGTAAAGTATAAGACCTGGAACAAAGGCGAAAAAAATTATAATCTATATATTATTAGCTATGGGACTATGTAGGGATTTTATTAAATCAAATTTTGAAAAATGGCGCTATTTAAAAGCAATAAATCGATTTTTCGCCCAAAAAATAAGCAGTAAATTGTTTTTTTTTTTAAGTTTACATTTAATCAAAAAACGGCTACGTACTCCCATAGAGAATGTAATTGTGAAGTTAATGTTGTACGAGGCGCCTGAAATAAGCCCGAGGCGCTGCGGCAAAATCGATAATTGAACCTTGGAAAAAAAGTCGCTACAGGACCAATTGCATATTATTTTTATGACCCCAAAGTATTTTTTAAGCGAGAAAAACGATTTTTCCAAAATTCTAGAGTGGTATTATCCCTTAACTGTGTATGCCACACATATGGGCAAAAAAGTCGTGCTACTATTGTCTTGACACATATGTGAGCATTGTAAAAATCATGTTTTAACTAGATTGTGGTATGCATAGCGAGTGTGTCCATGTAATATTGGTTAGCGCGGGTCCCCTCGAATGTGCGTGTAGAATTGCGCGGCGCGTGGAACACCGGTGTGGACGCGATTCATACGTTTTTTTGCTCCGTGCTCCGGAGCTGAATATCGACTTTTGTCACTCGAAAAAGTGTTTTTTTGCCCGAAATATGAAGATCACGTGATCCAAATTAGGGGCCACAGATATCGTTATATCCCCACTCTCTCTGATTATTTTATTCGTCGCATTAATTGGTCTTAAAATCGTTGCAGCTCTGTACGCAGTGATGGCTTTCCAAAAAATAAAAACCACGTGGAACGCGGAAGGTAAGCCCGAGTACACGAAGCTGTGAAGAAGCGAGAAGAAAGCAAAGTTTTCGAATCACATTACCGAATTACAAAACCAATCATTGTCGATTTGTGAGAGATCAATTGGGTCTGAACTCTCTCGTTCTCTCTTTCTCTATCTTTTGTGCCCAAAAATATCAGGCAGTCGTGGTCAGATATAATTGTACAAACTATTTTGTTACCGTGAGGATGCATCTTGAATAAGTGTATGCAGCGTTACAAAATCGTCCCGAAAATACGTTTTTTTTTCTTCTTTCCGCCTTTTTATCGCCAGCGCCTTTTAAAAATGCCTCATCCAGTCGACCCGCTATTCTTATTAATACGTAAGGCTGAAACTTTCGCAACGTATGATTTACGATGTAACAACGGCTAAGTGTAAATGACGAATGGAAAATTGGGCGATCGTAGGCGGTGAAGTTGGCGAAGAACAAATACGTTGAAATCTCCGCTCTGTGAGACTGGTGCGAGCTACGGACGGGGATAACGAATACAAGTATTGTACGCGCGAACAATTTCATGTTTACACTCCTACAGCTTGAGCAATATATTCCTTTTTTCACCTCAAGCGAGACGTTTTCGTTCCGCAACTGCGTTGCAATGTGAAGAAAAACAAAACGAGAGAAGTCATTGTAATGTGAATTCGATGATCTGACGTGATTAAGGGTTCGTGAAAATTTTGATATTCATGGGACGCGACGTTGAGACGAGAGTTAGGAAGTCGCGCTACTTGAACATTTTGTCCAGTTCAGTGGTGAAATTCGAACAAATGACAAATGTGAATTTCGAAATCTGGCCTAGACACCAGAAATTAAAAAAAAAAAAAAATAAACACAATATTCAAAACAATATTTCACTTTAACTTTCGATATTTTTTTTTGTCCCGACGTTCGAAATATTTTGGACAAATTGAAAATCAACACAAGGTACGGAAATTTGACTGTGTCAAATACTTTTGGTATTCGAGTAGGAAAATAATACCGAATACATGACAGACGGATATTCACTTTTTTAATATAATGAATCCACCTCGATTCAGTATTTGTTCTGAGAATAAATAATGAATCCAGTTGGATTCAGTATTCGTCCCGAAAGTGAATAATGAATCCTACTGGATTCGGTATTCATTTCAAAATAAATAGTGAATCCAGTTGGATTCAGTATTCATTCCAAAATTAATAATGAATCCAACTGAATTCAGTATTCATTTCAACATGAGTAATGAATCCAATTCGATTCGGTATTCATTCCGTATTCGGATATCATCAAATTGAATAATCTGGAAATATTGACAGAAAACATGTTGGTAATTATGCATAATCGGGGCACCATCCTAATTTCAATGGCAACATTTTTTTTTTGCCTAACCTGCTGTAATTGGTCACCGTTAATGATATTTTGACGGGGGAGGCTGACATTTTTCATTAATTATACAAGTTATGGGAATTTTGAAGTTTCCGGAAACACGCGGTGTCCGGAATTCCATTACGTGTCGGAGGGTATGATCACGAATTGAGCACACGCACACACACACGAGCACACGCACACACACACACACACACACACACAGCAGTTTTTCACGCGCTATGCAGGTGAAAACTGTGTGTGTGTGTGTGTGTGTGTGTGTGTGTGTGTGTGTGTGTGTGTGTGTGTGCGTGCGTGCGTGCGTGCGTGCGTGCGTGCGTGCGTGTGTGTGTGTGTGTGTGTGTGTGTGTGTGTGTGTTTGGGTATTCGGGAAGGCTTTTTCTATGAATCCCCAACCCCCACCCTCAACATAGCCGTTAAAATGTTGGAAAATGCCCTATCTGACCACGTGTTTCCAGGAACTTCAAAACTCCATACTTTATGGAATTAATAGAAGATGTCAGCATCCCCCAACGTAATATCACTTACTATGCTAGAATCAACAACTTCATGGCGAAAACAAAATGTTGCCATCGAAATTAGGGTGGTGCCACGATTATGCATAATTACCAACATGTTTATTCTATTGAAACATTATCGTCCGATTACATTATATTTACCCAAGGGAAATCGCGCTCGTAGTATCTAGTAACTGAAGAAATGGGGGTAGAAATGGGACATTATATTTGTCCCATTTCCATTGACCATTTTTAGACCATTAGACCAGATTATTCAATTTGACGATATCCGAATACGGAATAAATACTGAATCGAGTTGGATTCATTACTTATGTTGAAATGAATACTGAATTCAGTTGGATTCATTATTCATTTTCGGAACGAATGTCGAACAAGTTTCTTTATTATTCATGAATAAAAAAAAAATTCGAATATGTCGAACCCTGGTCTGTACACGTACGAAAATATATTGACGACATATCGATAAGTAAATTTCTTTAATCAAATACGTTTTTTTAAAAAGAACATATCGTGCATCAGGTACGCCCCGGAAAAACTTCATTTCAATGTCGTCATTGACGGGTTATGTCTAGAGGGCGAAAAATGGCCAAATTCCGATTTTTTCTGGAAATGGAAAAGAAATACATTTTTTTTAAAACCTGAAGGTATATATATTGAGTCTCAAAGAAATCACCAAAAGATAAAGAAAAACGTTTCCGCCGGCAAAGGATGAAATTTTTTTCGCGACGTTTGGCGGTGGACACCCTCCACCTTAAACGGCCCTTCTGAAGATAAAAACCAAACGGGTTATTCAGGTTAACAATGAATACGAGTCGTTGACGATCGTCGATTTTTTTAATCATTTTTTTTAACAACTTGGTGACGAATTAAAACCCGAGAATACAAAATGTATGAAAAAAGTCGTCGTTTTTACGTAACTATTAATAAATGAAGATCGATTTTGAAAAAGTGAGATCGTCAACGACCGTTAAATGTTTCTCATCGTATCTCCTGTAAATTTGAACACAATCCATCAAGTGGTTCTCAAGATATCGCGTCCACCGACTTTGAAAACACTGTTCTGGGAAAAACACGTTTAAAGTTTGAAGTACCGCGCTGCTTAGGGTGGCACAAATTTGAGCTCTTTTTTTCCTTTGTCTCACCTTCCAGTTGTCTTTTTTAACAAAAAAAAAATTGTCACGAAAGCTGCGAGCGGTCGAAAAATATTTAGAGGTCGCTCAAGCCTCCCAAAAATTCAAATTTTCATTAAAAAATCGATTTTTTTTCGTTCCCATCTCACCCATGCATTTTACGCTTTATAATGTTTAAATTAACCTCGCGAAAGGTCTGGCTGGTCAATGAATATTTAGTGGTCGCTCAAGAGCTTCAAAATTTCCAATTTACGCCAATTTTTTAAACTCTTTTCACTCACTAAATTTGACGCTTTGTAAGATTTTCAAAACGATTAATCGTTTTTCTTTAGAAACAGATTTTTCAACTTTACCTCACGCTACTAACCCAAGAATTATAATCTTTGTTCTCATAAAATAATTCTTCAAAGCTCTTGTCCGTAAACAAAATGTTAGGTCCCCCGTTTTATCGGAGTTGAAGTGTGAGGTAAATTGAAAAAATCCGTTTCTAAAGGAAAAAAGGATTAATTCTTTTGAAAAGTTTTACAAAGTGTTAAATTTATGAGTAAGAAGAGAAAAAAGATCGCGACAATTGGAAATTTCGAAGCTCTTGAGCGACCACTAAATATTGATTGGCTGGCTAGAGCTTTCGCGAACGTAATTAAAAAATTACAAAGCGTAAAATTCATGGGTGAGAAGTGAGCGAAAAAAATCGATTTTTCAATAAAAATTTGAATTTTTGGAAGTCTTGAACGACCTCTGAATATTTTTTGGCCGCTCGCAGCTTACGCGACAATTTTTTTTTTCTTCTTTAAAGTAGATAAATGGATGGTGAGAAAAAAGAAAAAAAATAGAGCTCAAATTTGTGCCACCCTAGTGCTGCGATCGTATGTTAAAAGCTGTAGCTCATTCAATTTCGGGAATATTCCAATGAAGTTTTCAGAGAATCTTGTTAAAAGATACTATCGAATGAAAATATTTTTGGAAAATGCCATTTTCTGACCCACCTAGGTAGGTGTAGCCCGTTAAAGGAGGGTACGTTCGCGGCGTTGCGGTACTGCCACACCTCCGTGAGATTCGAATATGAGCTTGCCGTTTCCTAGCTTCTAAAGTTTCTAAAAAAGTTATTTCAGTGTACGCAAAGCGTGCTCGAGAACTCTCGAGTGTTTCAACAACTGCACCGAAGAATAAAACTCGTCGGACTATCGTCGAAAAACGCATGAATGATTTTAAAAGAAAATTGTTATTACGCGATCGATCGAGTGATTCACGGTATCGAAAAGTTGATGAAAATTTCGGTCATCGACCCATACTCGAATGTCCACGTCAGTTCTCGTACGCTATTCCACAGATCTCAAGAACGATATAAAATATCAAGCATTACGTAAACGTAGATAATTTCGTCGTTTCGAAACTTTGTAAAGTTTTGAGGTTAGTTCGAGGCGAGAAGAGCGCCGGACGAAAAGTTCGAAACGAGCTATTGAAAGTTCAATGTCTTTGAGTCATTTTCAAGTCAGTCTTACAAAAACGGTCATTTTTACATGCAATTTCATGAGCAACCTTCAAGGAAAAAAGAAAAAGCTGCAACAGCCCACATCGCGATAGTCTCGTTGGAGAGTAGCATCACTCGAATTGTCTCAGACTTTGATCATTTTTTTCTTCGCGAAAGATCGTTTCCTCGTTTGTGCAACGAGATAATCGCAGTATTTGCGCTTAAGAAAGAAAAAAGACACGTAATGTCCAACACGTAGCGCGGGACAACATTCTCGAAGTTTGCGGCGAGGTCGTCAAGGTGGGGAGAGGCGAAAAAGACGCGTCGAGAGTAATAGGTCTGGGGAGTCTGCCACGAATGCCGTTTTTCGCGTGAGGCGCGCAAAGCGATGGCGCCACCGTACGCTGTGGCATGCTCGTGCGTTACATCGCCCGACGCATGCGCATTGTCTTATTTCTGGCACTTAGCCGCTGGTAGTGAGCAAGTGGCTGATAGTCTCTGACGGACTCCGCGGGGAATAGTGACTCTGACTTTGTTGCGCGCGTGTGTGTGTATGTGGTGTACGAGTGTGCGTGTACCGCGCTCGCTCTCTCTCCCCTTGCAGCTAGTACAAAATTCTCTTAGCGCACTGGTTAGAGTTCCTCTTCTCTTGATCGGTGCCGGGAGTCTATCACGGCAGAGTTCCGTGTGAACTTTTTTTTCCAACGTCACAACGGGCGAAATGGAGGTCGAGCAAGCCGTATCCCGGCCGCATTCTGACACGGTAAGGCGCGATTATCCATTAAAATTTACCGTCAAAGCGATCTGCGTGCTCGAATTTTTCGCATAAAGTCACGTTTAGCCTCCTTTCTCTTGTAACACGGCACCTCGCGAGGACGCGAAATTTTTCTAAGTCCCAAAATGGCGTCTGCGGCTAAGTCCCGCACCGCTCTTGCACGATTCGTCTATCTCCCTGGCCTCGTTCGTCGCGAAGCGCACGACGAGAAATACGAAAACTCGCCGAGCGCGTCTCCCTCATTTCGCCTTCTCTTATCGCTTTATTATATTCGCGACGCAATCGCGTCTCGCGTCTTTTTTCGTCGTAAAAAGAAATAATACAACGCTTCGTTTGATCTTACGATGCTTTTTAACTTGTACTTTTTCAGGAAAAAATATCGAAGGAGAATAGCAGCGCGGCCGGGAATCATGGAGGTAAGTGAATATTGACGGAAAATCGCTTGCAATGTTTATAAAATTTAACCATCTTGTAATGAATAATAATAATAATAATAATAAACCTCGCGATATCGCTTGGAATGCAACAATGCGCGTTTTACGGAGAGACGAGAATGTTTTAAAACGGCGTTTCACGAGACAGCCTACAGCCGAGACACGTGCTTCGATTCACATGCTCTAGATTTTCCGTTTCTTTATTCGTTCTTTCTTTTTAACCCAACTCGTCGCGCAACGTGAATTATTTACGATTGTCTACCGCCTTGGCGATTTCGTTACTAAAACTAAATTTATTTCGCCACAGTTGCCAACTACACAACGAGATCATTGTTGCGGTTTTTTTCTTTCGTTTTTCAAGCGCGCCTATGTGGGCCACGTTTTTTCTTCTATTTCTTCGGATATCTGGTCGTTTTTTGGACTTGCCAACATTTCGAGTATGCAGAGCTCTATTTTTGGTTATCGAGCATTAAGGCGGTCCGAAATACCGACCGAGTCGATTCGTCGTCGCGGGATATCTCTCTCTCTCTCTCTTCGAATTCTGCAATCGAATTTCATTTTAATTCTTTTTATTTCGGCATAATCAATTTACTCGGTAAAAACAAGTTGTAAAACTCAGATGCGTTCAAACTTCGATTGATTTTTATCGAAGAGATCTAGTGCTCGAGAAAGCCGAGGTAATGCAATTTTGTTACCGATCGTGGTACATCAGTCCAACTCTGGAAAAAAAGTTGAAATCTCCGTTGGCACGCATGTGTCGAGCGTTAATGTAGAAAGCGGACTTTTACCGACCGAACTTTGTTCAATGCCACGATTTGATGATTTTTTCAACGGTTTTTTTTTAACCATCAGGGGCTACATTTACCCAGAGGCCCGAAAAAAGTGGCCAAATTCCGATTTTTTTCTTCTGGAAACGGTCGGTGAAAGAGTAACGCAGTTTTCAAAACAAAGCCTTTGTAAACAAAAAAAAACAGAAAAACAATTAAAACATGGCCGTCAGCAGATGAACATTTTTTCGCGGCGTTTGGTGGTGGACAGTTCAGCTCAAACGGTCCATCTGAAATGGAAAAACCAAATGGGTTATTCAAGTTAACAATGAATACGAATTGTGGACGATCGTCGATTTTTCAAATGTTTTCTTACAACGTTGCGACGCATCGAAACTCAAGCATACAAAATCTAGCAGTCATGTTTACGTAAATATTTAAAAAAATGAAGATCGAGTTTAAAATATGAATCAAATCAATGTGACATGAATAAATGATGTAAAAATGTCATTGAATTTCATAACTATAAGGTCTGAGCTGCGAATAAAAATATTTTTGGAAAATGCCATTTTTTTACCCACTCGGTAGAAAAAGCCCGATGTACAATTCGGAAAGTTGATTATAGTATTTTCAAACTATTATTATTCATTTTCACGCTAGCTCATATTTTTTGTTCCGAATTCGTGTGCATTTTTACAAGCGAAGAATTTTTTACCGAGTCGCTATAAGCAAACTTGCTTTGCTTACTCGTCATCGAGCATCCACCGAACAAAAGCTATTACGGCGGACCCAAAGTTGTCTAGTTGAAGAGATTCCTCTAATTTCTGATATATCGTAGCAAATTCAGTTAAGCGATCGATAAGTATCGGCGTTCCGTCGTGTAACAGTGCCGAATAATCTTGACTTGGCGACGTCGATTTTATTTCGCAGATGCTCACATGAATGGCATGTCCAATGGTTTCGATCGCAAGAAAGAGCACAAGTCGGAGCACAGGGAGAAGGAAAGGTCGCACAAGTCGGATCACAGGGACAAGGATCGTAGCAAGGACAAGGAAAAGAGCCATAAGAGCGAGCATCGCGACAAGGACCGGCATAAGCATCCTTCAAGCTCGAGTTCCTCCAAAGACAAGGAAAAGCACGCCGGTGGTAGCAGCAAAGATGCCAAGGAAAAAGACAAAAAGAGCAGCGGCTCTTCCTCTAGCCGCGACAAGGAGCATAAAAGTAGCAGCGGTAGCTCGTCGAATAAGGACAAGAGCAAAGATCATCACAAGTCCAGTTCGACATCCAAGGACAAGTGAGAATCGTTTCCGATCCGTGTAAAATAACGAACAATTTTGACCATTCATCGCGTATATCAACATGCGTAAGCTTATCGTTGTCGTAAAATGCGTTTTTCAGGCATCACGCGAGTTCCAAGGACAAGGAGAACTCGGGCAAGGACAGTTCCAGTAAGGACAAAGAAAGTTCGAGCAAGGACAAAGATCGAAGCAAGGACAAGCACAAGCACAGCTCTGTAAACAGCTCGAGTTCTCGGGACAAGGACAAGAGTGTGACCTCCAAGGACAAAGACAAGGATCGCAAACATTCCTCCGAGAAGGACAAGGAAAGGCATTCCAGTTCTCACTCGTCGCCCGACAAAGATAAGCATCGTTCCTCCGACAAAGACAAGCATCGTCACGACAAGGACAAGGATCGTCATCGTCACGACAAGGACAAATGTAATGCAAATATATTTTCACCGTACTCACGTTCACGCATGCGAAACTTTTGAATCCGTTCTCCAATCGGCGACTATTTTCCAATTGACTTTTCAGCCAAACACCGCGACGACAAGATCAAGAAAGAGCCGAAGGTCAAAGAGGAGCCAAAGATTAAGGAGGAAACTGATATCAAGACTGAAACCTACGAGACGCAAGTTAATCATCACAACAACGTTTACAAGCCGGAAATAAAGGAGGTTCGGTTTCTTTTTTGCACATGAAAACATTTCGTCATGGCGTATGCCTTTGTACAATGCCCGACGAGACATCCGCTACACGTGGATGAACGAAGTGATGACTCGAGTGCCTGAATCTACAGGAAGTGGCGTCCCAGGTCGCAGAGCCGGAGGAGGACGACGACAGCGGGGAAGAGCCGCCTCTGTACATCAAGGAGGAAGACGACGACGTTCGGAACGATGTCAATTTGGATTCGACCGACGGCAACGATACTCGCCTTTCCGAGCTTCACAATACCACCGTAAAGACCGAGGATGAGTCGGACGAGGATGTTCCACTGGTGCGTCTCCCAATCATTTCTCAAGGGGAGGTACCTGACTAAACGGCGAGAAAAACTGGTAAACTTCGGGCATTTTTATCTCAAAAACTAATGTTTCGATTGGATCTGGGTTTTTTTTTATTGGTAAATATTTACATTGAAGTATGTTTCGGAATTTTTCAAAATAAATTCGTTGATTGGAAGCGATTCAAACGCGATTATCTCGAAACGTAGTTTTCAAAGTCGGTGCCAGATGTATCTCGAAAACGGCTTGTCCGATTTTGTCCAAATTTGGATATTCTTCGATAGTTTTTCTCGTTCGCCACGTAGAATTTTTTTGAAATTTTCATTTTTGACGGTATTGCGACCGTTTTAATTTAACATTCGTTTTTCGTTCGCAATTTCCGACGATTTTAGATTGCATACACATCGCATAAAAAAGCAATGGTTCAATCAAATGAAAAACCCCTACGTGGCGAACGAGACAAACTATCGAAGAATATTGTATCCAAATTTGGACAAAATCGGACAAGCCGTTTTCGAGATACATCCGGCACCAACTTTGAAAATTATGTTTCGAGATACTCGCGTTTGAATCGCTTCCAGCCAACGAATTTATTTTAAAAAATTCCTAAACATACCTCAATGTACATATTCTCCAACAAAAAAAAACCCGGATACAATCGAAACATTAGTTTTTGAGAAAAAGTTCCCCAAGTTTACCTGTTTTTTCTCACCGTTTACTCACGTACCTCCCCTTAAACTCGCTTGTTTTTTTTTTTCCTTCGCCTCGTATCCTAAGCTTGTCAACCTCAAATTTTTCTCTCATCGAAATTCTCCCGCGTTATTGTTCACCAACGGAAATTGCGACTCGATTCACACGGCAAAATTTACCGAAAAAAAAACGAACAACAACAACGAAAATGATTTGTGACGTGGAATACGAAATGAATCATGCGTCGTGCACGAATCTCAAAGATTGTATTTCCGTGCTGTCGCTGGACAGTTACCGCTCCGCGTCAGAGCCGGTACGAAGCCGGCCCGATAGCCAAGTTTCGTAACACGCGAGAAATGCTAAATCGCGCGTGTTTTTCAGAGCGCGAGAGCTCAGTTGAACTCGCGCAGCAAGCGAAAAGTCGACTCCGACGACGACGACGACGAAGACGTACCGCTGTCCTCGAGGAAAAAGACCAAGAAGGACTCCGCCAAGATAAAGAAAAAAAAGCGAAAACATTCGGACGACGAGGAATACGACGAACCCGAGGAGGTAAGTGCTCGAAAAACGGCAAATCCGTGAATTAGATCTTGACAATTTTGTCAATAATATCCGCACGCGACTTTTTACGAAACGAACTTTTTCGGAGTGCATATTTACGTATCAGTCGAGCGATTCATAGCGAGGAGTGCGCAAGCGGATGTTGTAACGCTTTTCTCGCTTGACACAGAAACCGAAGAAGAAGAATGCCAAGCCTGTGAAACCGGAGACGAGCCCGCGAAAGAAGAAAAAGGTCGAGGAGGAGGCCGAAGTTTGGAAATGGTAAGATAGCGGGGCAGGAGGGAGAAAAACGTTTCGCGACGCCGTTGTCCGGAGACGCTGTGATCATTCCGTGTCACGTGGTCATCCGTTGACATAACCTCACTTTTCGTTCGTGTACACTCGACAATCTCGCGCTCGTACCCTCTCGCGAATAAACAACGATGAGATTTGCATTGCACGGATTATGAGCAAGTGTATATTCAACGGTGCTGGACTGCTACCGAGGATTTTTACTCTTTATCGTGTAAGATTTGCAATGCCTCGTTTGGTTCGCGGCTCGCTGAAAGCGAGGTTATGTACGGACGGATACGCGAGACTCGATGATACCTTTCGAAGAAAGTGAGCTCGAACAGCGTGATTTGCACACTTTCTTGAATTTCCCGCGTTCGGCTTCGACTTGAGTATATAAAAAAAAACCAAATTCGCCATTTTTTTTCGTTCGTCCAAACAGGTGGGAGGAGGAGAAAAATTCGGACGGTAGGAAATGGCATTTTCTGGAGCACAAGGGTCCCGTGTTCGCACCGGCCTACGAGCCGTTGCCGCCGAGCGTAAAGTTTCATTACCACGGCAAAGAGATGAAGCTGAGCCAGGATACCGAGGAGGTAGCCACGTTTTACGCTCGCATGTTGGACCACGATTACACCACAAAGGCCATATTCAACGAAAACTTCATGCACGACTGGCGCTCCGTGATGACCGAGGCCGAAAGAGCCAAAATAACCGATCTCAAAAAGTGCAATTTCAAGGAGATGCACGCGTATTTCCTTCAAAAGACCGAGGAGCGCAAGGCAATGACGAAAGAGGAGAAGAAAGCGTTGAAAGAGGCGAACGAGGAGATACAGAAGTCTTACGGTTTCTGCACGATCGACGGGCACAAGGAGAAAATAGGTAACTTCAAGATCGAGCCGCCGGGTCTCTTTCGCGGACGCGGCGAACATCCGAAAATGGGCAAACTGAAGAAACGCGTTTTGCCCGAGGACGTTCTGATCAATTGTTCCAAGGACTCGAACATACCAAAGCCACCGGAGGGTCACAAGTGGAAGGAGGTACGCGCCGACCCGAACGTAACGTGGCTCGCCTCGTGGACGGAGAACGTACAGGGTCAAGTGAAATACGTAATGTTGAATCCGTCGAGCAAGTTGAAGGGCGAAAAGGATTGGCAGAAATACGAGACTGCGAGAAAATTGGCAAAGTCCATCGACAAAATAAGAGCGGAATATCGCGAGGACTGGAAGAGCAAAGAGATGCGCATAAGGCAGCGCGCCGTGGCACTTTACTTCGTTGATAAATTGGCTCTGAGAGCGGGCAACGAGAAAGACGAGGATCAAGCTGATACCGTCGGTTGTTGTTCCCTCAGAGTCGAGCATATCTCGTTGCACGAGCAAAAAGACGGCAAGGAATACGTCGTCGTGTTTGATTTTCTCGGTAAAGATTCTATAAGATATTACAACGAGGTGCCCGTTGAAAAGCGCGTCTTTAAGAATCTCGTTTTGTTCATGGAGAACAAGTCGCCCGGTGACGATTTGTTCGATCGTCTCAACACGACCGTGCTGAACAAACACTTGAACGAACTGATGGAGGGCCTTACCGCCAAAGTATTCAGGACTTACAACGCATCGTGGACTTTGCAACAGCAATTGGACAAATTGACCAATCCCGATGATTCGGTGGCGGAAAAAATTCTATCGTACAACCGTGCCAATCGCGCTGTCGCCATACTTTGTAACCATCAACGCTCCGTACCAAAGACACATGCCAAGTCGATGGAAAACTTGAAGGGCAAAATCATCACCAAGAAAGAAGCTATCGAGGAAGCCGAGGTTCAGTGCAAAGACGCGAAACGGGAGGCCAAGCATGGCTCGGTCAAGGAAAAAGTGTAGGTTTCTTCGTCAAATGTGTTCGCAACAACCGTAGAAACGTTCTTTTCATTTCCTTCGTATACTTGACTCATCCAAACCATTGTCTTCGATGTACTCGCGTTTGCTTTTACCCGAACGCGCATTTAATCGTTATTCCTTTTTGTTCGCTTGCGCAGTAATTACGATAAGAGGAAGAAGGCGTTGGAAAGATTGAAGGAGCAGCTCTCCAAGCTCGAGCTTCAGGCGACCGACAAGGAGGAGAATAAGGAAATTTCCTTGGGTACCTCCAAACTGAACTACCTCGATCCACGTATCTCCGTCGCATGGTACGTTGCGCATTTGTACTTGTCCAGAATACAAGCACGCGAAAAATTTTGTCGACGGATATTGACGATGTACGGGAGTCTTACCAAGGCTACAGAAATGCTCGGATTGCTTCGTTTCCTCTCAGCCTGCATGCAAAATTTGAGATTGATCCACCAAGTGGTTTATTTTGCAAAGAATAATTTATACATGAAAGAAACTTTTTCAAATATTTCAAATATTTCCTATCGCTAGGCAATCCATAGGATTTTCATAATTTTTTTTTTTTTTGAGCTTCACTTTATATATTAATAATCGTCTCTGTAAACTTTCAGGCTCGTTTATCGACCTAATTACAGAGAAGAGAAATATTAAAATTGCGAATTTTTGTAGAGGAATTTCGAGACGACATACAAAAACCAAATTTTCGGTCGCTACGAAAGTTTATATAATAGTGGGAATCCGTCAGATTCTTAAAAATAATCAGATTTACATACTTAACACTTGTAGTAATCCCGTGCTCTAGGAAAAAGTTACGCTTATTGACCTAATTTTTATGTAATATCAAGTTTAATTTGAACTTCTGGTATTGGATTTATTACCACTTGCTACGATAGACGTGACAGCAAGGCAACAGCTGACTGTATTCCTAACCTCATCTCACTCATTCGAATTTCCACACATATTTCATTTTTAACCGACATAATTCGCCGAGACAAATTTTCCACGCTTTTTACCAGTCGTGGCCCGAATACAATGCTTTATATTTCCCGCACCTGACATTTCTCTGACAGATCGACGTTGAAAAGCACGGAGGTTAAACTCGCCTGGTTGAGTAAAAAGAGACGGAGATAGAACCAATATTGCCAAATATCAAACCTAGAAATACTGCGCGAATCGTTGGAATAACGATTTTTTCATTTTTCTAATTAAATGTGAACATTCCTTAAACAGTTTACACATGGAAAATTTAGTTATTACACATTTTTTTTCGCATATGTTAAAAATATAAATTGTACGAGTCTCAAGTATGATCAGTGGTATGCCTAGTGTGAAACGATAGGATTACCTTAATTGTAACGCAATGAAATTCTCTTATTTTCCCTCTCGCGCTCAACATTTTGGCAATTCAACAGTTGATCTGCTCGAATATTAGTACAGTTTTTTGTTTGCAAGTATAACCTTGCGGGTATTTACACAGTTCCTCCCCTCTGTACATTGATACCCTTTTCACGTTTTGTTTCTTTTGTAAACATTTATCTTTCGTCCTTTTGCTCCTTTATGCTTCAATTCTTACCACGCATTGTGTTCTCACACACTCGTACAGTTCTTTAATCGGTTTTTCTTTTCAAATCTCTATTAATTTTTCCTTTTGGTGCCTCCCCGTTTTAGCCTCTGCGCCACTTTTCCAAATCATCTACCACTTCCTTATTCATTGTCTCTTTCGTTTCCCCGCATTCAAGTATGTGTTTGAAACTATTTTCTTCCTTCCTGCAAGAGCGAAATAGATTATCAGCAGCTTGAATATTGCGAAAGATGTAAAGGCACGGGACATTCACTCTCCGGAGTTTTGTCCTAATGATAAACGTTAACATGGCTGCTACGTATATGGAAAACCGGGAAAACGCAGGGAGATTCTTTCCTCCTGGAATAATCAGGGGAAATTCAGGAAGTCCAGAAATTTTGAAAATTCTCTGACTGAATTTTTCCAGAATTTACTATATGCAAGAATTAAGCAAAATAAAACCGCTTGAAAAAAGAATCAAAAAGTATAAAAATACATATTTTTAATATTCATATCATTCTTCATTATATTCAAGAACTGATTTACTGTAAAGCTCTATACATTTGCATTCGATTTGTCGATACACAATCACACAATCATTATTGTAGATAAGTGTTTATATTTATTCTTTGTTTGTTGGCACCGACATCGAAGTTTCTGTTTACAATGAATAACAGGTTCTGTATTTGCTTTTAATATATTTTTTTTTACTTTACAGTGCTTAAACTATTTTTCGAATTTCAGTTTTTTTTACTCTTTTATTTTAATATTTAACATTTTCATATATTTTATCTTAAAAAAATGACGTTCTTCATTTGGCCAAAATCTCCCTGGAATATTTGCAAAACTTTTGTGGAAAACCTGGAAAAGTTGGATTTTTTTAGTCAAAAATGCGTAACAACCATGGTTAGCAGACTGAGGTTAAAACACTCATTTGAAAAAGAATTTCCAACTAGATACTTATGAGATTAACGTTTGCATCGTTGGAGTGCAACGAACATTTTTTTTATTTCTACTTTCTTAAATTTATTCAAGCAGCTTTTAACTACCAAAATCCCTCAACCATTTTTGAAGATGCTCTTTGGGGGATCTGCAATTGAAATTTGCAAAAAAGTTTTTGATAATTCTTTAGATAAGTGACTTTTCGTAAAAGAGAGCCTAACATTTTTTTCTTGCTATTTTTTTCATTTATTGGGTTATAAATGATGATACTTAGTCGGGGGAAGCTGACATTTTTCACTGACCATTTTTTTACGAGAAAAAATCATTAAAGATAATTTCGAATTTTTCAACAGCGTCGAAATGTTAAAAAATGCCTTCTTTTATCACGTGTTTCCGCGAATTTCAAGCCCCATCACTTTTTATGCGGGGTGAATTTCAGCTTTCCCCTCATTGAATATCATCATTTATAACCCAATAAATGAGAAAATAGCCAAAAAAGCAATTTTCGGCTCATTTTTTGGAAAAGTTACTTATTTAAAGAATAACCAAGCTTTCGTATCATATTTAAGGTAGTCCTATCGCTTCGCACTAGTCATACCACTGATCATACTTGAGACTTGTACAATTTATATTTTAACATATTACAAAAAAATTGTAATAACTGAATTTTCCATGTGTAAACTGTTTAATGAATGTTCACATTTAATTACAAAAATCAAAAAATAGTTATTCCAACGATTCGCGCAGTATTTTTAGGTTTGATATTTGGCAATATTGGTTCTATCTCCGTCTCTTTTTACTCAATCAGGCGAGTTTAATCTCCATGCTTTTCAACGTCGATCTGTCAGAACAATGTCAGATGCGGGAAATATAAAGCATTGTACAGTGCGACCTCCGAATAAGAAACCCGGCAATAAGAAACTTTCCCCAGTTTCTCACTCGAGCGCTTCCCCCACTCCGACTCGAACTTCAAGCTCGAGAATTTTGTGCGCGGAACCGCTGGTTAAGAAACCAGCCTGGGAGAGATTATTCGGGCAAAATGGAGTGAACGTTGCAGTGTAAATTGACATGTGCATGCGTGCGTGAGTATGTGTGTGTGCGTGTGTAAATGTAACAAAAAATCTACAAGTTTATTAGACATTTTTTGTATTCATTAAAAAGATACATATATGTGTTGACAGGATTTCATATAAAATAAAAACAAAGATAAGGGCGTTTATAGATTTTCATATAAAACAGCAAAAGTTTCCGAGACGTAAAGAAAAGCGTTTTCGTCTTGTTGCGTATTATTTTGACGCGCAACGCACTCAACTGACGGTGGAATATTTTCGAGAGCGTCGAACTCTGCCATTGAAGATGAATCCTCAGAGATATTGACTTCTTCTTTTATATAAATGGGATGAAACAATATAGACATAAAGCTCTTTGTTTAAATGATCGCTTTGTGGCGCAGATTCTGTAATATTTTCTTCGACTTGTATACTACAGTCTGATCTCTTACGCTTCTTTACGGTTTCGGTCATTTTATAACAGTTAATAGTAATTCGGATACAGTAGTACACAATAATATTCAATAGTATGTATGTTAACGTGAAACAAAAATTCGCTACATAAATGTCCACGCGCAGTCGAAAAAGTTTTTGCATGGGCGATGTGAATACTAAGTTGCAACTCGTTCGAGCAAGTTTCTCGTTGAGAGGATCGCATGCGGAAAAAATTGAGAGAGACAGACAGAGGTAGCGATCACGAAGCGCGCGCCTGGTGGGGGTATGCGATATATAAGAAAAACTCTTCCCCTTGGGGGCTTTTCGTTTCTTATTCGGAGGTTGGACTGTACTCGGGCCACGATTGGTAAAAAGCGTGAAAAATTTGTGTCGGCGAAATATGTCGGTTAAAAATGAAATATGTGTGGAAATTCGAATGAGTGAGATGAGGTTAAGACTACAGTCAGCTGTTGCCTTGCTGTCACGTCTCTTCATCGTAGCAAGTGGTAATAAATCCAATACCGGAAGTTCAAATTAAACTTGATATTACATAAAAATTAGGCCAATAAGCGTAATTTTATTTTGAGAGCACTGCATTACTACAAGTGTCAAGTATGTAAATCTGATTATTTTTAAGAATCTGACAGATTTCCACTATTATGTACACTTTTGTAGCGACCGGAAATTGGGTTTCTGCGTGTCGTCTCGGAATTCCTTCACAAAAATACACAGTTTTAATATTTCTTTTCTCTGTAATTAGGTCGATAAACGACCCTGAAATTTTACACAGACGATTATTAATATATTTAGTGAGGCTCAAAAAACAAAATTATGAAAATCCTATGGATCGAAGCCTGGCGATAGGACTACCTTAAAATAAGGAAATAAAAATATCAATATGACTTTCCGTTGCATCCCAACGATGCAAACTTCAGTACGATAGATGTTTCAGGCTCGGTTTACGTGTGCCTACTCTATAATACACGCCACAACTCCACTGGCATCGTTCATTAAAATAATCGATGAATTTTCACAGGTGCAAAAAGAACGATATTCCGATCGAGAAGATTTACAACAAGACTCAACGAGATAAATTCCGATGGGCGATAGACATGGCAACTGCGGATTATGTATTTTAACACCTCAACTAGCAAGACAATCCTGAAATTTTAGATGTTCTCTCGTCGTCCAAAAGGTTCATAGTAAATTTGACACGAAATTACGGCCGGGAACACTTTTTGTTTCTCGCGAAGATGCGAGAATTTGCGTCGCGCCGAGAGAAGAGGAAACCTGCGAGACGACGGAACGAGCGAGAAGAAGGATGCAGTATAATTTTTTATGTGTACAAGTATGTAATCGCGAGAGTGTGTGGACGTTATTCTAAACTAGGGAGTGTTGTATCGGTGACGAGACAACAAAAAAAGGACAACAAATTTAAGTGGAGAAGACTCTAATGTAATTAGTACGTATTTGTAATTGTAACTTGTTGGTTGAATACGTCACTCATAAATGTATTCGCAAAATGGCGAGGGGGGAGGGAGGGGGGGGGGGGCGAAAAAGAGCGAGAGCAATGACTCGAAGGAAATAACACTCGGATCGTATTGGGGGAAAGTTTCATTGCATGAAATGAAGCGAAATGGAGCTCGAAAAGACTGGCGGTAGGACCGGGGGGACGGGTTGGAAAGCAAATTATGGGTAGATCGTACATCACACATTCGACAGAGAAACTGTCGTTCAAGACTCGTGAAAGGAAGCCGTGTTTAGTTAGACATTTCGTATGTCTATGGACCTAGAAAAATACGATTGTACATAAAATAATAACAATTATTAAGCTCCGTTGAAAAAAAAAAACAAATTACGATTCATCGAACGAGAAAGCGCCAATGGCACATTGCGTCTCGAGAATTCGTCCGGTTACATCGACTCGTACACGCCGAGTCTCGAGATGACCCTCCGTGTTTTCTCTTCAGCCGGGGGTGCATTGTAATCGAGGCAGCGTAAAAAAGAGTAGCGAGTAATCTGAAAACTGCAACCGAAAACTGCGAAACTTTCTAAGCGTATTCGTGTTTGTTGTTTTTTTCTTCTTCTTTTTCGAGAATGCAAGAACTGCACGGATTCGGGATTACTTCGCACGTAATCAAGTTTTATAGACGCTAACGTTTAGACTAGATTCATTTGTAAAGGTATAATGTGTGCTTTTTAATTGTTAAAGTGAAATGTCATTTGCACACGTGTCCACGTGGGTCGCGAATCGTTGCGTGCGATCGCGCACTCGTGGATTTAGAGTCATCGAGCAAGAGGACGGAGCAAAGACCCATTTAAATCCCGACTCTGGAACGTTTATTACGAGAAACACACACACGCACGTGTTGAGGAAGAAAGCATCGTGACCACTTCGCAATAAGTCACGTTTTTAATGATGATTCTCGACGTAAAAATGTAATGGACGGGATAGCGATACTCCGGCGGGGAGTGTAGCGAGAAAAAAAATGGAGATCGTATTCTCGAATCTCGAGACGTTGCTCATCGGGATTGGTACTTTAATCGAACGATCAATCCTACCGAGAATCAATTCTGCTATTGACAATTGATTTATAAAAAAAAAACAAACAGAATAGCTCATTATTCTGAATGCAATGTATGCACTTATATATATATTTATATATATTATATATATATAAACCAACATGTACACGCATAATTATACATAAATATAAATTTAAGGTGATAACTGTGCTAAATCGTGTACGGTATTGAAACGGTGGTTTTTTTTCTTCTTTTTAATACTTCGACTCAGAAATTTTGCAATTGTGTCGAGAGCTCGAATGTGTTTGATTTTACGACTTAACTATTATCACGTAGATCTGTACGAAAAATGACTTTGTTTTTTCACTTTAACGGGTGATTGAGGGAAAAACCACCGTTGTCGAAAAACTGCCACAATCCTTTAGTTGAAGAATGATCCATGGTCAAAAGTATTTTTCAGTCGATGGAAATTCTCGATTATGCGACACCGTAGCGTGTGTTACTCTATTGTTCGGTTCCTTTTTTTTTTCATCAGCATCAATCACAGTTTTGGAACATATGTATCACGTGAAAGAAAAAAGAAAACTCATTTTTTGACACGCATTCTCATCGAATATCCCAATATCAGTAACTAGATAAAAATTTATTTATGTACGGATCGCAATTATTTATTCTACTAGGCCAATTCATATTGATATATTTTTTTTTAATGGAATTTCACTTTTCAATCGGATAGTTATTGAAAATGAGTCCTACGATAATAAGAATAGATTTAAATTAAACCAATAATATCATGTAAGATATTTCATGTGAGATTATAAACAACTTTGTTTTCCTCTCCTAATACCTTCCGCCGTCGTTTCTTTTTCTTCGCCTCTCGCACGATCTCCCGCGCGTGTGAAATTCGGTTGTCGGCGAGATCCCGCAATTTAGGGAGACTTTGTCCTTGAAATTGCAGCGGGAGATGTTAGCGGCTCAACATGAGCAGCTAGAAGAAGAGGAGGGATGCCTCTATGGACCAGGCATTGCCGATTAGCGGTAATTATAAACACATTACAAAACTTTAAACGCGTTTTTCTCGAAAACACGTTTTTAAAAATGGCTGACATTCTCCTGACCGCTGTAATTAACATATCGACCTGAAATTTGGAGAGCATACTCAGAAAATATGTCTTCACGGAATGACGGATCGTTTTTTCGATAGATACATTTTTGCAATTATTATTTATCTTTTTATACGAAAAAAAACGCGATAATTCGATTTCTTTTTCATTGCCGCCATTTTCCGAAATTTGTACTAAACGAAAAACCCATCCGTCATTCCATGACCAAAGGGTCACAGATTGATAATATGCTTTGAATTTGTGTTTCAGATCAACAAAGAGTGGGGCAGTGATGTCAGCCGTTTACCTCCCGCGATTTGAGGACCTGTTTGCGCGGAGCTGCAACGGCCGCCATTTTGGCTTTTTTTTTTCAAGAAATTTTTTTTAACGTTCTGTATATCACGAATAAAAGCAAGAAAAAACCACACTCAAAAAGCTTTACTCGTTTCATTTTAAAAAAAATAAAATGTGAACACCTGAAATATGGCACTCCAAGGACAAAGTTTCCCTTAAAGAAAAAAAAGAAAGAAATCGATCTTTTGATCGTTGCAAATGTATATCCCGCCTTAATGCAAGCTTGTAAGGCCAAGCTTCGACGTTTTAGACTAGTAAATAACAGACAGGTTCGTATTGATAAAAGATATGTAATCCCAGTACATGCATACATAGTCGAGGTCAGAAACGTCAAAACATCAAAACGCAGTCTCACGAAATTTTCTCCGGCGAGAGAATATCACGTGCGATTAACGTATAACTGAGAAAAAAACGAACCTCGAAACCGACGCTGGGGAATAAAATTAAGAAGAGATCTACACCTAGATGGTCGAGGTCGAGGATTTAGAAGCTATGAACATTCCGTCGACTGTAGAAGACCTACACTATGGGCCTGGTATCGATGATTCCATGTAAGTTGACAAATTTCATGATTTATTCATTCCCAAATTTTCAAACGTGTTTTTCTCAAAACCACGTTTCTCAAATCGGTCCCCAAAGTTTGTCGAAAACCAATGAACCGATTGCCTTGAGGTTTTTTGTGGTTATTCTATACACCATTATCTAGTACTTGTCATAGGATTTTTTTTTTCCGTTACTTAGTTTTTGTTTTATAGGCAAAATAATTAATGTTTGGCCCAAAAATCACTAGTTATGTTCAAACGTCCACCATTTTGTCATAAATCGATGTTTTCAAAATCGGCTATGACAAGTACTAGATTATAGTATCTAATTTAATCATCTTTTTGGTTTTCTCTTTCAGATGATTTTTGAAGAAACGCCAGTGAGTACCGTATACGCAGATTTTTTTACGACGCTCCAAGGATCATACAATATCCTTGTACATTTTTGATATTTTTAAATAAAGAAAATTAAACATATTTTTGAATATATACTTTTAGATAATTAAAACCCCAATCCGAAATTTCAAATAGTTATCGTTGAAAAAAAATCACAAAAATGACCTTTTTTCCGGCTCCTAGCTGTATATCTCCCCTTAATAACGTATAAACGCGAAAAACGTAGGAATGAAACTTTATTACCATCTTTATGAACGGAATCTGCCGGGACTGGAGCAATTTGACGTATAAATGATAAAAACGTCTAAGTGCAAAGTTGAGCCCCACATGTTCAAAGTTCCTTTACGAGATTGTTTATAACTTTTTAAATTAATGTTTTTGACACTTGGTATACAACTTTGTTAATGTACGTACAAATGTCCAAACGGTTTTGCAATAATCTTGTTCCTTAAAAACTAACATTTTCAAATAACTCTGATTTTCGGGTCGTCACAGTAGCTTAACCCCTTAAGAAAGGCACGATGGGGAGTGAATTTTTTACAAGGCTCCTCAATTTCCTTCTCCAAGATTCCATGTTTTTTTTTCTCGTTGCGTTCGTTTTTATTAACAACCATACAGTACAATAATATCACTATATTACTGTAGTTAGTGTGAACCGTAATAAGTTAGCAAAACAAATAATCATTTTCATTAAAAGTCATAATAATAATAAATATCATTCAAGATTTTTTCCTTCTATAGACGCGATAAAATGTAATAAATATTAAATTGTGTGTAAAAACTCTTAGAAACATAACAGAACCGTAATCGTAGAATAACTCACCGAAATCTTCATCTCAGGAAACCCACGGGAAATTGCTTCTTTTTTTTTTTGTTTTTTTTATATGACGTTACAATTTTTCGTAGTGAGATAGCTGTCTCTTTAAAAGGGTGACGATACAGTTCTTGACGTACAAAATATAAAATAACTTAACAAATCCTCACCTTTTTTTGTTTCTTTTTTTTTGGCATTAGTAGACTTAATTTGGTTATCGCATCACGATGGACGAATACCGGACTAGTAGTTACTTTTTTCTTTCTTTTTGCTTCTGTTTTATATGCATTAGGACTAGACTATGCTAAATCACGTGTTCGATTTTTCATTTCCGGGCCTCGCGAAATGTGTGACCCCAATCACGAAATCTTTCCACTTTTGACTGTCAACAGTTCGACAAAATAAAACGTCCAACAAATACAACCTTTCTTACTCGCAGTGACAACAAAAGCGTCATTTTTCAATTACAACCAAAGATTCAGTTTCAAACGTGTGCAATGAGTTTTTCTGTAAAAATTTTACGAGCGAAGTATCGCTCCGTTGTTAATGTGAATTGCCAGCGAATTTGAGAAATTCATAGAATCCATCAGCTGGCACTTTGGAATTACAAATTTTTGAATGTTTTTTTTTTGTTATCGAAGATTCCATTTTTTCGTATTCTTGATTATCGCGTGCCTATACTGTAGATCGCGTCTAAATTGAACACACAAATCGAAAGAAAAAAAAACGCGACGCGTATCTTTTTTTTTGAGGACCTCAGAGTCGTTGACGAAAAATTGTCTCGACGCGTTCGCAAAACATATAAATGTCCTGCATTTTCATATAACAACGAGTTCCTTTGAAATGGAGAAAAACTGCGTGGATCTAATGCAGATTATTGTCGCATTAGAGCCACGTATCTCGAGGATACTCGTTTGTTTTTCTCAAGATTTAAAATCACCTCGCGGATGTTCCCAAAGAGCTAATTTCTCGAAAAGTCGGATCTTACTTTCACTCGGGATCGTCCGCTTCGCCAGCCGACGACAAAGTCATAAGGCCGGCGGCTTCCACTATCGCCTTGTAGGCTTCCGGTTCGAACCAGCGAATCGGTGCCTATCGGAACAAAAAGAATACAAGTTACAAAAAATATTCGCCAATTTCGACTCGTGAAAAAAAAAAAACGGCGTTGACGAAATTTTTGAAGTACAGTCGTGTTAGCTTATTTACAAATAGTAGCGTGTTTCAGATTATTTTTCTTTAAAAAATCAACACTTCTCATACTTCAAGGTAGAGGGAAAACAAATTGAAGAATGTCAGAATTCAGTGCAGAGTTATTGACGGGGGTTTCGACACGTTATTGAGTTAATTCACAATGTTACTTAAGGGGTTAGGCTACCGTGAAAATGGCGAACACTCGTTCGTGGCCTGAGGCAGCTCTAATTGAAGAGGAAGGCCCAACATATGGTGCAGGAGTCGCAGATTGAAGGTAAACTTATTATTACATCGATAGAACTGCTAGAAAACTTGAAGGGATCATAAGAGTGTCAAATATGCAAAAAAATCGATTTTTTTTGCATTATTCGATAGTATAGACGGTTATAAACATGGACCTGCCATCGCCGATCGATCGTAAGTAGACAATTTATATGAAAATTCCACACTCGAAACTTTAAACGCTTTTTTCGCGAAATGTCGTTTTCCAAAACGGTGTACGCTCTCAAAGGAAGAGTTTTCAAGCTATTCGTCACAAATTTTGATGCAACATTCTTCACGCCATTCTTTATCTTGCTATAGAAGCTTTTTTCAATCTTTATATATTTTTTTAACGAAAACTTGAAAAAATAGGCTAAATTCGATACTTTTTTAAAACCGCCGCCATTTGGTCTATTTTGATTTTTTTAAACCTCCATAGCAAGATAACGGCTTTCATACTGATTAATAATGTTTTTACAAATTTTGTTTTAGATAATATTTACGGCCACAACCGTGTACGTGGTGAGGACTCCTTTTCGCGAAGACATTTTCAACCGTTAAAAAGATTGACAAGAAATAAAAATAAACATTTAGAAAAATTATTTTTTGTTCTTCACAAGTGCTCTGATTGGACATAAATAAATTAGATTGTTTAGCGTATTTTAACCGTTCAAAAAAAAATCATGTAAATCAGCTATTTTTCGACCCGTTACTCTGTGATGCTCCCTTAAACGCGTGTTTCCGGAAAATGTTTTCCAAAACGGTGTACACGATTTCTCGACATCTAATGAACGGATTGTCTTGCAATTTGGTACACTTATTCGTTGTAATAGTAGTTTAGTCTTGACCGACGTTTTTCTTCTTAATACTTTGTCCCTTAGGTATCAAAAAAGTCATTTGTCTTCGAAAAATCGAAAAAAATACGCATTTTTTTTGGACAATTGAAACACAATAGCAAAAAAACCTCGGTGACGTCTATTTTATTTTCTATTTTAAAAACAAGTCGTTGTTTTGTTCCAGATCAGCCGGGTGCCCAAAATCAAGTACACCGGTGAGCCCCTCACGTTCAAAGGTCCTTCATGAGATTGTTTATAATTTCTTCAATTACTAATATTTTTTTTATTGTACACAACTTTCTTAATGTAGGGTCAAAGTGGGAACAGTGGCAACAGTGGGTACATTGAACCTTTACTGTTTCTCAGAAGTGGATATGTATATATGTCTTTTTCACATCAGAACCACCCTCGGATGCCAATAGGTTTGAACCTGTCTGTGAGTCGCCCCCGCGCAATTTGGTTGTGAGAGGTGATTTTATATTATTTTTGGTGTCAAAAGTTGAAAAACCAACTGAGTTCGTATGTTTTTTGCTTCTTTACCTATCGCAGTTATGTTCGAAGTCATTGTTCTCTCGTAATGTACAGCTATATTGCGGTATTCGAGCATTGTGTTTGTTAACCTAACGAAAATAGAAACTTGTCAGTACCCGCGTTATAAAAAAAGAGCGGGTTGGTACACAGTGGCTCAATTTTTCGAGGTACACAGAGGTGTCATAATATGAATATTTTCGCGTTGTGATTTAGATAGGTACTCATTGTTGATTAATATTCAATAAATGATTGTGATTGATCTCATAATATGCTGTCTTTTTTTAAATTAATTTTTCAATAGTTTACTGTAAAATACTCCCCATTGTACAGAGAGAAGCACTCCATTACCTACAAGTGTACAGTGAATCAGGGTAATGTTCTTCAAATTTTGCTTGATTTTGAAATTTTGCTTCACTGTGAAATTAAGCATATTTTACTGTGTACACCCCCAAGTACACAGTGGATCAAATCCCATTTTTTTTAAATGGTTGTTATCTCAATATCTATTGGGTGAGGCCGTTCAGTGTCTTTTAACAAAATGAAGCCATTGAACACACCTCACGTTTAGTCAAGGTTTCATTGAGATTGTGTGAACGGCTAAGCAGCAATAGACCTCTAAAAAAAATGTGCCACTCATCCCACTCTGCCCCTGCATCCAAATAAACGTCCAATTTCAATCTTACTTATTCCTTCAATATTAATTTGCTTAAGGGGAGGGTAGGTATTTTTTTCATCTATATGGACAAAGTAAATTTATTGAAATCTTTTGTACATTGTTAAGTGTCATTTCAAGAACATTCCGTGAAATTTGTACGACAAAATATCCACAAACAAGCCGGTGCCGCGTTTTTTCGCGAAACCACTTTTTCAAAGTCCGTGTTCACTGCCATTTGAAAACTACATGACCGATTTATTTCAAACTTGGTACACACTTTCTACACATAAAATACCTCCCCCCAACGGTTAGTTTGAGATTTTTTTACATTGAGGGGGTTTTCCACCCTCAAAATGGGGGAATTTTTCGTGAAAAATGGCACCTTTAACTTTACATGACCACCAAAAATTTAGAAAGGAAAAAAAATGTATCAAAGACCGTTGGGGGGAGAACTTGATGATACTTTGACTAAATTTTAATGGTACTTGATTTCAGATAATTTCTAGCTGAGATACAGTGAACACCGCAAATCGTGTTTTTCCAAAGGCGTTCTTGAAAAAGCTTTGTCATCGGCTTGATTGTGGATATTTTCGCGTATAAATTTCGTGGAATGTTCTTGAAATGACACTTAACAATGTACAAAAGGTTTCAATAAATTGACTCCATCCATATACATGAAAAAAAAATAGCAAAAAAGTGTTTTTTTTCACGCTGAAACCTCCACCCTTTCCTTAAATAACCCTGATTTTCGGGTCAAGTAGCCGAACCCCTTAAACACGAAGTTAGTTTTTTTTTCTAAGAACCGTTAACAGTCGTGTCCTCACCACGACTGTACTGAATCGTCCTGAAAGGTGCTTGTTTTACGTGGGGGTGTTACCAAACGGGTGATCTTACCTCTGTAACTTTGTCCGTAGAAGCGTCATGCATTCGAAAGATCACAAAACTCCTCATGGCATGCTTAATGATTTTTTTTCTCTTCGCGACAGGACAAATAACAACTCCAAGGCGCCGCAATCACCGGTTCGAGTTGTGTAATGTTATTTTTCATTAATAGAAATTAATTTCCATTACATATATCATATTGCTTAGTATATCGGTTTCTTATAAATAATCTTCCCCCCCCTTTCTCTCTCTACTTTTGTCAAAGCTCCGAAACGATTTCAAATCGCGAATCCTCTATCAACAGTCCCCGATTCGTATCTCACATATGTTCCACAGCGAAGTCTTCACAACAGGCGAATAAAAATTTGGTATAACGCGTACGATTTAGTTATCAGCATTTTCGAATTTGCACGAGGATAACGGAGAATGCGGAATTTTATAATTTCCACGCCGTATCCGGACATGCAACTTTCTTTCTCGAATACCAGAAATCAACCGAAAAGCAAACAGCCTTGAATATTGCTTGGACGATTTTTTCCCCCATCACCGTCTCGACTATTTTCTACCAGTTTTTTTAAGTCACTTTGCTTTTTGGCCAATCGCGCAAGGCTGCCAAATTCAATCGCTTCGAGCGATTCGTACACGCGTGTAAACTTTCGATTATCTTCGAACGCTACAAATGTAACGAACCCCTTAAGGCTATAATTTTGTCTCACAAAGCGATACTCTCATCCCTCTTTGCTCGTCTTTCAATCACTCCGCTGCCGAAAATTTTCGAAGCCATTTTTCGAAAACGTCCAAAACCTTGATATCGAAAATAGTGTTGCGAGATTAGCATTCGTTTGTCTAAGCCTACCAAAAGAAAAGTTGAGCCAAGAGCTTCGAGTGTCGAAGCTTACGTTCGCTGACGCGCTTTCAAAACTTTCGAGCGTGTAGATTTTGCGAAAACGGCGATTAACACAGCGCGCACGCGCAGAGAAAAGTACAATATCGATCACTATGATTGATCGGGTGAACGATTTTTCCGGCAGATATCGACTGCGTCTGTTCGTCGGTTTGTCACCGCGTGGATGTGAAAAATGAAAGAAAAAAAAAAAGTAAAAAACGAATACGATATTTTAATAATCATATCGAGCTTGAGTACGCGCGGATGGCGTCTTCTTTCTTTTTCCCTTGCAACGTCGAATCCATGAGCATGTAATGCTTTACAAACTTAAACTTAACGACTAATCGCGCGAGTATCCACACGTGGGAAACTTACAAATATAACGCTGCAGTAAGGAACAATCTACGAGATTCCTAGTGAACGTAAAAAAAAAGATATTTTCTATTCAATCGTCCGATTGCAAAGAATTTTTTAAAATCTCGCTTGAAATGATTCAGCGCTTTGTGGCACAAAAAAAAATAACTAATACAACGAATCACAGCGGCTTCGAACTGGTAGAACGGTAAAATAAAAATGAAAATATAGGAACAGAGAATTACGTTTTTAACAGTCTCTTCGAGAGTTTCACTTCAAAGTGAAATCATAAACAAAAGTATATATATATATATATATATATCTTTTTTTCTATCTCCTCCGCTCGTCACTCTCTTTCTCACTAACTTTGGATAAAGATCACGGAAATACGGTATTACCAAAACACCGTATAACCTTTCAATACTATGAATAATCATCCGCTTTTACATCGAGCTACCTTTCTAACAGAGTATAATGCGGGAAAAAAATACACAAAATCACATTTACTCCGGCGATGAGAGTTAAAAAAAAAATAAAAACAATGGCGAAAGCTCGATGTAAGCCCGATGGATATGACATTCAGTACGAATAACGATAATTAATCTTTGGCGTATTGTCACGATCGTTGAATGCTGTGTTAGGTACGTTGAAATCGTTTAATGCGTTACGGTTAAAATGATTGTTAAACGTGCCGGCGTTAACACAATAATTTGCCGTGTTGGAACGATTATCTACCTTGCGAACGATGTTCGGAGACGTTTTTTGGATGCGGGCCCAGTCGGCCGGAGCTCGCTTCGCGTAGGGCCCCTTAGAACAAAGAAGTAGGAACTCGTAGGTGAGTTTTATGATTTCTGAAAGAGAACGTATTATCATTTTTTCTTCGCTTCAAAAAAGCCCCGCAAAGAGGCGCCGAAAGCAAAAGAGGGCGAAATATCGTCAAAGAGTACAAGAAAAAAGGGGCGATGGATATGCGTATCGTTTGTTTCGCGAGTATCCAAAGGTGCAAGCGTTTTTTTGTGTACACCGATTGGACTCACCTTTCTTCGGAATATTTTCGCACTCGGCGTTTCCGAGAGGCTTGAACGTCTCCTCGCTCTCGGATGTCGCGTTGCTCTCGAGGCTCATCTCACGACCGAGAACGTTTGACGGCGTCAATGATGGCGTCAAAGGTGTCAACGGAGTCAACGGAGTGATCGGTGTCAGCGGTGTTATCGGGGTGCTCATGAGAGAATCCGATGACGGAACGAATATGGTTTCCTCTTCGAAACCGAAGTAATCCACACCGGGATTCAGTTGCTCGGGATCGCTCGAAAAATAACCGTCGAGGACCAATTTAGCGGTCTGAAAGGGACAAAAGAGCATCTCGTTTGACGGCGGTTTTTTTTAAGCTGCGAGATAAGGGATCATCAGCGTGACATTTTCAAAATGCTGATTTTTTATTTTTGTGTACTTTCGAAAAGCGGAAATCGAATTTTCATCTGAATTTTGGCATACACCTTGCTTTTCATCTTTTAAGGGAGACTTTGTCCGGGATTGAGCAGCGGGAGATGTTAGCGGCTCAAAATGAGCAGCTAGAAGAAGAGGAGGGATGCCTCTATGGACCAGGCATTGCCGATTAGCGGTAATTATAAACACATTTGTGTAAACACATTACAAAACTTTAAACGCGTTTTTCTCGAAAACACGTTTTTAAAAATGGCTGACATTCTCCCGACCGCTGTAATTAACATATCGACCTGAAATTTGGAGAGCATACTCAGAAAATATGTCTTCACGGAATGACGAATCGTTTTTTCGATAGATACATTTTGGCATTTATTATTTATCTTTTTATGCGAAAAAAAAACGCGAAAATTCGATTTTTTTTTAAGTTCCGCCATTTTCCGAAATTTGTACTAAACGAAAAACCCATCCGTCATTCCATGACCAAAGGGTCACAGATTGATAATATGCTTTGAATTTGTGTTTCAGATCAACAAAGAGTGATGTCAGCAGTGATGTCAGCCGTTTACCTCCCGCGATTTGGGGACCTGTTTTCGCGGAGCTGCAACGGCCGCCATTTTGGTTTTTTTTTTCAAAAAAAATATTTTTTAACGTTCTGTATATCATGAATAAAAGCAATAAAAAAACCGCACTCAAAAAGCTTTACTCGTTTCCTTTAAAAAAAATAAAATGTAAACACCTGAAATATGGCACTCCAAGGACAAAGTCTCCCTTAAGGTAATTCTATCGCCATAGGATTTTCGTAATTTTTTGTTGAGGTTTACTAAATATATTAATAATCGTCTCTGTAAACATTCAGGGTCGATGATCGACGTAATTATCGAGAAAAAAAATATTAAAATTGCGTGTTTTTGTGAAGGAATTCCGAGACGACATGCAACAACCTCATTTCCGGTCGCTACAAAAGTGTATATAATAGTGGGAATCCGTCAGATTCTTGAAAATAATCCGATTTACATACTCAACACTTGAAGTAATCCAATGCTCTTAGAAAAAATTACGCTTATTGACCTGATTTTTATGTAATACCAAGTTTAATTTGAACTTCCGGTATTGGATTTATTGCCACTTGCTACGATAAAGAGACGTGACAGCAAGGCAACAGCTGACTGTAGTCCTAACCTCATCTCACTTATTCGAATTTCCACACATATTTCATTTTTAACCGACATATTTCGCCGATGCTAATTTTCCACGCTTTTTACCAGTCATGGCCCGAATACTATGCTTTATATTTCCCGCATCTGACATTGTTTCGACAGAGCGACTTTGAAAAGCACGGAGATTAAACTTGCCTGGTTGAGTAAAAAAAGACGGACATAGAACTAATGTTGCCAAATATCAAACCTAGAAATACTGCGCGAATCGTTGGAATAATGATTTTTTCATTTTTCTCATTAAGGGGTTACCCCCACTTGCGATTTGGAAAAAAATCGATTTTTTATTGCATTTTTTTTAAGTATAAGTATCTGAGAATATGTCCTGAAAATTTCAAGTCGATCCGAACAAAATTGACTGACAAGGAACATCCCTCAGGTGTCCGCCTCCGATTTTGTTGAAACTCATATATGTGATAGAGCATCGAAAACTTTGAGACACGTATTTTTTTTTATCGGCGGAAAAACGGATTTAAGGGGGGAAACCGCCCCTCAAAGAAAGGCGTCTCGAGGGGTGATTTTGCAGTTTCACCCAGAAGCAATCCACCGATCTGAATGAAACAAAAACAAAAATTCTTCTAGTGAAAAGCGATGAAAAATCCACTATGAAAATGTTAAGAAAAAATTAAATTAGGGGGTAAACCACCCCTCAATTTGCCTTTCTTTCACCCCACACTTAAGAGGGTTGTATGCAAATTAATAAAACAGGTATCATTTTGAAGGGCAATTAAAATTAAAGTTGACGGGTTTTTGCGTTTTGGCGGCATAGCAAATTTAAGGGGTAAACCACCCCTAACATAAATTTATTTATCATGGTCGTTTTTTCTGTGTTTAAAGTATATCCGCTGATTTTAAATATTTCTATAAGCTACAATTTAATGTTTCTCATACGTCAAAATTATTACATTCGTCTTAAGGGGTAACTACCCCTCTGACGAGAAACATGATTGAAGTATCCGCTTTCGATATCGTTGAAACTCATATATGTGGTAAAGCATTGCAAACTATTAAACATGTTTTTTTTGTATCGGCAGAAAAACGGTGTTAGGGGATGAAACCACCCCTCAAAGTTTCTCCCACAAGCAGTCCACCGATCTGAATGAACAAAAATTGAAAATTCCTCTAATATTAAGCGATGAAAAATCCACTATGAGAGTGATGATTAGAAATATAATTAAGGGGTAAACCACCCCTCCATTTGCCGTTTTTCACCCCACGCTTAAGAGGGTTGTATGAAAATTAATAAAACAGGTATCATTTTGAAGAGGAATCAAAATTCAAATTGACGCGTTGTTGCATTTCAGCGGGGCAGCAAATTTAAGGGGGTAAACCACCCCTAACATAAATTTGTTCATTTCCATTCATTTAAAAAATCAGAAGATTTTGAAAATCCAGTTACCTTTGGTTTTGGTGAATCGAACACACATTGTGAAATACCCGGTTGCAATAATTTGGCCATTATCAGATGTGCATGGTGCAAAAAGTCGTTGTGTTTAAAGCATTTTTTTGACGATTATCATTATTGCAGGAATTATGAGCCATGATTGTTGATGGTTGATAGTTGATAGACTAGAAAAAAAGTATATATCACAAGAAAATGATTTGACGGCATATGACTGCAATACTGTTCACAAGTACTATTAATTAAATCAGCTAATATGATTACCAAATGAAATATGTCAAAATATATTAAAAACATGTTCGTTAACCTACTGTAAAACCCTCGGTTCCATTAATATGTTTAATTAAATTAACGATAAAATAATAAAAATATAAATTCCTCCACAAAACTACGTCGCCGGCTAAATTATTGCTTGATCCAGGCGCATCATCGTTCCGAAATATACGAAGTGAGCCTTATAACTTATTCTGGAAATTATTATAATTAATGATATAGTAGAAGTGTATGTTTATTCCTATGGAGATGCTTAATGGACGTGCATATTAAAATCGGAAGCGTTTCGACACGAAAATATGAGTCTTATGGAAGTCTTATGATATACCGATGGAATGAAAACAGTTTTAACGAAATTCGTGAAACCTTTCGCGAAACTTCAAATGAAAAGCAATTAGAGGGGGTAGTTTACCCTTAAAATGTAAAAATTTAAAAACGTAATAATTTAAAAACGCGGGAGAATAATTTGAATCCGCGGATACATGTTAAATACAGAAAACACGACGGTGATGAACAAATTTTTGTTAGGGGTGGTTTACCCCCTTAAATTTGCTGTCCCGCTGAAACGCAAAAACGCATTAACTTGAATTTTGATTCCCCTTCAAAATGATACATGTTTTATTAATGTTCATACAACCCTCTTAAGCTTGGGGTGAAAAACGGCAAATGGAGGGGTGGTTTACCCCTTAATTATATTTCTAATCAAGACTCTTGTAGTGGATTTTTCATCGCTTAATATTAGAGGAATTTTCGATTTTGTTTCATTCAGATCGGTGGACTGCTTGTAGGAGAAACTTTGAGGGGTGGTTTCATCCCCTAACACCGTTTTTCTGCCGATACAAAAAATCATGTTTAATAATTTGCAATGCTTTACCACATATATGAGTTTCAACGAAATCGAAAGCGGATACTTCAATGATGTTTCTCGTCAGAGGGGTAGTTACCCCTTAAGACGAATGTAATAATTTTGACATGGTAAAACATTAAATTGTAGCTTATAGAAATATTTAAAATCAGCGGATATACTTTAAACACAGAAAAAACGACCATGATAAATAAATTTATGTTGGGGGTGGTTTGCCCCCTTAAATTTGCTATGCCGCCAAAACGCAAAAACCCGTCAACTTTAATTTTATTTGCCCTTCAAAATGATACCTGTTTTATTAATTTGCATACAACCCTCTTAAGTGTGGGGTGAAAAAAGGCAAATTGAGGGGTGGTTTACCCCCTAATTTAATGTTTTCGTAATATTTTGATAGTGGATTTTTCATTGCTTTTCATTAGAAGAATTTTCGTTTTTGTTTCATTCAGATCGGTGGATTGCTTCTGGGTGAAACTGCGAAATCACCCCTCGACACGCCTTTCTTTGAGGGGCGGTTTCCCGCCTTAAATCCGTTTTTCCGCCGATAAAAAAAAATACGTGTCTCAAAGTTTTCGATGCTCTATCACATATATGAGTTTCAACAAAATCGGAGGCGGACACCTGAGGGATGTTCCTTGTGAGATATGAGCGTTGAAAGAGAAGAATCCGTTGTGTAAACGACCGGAAATTGAAACTTTAAACGCGTTTTTCTCAAAATGGCATTTCTGAAGTCGGTGACCAAGATTGCTCGAACACTAATGAACCTATCTTCTTGAAATTTTGCAGGCTTAATAAATAAAAATGTAGTCTAAATAAATAAAAATGTAGTCTTAATAAATAAAAATGTAGTCTTTAATCGGTTGATTTTTTTTTTCGAAAAAAATGGCCGTTTTATAGCCAAAAAACGGCCGTTTTTTTCGTTAAAATCGAACCATTAACTTTGACTATCCGTCATTTTGTGAAAAATGAATACTTTTTAAAATCCTTCGATTAAAGACTAGTTTATACTTATATTTGACTAAATCCATCCGCATTTTTTTTTTCAGATGATCCACTTCGCCGCAATGTTGGTCACCGCAAACCGTGTATATAAAAACATTATTTCATTGACGGCCATTTGCCACTAAACAATGTAATATTTTTCCAATAAAAACATTACTGAAAGTTCTTCAAGATGTGTTCGTTAAGATGGTATATTGATCGATTAAAAAAGTTTTGTAGTTTTCTTTAAAAAAAATCATGAAAAAGGCCTTTCATTTTGCGCTACAAGTGGGGGTAACGCCTTAAATGTGAACATTCATTGAACAGTTTACACATGGAAAATGTTAGTTATTACAAATGATTTTGTTTTGCATATGCTATAAATATAAATTGTACAAGTCTCAAGTATGATCAGTGGTATGACTAGTATGAAGCGATAGGATTACCTTAAGGGCTGTACCAGTGTGACATTTTAAGAAAATCGATTTTTTTGCCTTTTTCGACAGTTTATACTTTCAAGAATATCCTGTAAAAATTTCAAGGCCGTATCTCTAATCACTTTATCTTGCAAAAATCGATAGTTAAATCTTTGAACGCGTTTTTCTCGAAATGAGATTTTTCAAATTTGCTGACATTGTAACTCAAAGAGCAATTATCCGGTTGACTTGAAATTTGAACTGAGTACTCTTGAATATATTTACTCTACAATGACGTAGGATATTTTTCATTGGATGAGAATTGACGATCTGGCATTGAAAAAAACGACCATTTTATAGGCAAGAAAACAAACGTTTTTTTCATAACTACGCCATTTTGTTAGATTTTGATATTTTTCGAAAATCCTACGTCATTGTACAGGAAATACCTTCCCGTTTAACGACATTTTTTCCTTTTGCGGTTTCAGCTACTCAATCGGCCGGAATCATGTCAGCAGTGGAGGAACTTTTTTCTTGGCGCCTCCGAAAGTCGCGCATAAGTCGCTTGGATCTCAATATTTTTCTATCAAAAAATAACGTAATATAGGTCAAATATAGCCAAATATATTCTTAATTTTCCGAAACATTTAATTGAGTACTTTTCTTCCAAAAAATTCCCCAGTCACCCAAATTTCCAACGTTCACACTGGTACAGCCCCTTAACGAAAAGAAATCAGACTGATCAGCGTATTGTAAGGGCTGAAAAAAAATCGCGTAAATCAGCTCTTTTTCGACCCGTTACACTGTGATGATTCCTTGAAAGTGGGATCGCGATATTTCGCGAAAAATGAACGAATGAGGGAATTACTCTGACGAGATCCAGATTGCAGCCGGTGACTTTGATGGATTGATTGCCAACAGTCACCGTGTATTTGTATTCGCCAATACTGGCGTCGTTGGTGGATAAACTGTGAAGAAGAGTCGAGCGCGTGCGAGACGTGTGCTGCTGTTGTTGCAAACGATTGCTCTCGTCGGAGGCGCTACTGTTCAACGATGAACTCGATCCACCGATACCGCTCTTGTCTCCTCCACCTTGCTCTAATCGCACCGGGGATGCGTTTCGTTGTATCGTATCTTTTATTAAATCCTTCGCGTAACTGAAAGGAACAATTGAAAAATAAAAAATATATATATATATCGTGGAAAATTCATTATTCGCCAATTTACAAGAAAGCGAAACAATGTACGACTTTTGAAAGAAAAAACCGATTATTCTCGCTTCGGATGAAAAAGGAAACTCACTATATCTTGTCCTCGGAAGTTCCCGTTATTTGGACAAGTCGTTCTTTGGCTCCGGGGTTCACTGCAAAAGTTACGGTCTTACTGATTCGGACTTGAACCGTTTTTGTTTTTACTCGGAACTGCCGAGCAGTTAAACACGCATCAGACACATATTATAATGCACTTGGCAGGAATGACCAGCCGAGCCATTGTTAATTCATTATTTACAGGGTAAAGAACGAGATTGAGATTTCACAATTGCAGAAATGTTACGCTCAAAACATGCTTCGCAGCGAAGGTTTACTTTTCTCAATAAGGCCAGTTATAATTGGGACGGATCCCGTGAGACGTGTCACTCAGCCGCAGTGGACGAAAATCAAACCTAGCTTATCGCATGAAAATGTGGAAGATTAGGTCGAAGGAATTTCTGAAATTGAAGAGTCGTAAGATAGGGTTAACGGTGGGTGCAACGAGAGAAGGATCTGTCTCAGAATGACGAGCGATCTTGATTCTTTCATTGGAGCGTGTTACTCGGCTTGTAATTCATGCATTGCCATTCGAATATCGATATCAGACAGCAAGAGTTATTTGCTAGAAAAAAAAGTCACTTCAACCACACCTAGATTGTTATACTGCAATGGACTAAGGCGTTAGGCTACTGTGAAAATGACGAACGCTCGTTTCTCCCTGGAACCAACTCAAGTTGATGAGGAAGATCCAACATATGATGCAGGAATCGCAGATTCAAGGCGAACTTATGATTGCAAGCATGGAACTGCTAGTCAAACTTTAAACACGTTCCTTTCGAAACTATGTTTTAGAACGGTGTACGCGATTCCTCGACATCTTATGAACGGATTGACTCGAATTTTGGTACATTTATTCAGTGTAACAGCAGTTTAGTCTTGACCGACGTTTTTCTTCTCAACACTCTTTTTTCATTACTTATTTTATTTATTTATTTTATTACTTATTTTATTACTTATTTGATATTAACTTAGTAAGCGTAACGTAATGTTTCGTCGAAAAATCGGGAAAAAATTCATCATTTTTCTTGGATGGTTGAAACACGTTAACGGAAAAAAGCTCTTTTAAATCTCAGCCAATATTATCTATTTTAGAATTTTTTTTATTTCTTTATATTTTATATTAACTTTTTTTTATTATTATAAAATTAATCATTCACATTTAAAATATTTTAATTTTTGGAACACAAGTTTGTTATTGTACATACAAATAAATGTGTAAACGTTTTTTCAATCATCTGACTTATTCCTTCAATTTTGATTTTTTTAAAACCTTTATTTGCGGGTCCTCACAGTAGCCTAACCCCTTGAGAAAGAAATGGTGTTGAACTTTGTATTGACGGAACGCAACGAAAATTCTCCTTTTTTTTTAATTTTATCTAGTTTTGTTTTACGGAGTGTCTCCCAGTCCGGATACTGGATGAATAAGCGTATATTATTCATACGGATAGCGGCTCAGTTCACGCCGTATTTCCAGTAGACGCACATATTATTGTGATTCGTGTCAGCTAGTATTCGGACGAATAACACACGCACGCACGCACGCACGCACGCACGCACGCACGCACGCACGCACGCACGCACGCACGCACACACACACACACACACACACACACACACACACACACACACACACACACACACACACACACACACACACACACACACACACACACACAAGCACACACACACACACACAAGCACACGCACACGCATGCACGCACGCACGCACGCGCACACACACACATAACTGTCCGGATAGAATGTGTTAAATTGTTAAACAAACTATCCGGACGAATAATTTACACAATTCGTCCGAATAAAATTTTTATAATTTTGTTTGGATTTGTTCGTTTTGGTTTGTTTGTTTGGGTTTGTTTGGGTTTGTTTATTTGGGTGTTTGTTTGTATAGATTTGTTCGTTTGGATTTGTTTGTTTTAGTTTATCCGTTGGGTTTGATTGTTTGGAGCGATGTATAGCATGAACTGCGTGAACTGAGCCGCGATCCGGACGAATAACATACGCTTATTCGTCCGATAACCAGACGGCTAACCGCAGCGTTTGTTATAACACAAAATCTTTTTTGGTGGTTTTTGGATACAATTTTTCGATAAGGATTGTCCAAAAGTGTTTCGGTGAATTTAGTAGCCTAAATGTCCTAAAAACAATACGGTAATACGAAAAAAAAAAAAAAACGATTTCGTTGCCTTCCAACGATGCAAGCTTCAATACCATGCGAAAAAAAAACGTGTGAATACGCAATGTTCCGTCTATATCGGGAAAACGCTGATGAGAATTAGACAAAATAATAAACACGGAAAACAGAATCAGTCACGTTAATCTCGGGTAGTTGCTGATGCAGTGAGGCATGATGCAGACGAGCTGCTTGCGTTTATTGTTTGTTTTGCTTTTGTTTACGGTTTTCTTTTCCTTTTTACCTCGCTGGAAGGAGATGATCGTCTCGCTGAGCTCTTCGATCATGTGAACCCGTCTCCCCTTTATTCCCATCACTGTTTTATCGTGCAAACAATTTTAAACGATCGAAAAGATAAAGAACGAAAAACAAAAGATACGTTTCGTTTTGAGAAATATTCGCACAAACGGTTCCGAGTTACCGGCTTTTTTTTGTTTCACTTTGTATCGAATTTCCTCGAGAATCGTGGGTCGTTTATCGCACGAGAACGAAAGAAAAGAACGAATAAATACATTTTCCGTGGTTGAAGATTCGTGCGAGGTAAGATCGAAAATCCTTCTCACCTTTTCCCGAATCGCTGTTGCGAATTACAACCTCGTCCTTGCAGTAATTTTTCCCGGGAATTCGTGTGGGTTTTGCAAATTTGCCGCTGTTCTTGAGAACTTCGCCGATTCCGAGCATCGGCGGTGCTTGGGGAGACGACAATCCGAGAGGCGGAGTCGAGAGTGGCGTCGTCGGTGACTCCAGTGCGTCAGCCTGCTTGATTATTCGTACGTAACAAACAAAAAACCATTAGAAATATAGGCGAATGAAAAAACGGAAACGAGACTTGCTCTCCTTAGGGGTAAATAATGTTGGGGAAAAAAAAAGAAAAATTGCGTACATTATCGAGTGTAGACAATTTTTGGCTGTAGTAAGTGTCCATTGAGTCGTTGTGACGCCACTGTTTTGCTCTTAGCTCGATGAGTTCCAGCAAGTGTACCCTAGTCGTCAAGTCAAGTCGGTCATCCTGGCTGCCGTTTCTCATAGCTACAAAAGCCCTGTCCAGCTGATCTGTAAAAGAAAATCATTTTAAAAACTCTAAAGATAAACGCAACATATTTGCTGCAAGAAAAAATCGATCAGTCGACCGTCAATTTTTGCAAGAATCCCATAGGGGCCGTCCATATATTACGTCATCGATTTTTGCTGATTTTCGACCCCCCCCCCTACAATCATCCTATCGTCATTTCCTAATGACCTCCCCCCCCTCTCGCAAAATTGATGTCATTACCAGTTTGGCAAAATTAAAACATTTGCGGATTTGAGAAAAATTGGGTAACATTAAAACATTTTGTTATAGAATCATCTTTTATTATTTTGTACTTTGGCAATGTTTATTAATATAATAATATTATTCTTCCCTATTCTTTAGTTTTCTTTGGATAGCTCCCACATTTTGTTATAGAATCATCTTTTATTATTTTGTACTTTGGCAATTTTCATTAATATAATAATATTATTCTTCTCTATTCTTTAGTTTTCTTTGGATAGCTCCCACGGAGTTTTCACTCATTCTTGCAAATCCTGGATCACGGGTAATATCTCCGTATCCTCCCCATATTCATTTTGGCTCGATCGAACTATTTTCATAGGTACGCTGTTATTTGAAGTTCTCGAATATAATGTAGACAAACCTTATGTAATAAATAAATAAATAATGAGTTCAATAATTAATACCATTAGGTACTTGCAAAATATTTTTCATCACTCATGCGGGGAAACCACTCTAGTTGTACAATATACTATTGTACATTTTGAAGTAACTGGTATCACAAGAATGACGTCAATTTCGAAACGCCCCCCCCCCCCCCCCCCCTCAACCATCATTTACCGTCATCCGCAGACGAACCCCCCCCCCTATTTTAAAATGACGTAATTTATGGACGGCCCCATACGACTTTACATCGCGGTGAAGATTTGTCATTTTTCAAAATACACAATTATGCAATTATAGCGATGTTGAACGAGTTCTCGCAGTTTTTTCGTACCAATTAATGCTTTATTTCAAAAAAAGAATTTCTAACGCTTTCAAACGTTTGAAATTGTCGTTTGATTACGGGGTTAGGCCACAGTAACGGGTATGAAATCATGAGCGAATTTTTTTCGTATGAAAAAGTGATTCACTCATAAAATTAATTACACATCTATTTAGTATGAATATCAAGCTGTTAGAAAATATATTGTTTTTTTTCCGATGTACAAAATGGCCGACTACTTGAAACTTCTCGAAACAGCTTTTTTCCAATTGGCGTGACAAATAACTTCAACGATTTTCACTCGATTTACTTCCAATTTAAAAGTTATGTTCCTAATTGTATTTCGCAGAGAAGTACGTGCGGAATTTCTGATTAATCGAAAACTTTTCATTTTGTGAGCAGTTTATAAGCAGTTATAACGAATTTTTTCACGGAAAATTAATTTCTTAAGTTCAAATACCTACAACTTTTGAATAAAACAATATTTTTTTAATTCCGTACGTACTTCTCTAGGTATTCTAATGTAGATTGACGAGAATTTTTGTTTTTTGTTCTAGGTCAAAGATTGTGGATGCTAAATGTCAGGCCGCGGAGCGCCTAAAAAGAAAAGATAACAAAAGAAAATACTATTAGTCTGCCATCGAAAAAAAATCTAACAGCTTGATATTCATACTAAATACGTAATTAATGTTATGAGTGAATCACTTTTTCATACGAAAAAAATGGTTAAATTCGCACATGATTTTATACCCGTTACTGTGGCCTAACGCCTTAAGGGGAGGGTAGAGGTTTGCACTTTTGAAAAATCGATTTTTTTTGTTTGTCTTTTCTTAATGTTAAACATTTCAAGAACATAATCCCAAAATTTCAAGTCAATCAGAGCAAAACTCTCGAAGTTATTGACTATTAAGTCCCGCTCCTCTAACACTGTCTAAACTTCACATCCTCTAAGACTTCTCTAAACTTCACATGCGTTTTTCTCGAAACCACTTTTTCAAAGTCCGTGTTCACTGCCATTTGAAAACTACATGACCGATTTATTTTAAACTTGGTATACACTTTCTACATATAAAATACCTCCCCCCAACGGTTAGTTTGAGATTTTTTTTACATTGAGGGGGTTTTCCACCCCCAAAATGGCGGAATTTTTCGTGAAAAATAGCACTTTTCATTTTACATGACCACCAAAAATTTTAAAATGAAAAAAAAAATTATCTAAGACCGTTGGGAGGAGGATTTGATGATACTTTGACTAAATTTTAATGGATTTCAGATAATTTCTAGCTGAGATACAGTGAACACCGCAAATCGTGTTTTTCCAAAGGCGTTCTTGGAAAAGCCTTGTCACCGGCTTGTTTGTGGATATTTTCACGTACAAATTTCACGGAATGTTCTTGAAATGACACTTAACAATGTCCAAAAGGTTTCAATAAATTTTCTCTATCCATATAGATGAAAAAAATTCGCAAAAAGTTTTTTTTCACGCTGAAACCCCTACCCTCCCGTTAACTCAATGATTCTGGAAGTTCAGCTAGCGTCTGACATGAGTCTTCACGAACTAGTCTCTAATTCAACACGCCAAGATCATTATTTTTAAAGCGTCTAAACCAATCTCTGCATACTGTTTCCGACCTAGCATGGTCGCTGTAAGTCTTCACAAGAATTCTTTGTGCTTCAGCTGGATTTTTTTTTTACAAAGCCGTGCAGCAAAAATTCCCCGCAAATAATCTTTCACATGTTTAACAGTATGAAAAAAAAGTTGTTTAAACTTTGGCGAAATGGCATACATTGCGTTACCAGCTTAAGCTACACGCACACAGTGCTGGTAAAGCGATCCGTTGGAAAACAGCGAGAACTTATTGAACGTCCTGATCCGATTGACGATACGTTTATTTTTCATTCGAGGTTTTCTATGGACACAAGAGCAGTTTACCTTTGTATATCGCTTCGACTTGGAGCGCATGAGGTTTGAGAGTGTTGCACATCGTTATTATGTTCATCTGTAGTGACTGATCGTGAAAACCGTTTGTCAGATGCACGGTTACGTTGTCGATGAGCGACACAAGTTCGTCCACTGTGACGCAAAAGAAAATAAAACATGAAAGAATAGCGCAGGAAGATCCCTCCTTGGAATACTACGAAGTGTCAAAATTTACTGGTTTTTATCCACCCGTCATTGGTAGAGTGACGCTGGCTCAGCTTTGGTGGCCTCGGCTTTTCGACCTTCTTGATTGTCCTGAGCCTCGTTAGTTGGGTGGTGGCCATTATTGTATCCTGTTCCGCACAAAACAAACGAGTATTCGAATACCGTAGAATTACCGATCGCCGTTACTCCGTACACAGCATAGCAACGGTTTAGCGAAAAGAACACACGGACGATGTTTCCGTCGAATCTGATGACAGACTCGAAATTAAATAAAGCAAGCAGAGAAACGGGTAATGTACAAATACTGCCTCCGGTGAACAAATATCGATAAAGCCAAGTTAAACGAGAAGTTTGTTGACCGAAAAAGAACCAAGAGTGCTCTCACTTATAACGGTGTGTGTGTACTGGAAACGAGGCTTTTTTATGCCGATTCTTGGCAAGAGATATTTTAATCGATGCGACAACAATGCTTCTTTCCGCCGCGTCTTTGCGAGAAGCGATATTTCAATTGGCGAGAAAACAAGGCTATATTCCACCAACTCTTTGCAGGAAGAGACATTTGAATCGTCGGAAAAACAAGCATTGTTCCGAAAATTCACGAATCCCAAAGGTTCGTCGCGATACGTCGTGAAAACTCGACAAATTTGCAGCACGGAGGTACGATTTAAAAATAACTCTCCATAAGGAACAAAAAAAGGGTTCACGCGCGAACTTTTCTACGAACTTGCCCTCGAAAGCGTAAGAAAAAAGACCCTTACGTGAAATGAACTAAAAAATCCTCCGAACGAGTTTTTCGTTGGAAAAATAAGTGACGACAGATTTGTCGCGTGGGCTATGAGGAAGTGAATAAAAAATAAGACAAAAAAAAACTACGAAGATAAATCGCGTTCGAGCGATTGCGGCCTTTCGAAAAATCGGACACGATCAGGGTTATGTTAAAAATAATTTATGTACATACGGAAACCATGTGAGAGACCGTGGGTATTGTCGCGAAGCGAGAGAGCCGAACTTGTGGCGGGGAAAAATTTGGTATCTGTATAAACTCGGCGAGACGGAACGACGGTAAAAGAGAAAAAGAGAGAGAGAGAAAGAGAGAGACAGAGAGAGAGGAAGAGGGAAAGAGCGATGAGAGTGGGAGCGAAGAGAGAGTCGAGGCTGAAAGGAAAGTGGGAGGAAGTCGACAAAGTGAGGCAAAAAAAAGAAGAGCGCGAGTGAGAGAGAGAGAGACGGACGAATGTTTCTGAAAGTGGACATAACTTGGCATAGAAACACAGCAGAGAGACGGATATAGAGACCACAAAGACCATTTTTTCTTTGCTTCCTTTTTTTTAACCAAGTCCCGCAAATACAAATGACGTAAATTTATTTAACCGTTTACTAAAATAACATCGTTCACAATTAATAAACCGCACGTAATTAACATTGCTCGCACACATACGTACAACGGGCATATAAATATACGGATGAATCAGTATGTTGAAAGTGTTTTTCGCGAAATGTCAAAAAGTTTTCGAGAGGATGGCCACGGCCTTGTCAGCTTGGCGAAACTTGATTCTCATTACGTCGAGATTATCGTTGCATTTTAAAGAACATTTCCGTACTTACAATTGTGAAAAAAACTTACTTTGGCAGCCGTGCCACAGGTGCAACGATAGGTAGAATCGTTGTGGTATTTCTCGTCGTTGACGTCGTCGTCGTCGCGTCGTGTTGTTCGTCTTGTCGATACGATGTGTCGTGGTGTGCGTATGGGGGGGGGGGAGCTATTGCCGCTACGTGCGGCGCGAAGTTGCCCGATTATTGCTGAACAAAGAATCAGGCTGGCGGCGCGCAGAAAGTCACTAAAAACATCGCCTATTTTGGGTCTTGGAAAAACGTAACGCTAGTGTAGCAGCGCGAACAATTGAACGATTCACCTGCGTACTTTTGATTCTTAAGGGGTTAGGCTACTGTGACGACCCGAAAATCAGAGTTATTGGAAAAAATTATTTTGAAGCAATAAGATGATTGTAGAATCATTTGGACAGTTGTTTGTATGTACATTAAGGGATAACACCAATCTAGGATTTTGGGAAAATCGATTTTTTGGCTTAAAAAATACTTTGGCGTCATAAAAACAATATGCAAATGATCCTGTAGCGATTTTTTTTTAGGTTCAATTATCGATTTTGCCGTAGTGCCTCGGACTTCTTTCAGGCACTTTCAGGTACAACTTTAAACGCGTTTTTCTCGAAACCACTTTTTTCAAACTTGGAGAACGGATTACGCGAACACCTTTGCATGGATCGATTTGAAATGTTGATAGTAGCTTCACAATTACATTCTCTATGGGAGTACGTAGCCATTTTTTGATTAAATGTAAACTTTTTGTTTTATAAACAATTTAGTGCTCATTTTTGGGCAAAAAATCGATTTATTCCTTTCAAAGTGCGCCATTTTATCAAAATTTGATTAAAAAAATTCCCTACGTAGTCCCATAGCTAATAATACGTAGATTATAATTTTTTTGGTTTTTGTTCCAGGCCTTATACTTTACGAGAAAACCGTCCTCCCGTGAAGCTATTTGTAAATAACACGTTTATCAAGATGGACTCTGTCGCCGCCATTTTGTATGAAAACTATAATTAATTTCTTTTTATACTTCAATATGTGTTAAATAAACCGTCTCAAAAGAAATTCTATTCCTTTTTTCATACTGCCAAAATAAATTATCAAAGTTAGGCCTTATTTTCTGCCGCTCGAGTGGCGTTATCCCTTAACAAAGTTGTGTACCAGAGTTCATTAAAAAACATGAATAATTAAAGAAGTTGTGAACAATCTCGTGAATATCCTCGAAACGTGAGAGGCTCCGCAGTGTACTTGATGTGGATCAGTGATTGGCATAACTAAATCAAATTGTAATCTGATTAATAATCTGGTTCCAAAGTAATTGAATTACAGAGTAATATCATTGAACTGCATTTCATTGCATTGTAATTAAATTACTCAGTGCATATCATGCAATCTGTTATAATGTATTTAATTACAAAGTAATCTGATTATAATGTATTCAAATACTTTTTAATCTAATTACGTTATTATTTATGGCTTAATGTAGACGAAAATATCATCTTAACCTCTAAAGTTGGATCCAGCGTGGTTTATACGCGACTATCAACTCTAGAACCACACAACTTTCGTGCCTGGTAGATATGCGAACCGCGCACACTACTGTAATGTGCAATTACACGCATTGCCACATGTAAGGTCCACTCGTGCTCGTGAATTGCAAGAACCGTGACTCGGATGTTTGTAACACGCACAAATACATTATTTGAATTAATATGTAATCGATTAATTTGTATCAGATTCGCTTTCCATTAAATTACACAGTAATTAATTACACTTGGTATTTGTGGTAACTAGTTACTTCAGTAATCTGTTACAAAGTAATAGATTTATCAATTACGGTAGTAATTGTCATTGTTAATTGTTAATTTAATTACTTTTTGCCCATCTCTGGCGTGGGTCACCCGGTTGATGAGAAAAAACGAGTTTTTTTTCTTCAGAAGATTGAAACAATCCAGTTCAGTCAAATTACGGTTTATGAATTTTTTTCAATGGACCTCAGTGCGTACGAGGTATAGATGTATTCTGTAGATGCGTACGAGGTATAGATGTATTCTGTAGATGCTATTTTTTTCATAAAATGTATAATTGAAGGGCAAAATTATGCATTTTTATACTCTTATTGCGTAAATAAGAAAAACTTTTGTGTTATTACCAACTTTAAAAAGTATAAAATGATCGATGTTTATTATGGAAAAAAACTGCGTAACCGAATGTTTCGTATAACTCAGAATTAAGTTTTGTGTAATTTATAATTATGCCTATTTATATTAATGTCACGAGATTATTTATTACTACCATTAATTGATATTAAGTGTTGCCGAAATATGGCAACTTCGCGGATATTGAGGTTGGCAACAATGCTCTTCATTTGCCAGCCACCATTCGTACTTTTTTATCAAACTTCGATGGTTCAATATTCAATATGCATGGTTTACGATAGGCAAGATAGGGGCCTTTTTTAATCTAAATGTTTACAAAGGTTTAGTTCGCGTTAAACCGTTGTTAGAAATAGTTTTTCTTGGTGATAAATAGCCAACAAAATTTCATCACCCGTAGCGTGAACGTCTCATCTAACCACAAATAGAATTACATACATTAAACTATTTTTTAACTCTGGTGTTTGGTGGTAAAAAAAATTCAAAAAATTCGTAAAGTCTCAGTATAGTGTAGACAAAAACATATATTAAAAAACATCAATCTTGCATTGTGGCTAATGTTCCAACCTCCTTAAAGTAGATAATAGTGGCTTTATATAATATTGAATAATATTGACCGACCTTTTTTGTCGTGTTTCAATCATTAAAAAAGATTGATTTTTTCGAATTTTCGAGGAATAATGACGGCATTATTGTTAATAAGGAATGAAAAAGAAATGTTAAGAAAAATGCGTTAAAGGGGGCATCTCTCGGGAAACTTTAAAAAAATCGTTTTTTTGCATATTGTTACAGTGTGAACTTTCAAGAATATTTTGAGACCGACCGGATCCTTAAATTCTAAAAATTGACGAAGTTACACCTATTTTAGTGGAACAGTGTGCGTCGGGTTGACCGCGATCCGTCGAGCTTGAAAGCGATTATCTCGAAACTACATATCTTGACACGGCGGGATTGATATCTTGAGTAACTTTCACACTATTGACTTGAATTTGCACATTTAGCGTTCAAACAGTTCAAAAATGCACAGGCATTTTCGGTTCACGATCGCATTTTTTAAGGTATTTCTTTCGCGGAGGGCCGTATTTTGTGGGGGCATAAGCAGGGCCTTCTGAATCGTCGGTAAATTACAATTGCGCTTAATAAAAAAATAAGTTACAATGGATTATTATACACAACGATAACCTAGAATACAAAATTTCCCGCAAATTTAGTAGTTTGACACATTTTTACATTTATTTGAAACGTCAGGGCTACAAAAATTCTTCTGCTAGTTACATTTTTCCAAGTTTTAACATTAATATTTTCTTTAAACGTTCGGTGATCCTCTGTTTTTATTGTCGTTACGAAATCTTTAGACTTTTTTACACCTGTGAGCAGTTTATATTAGACATCTAGAGTTATTTAGTGTATAAATTATTAGATAGAAATGTGGCCAGCGTGATCCGGGCTTTATTTTTGTCCACAGCGTCGAAGTCATGGAAGTTCATTTTGGGGGTGAAAATGTGGGGTGAAATTTTGAAAAATCATTTTTCATTCGTTAACTCTTTAGGAAAAATTCATACAATTTTTGTTCAAATGGGAACGTTTTAGCCTTTGAAAAAACGCGTCGATCAATATTTGATCATCCCTCTCCAATAATATCTTCACCCCGAAAAGAATGGTTGAAGTATAAAAAAAAATTGTTTATTGAATAACTCAAAAACAATCGATTTTTCGGAGATGGTTCTAATGTACGAAACGTAGAGAATAATTTTCTCTATATTTTCGTTTCTATGGACCACCCTTGAATTTCGCTTTTTCGAACCCCTCTCAGGGGTTGAAAATTCAAAATAAAGAGATACGAGTTTGGTGCTGTGGACAAAAATGTAGCTGAGAGTTTAAGCTATAAATTCTTCCACGGTGGCGATTTCGTGCGGTCAATAGTTTCCCCAGAATTTCATTTTGAATTTTCAACCCCGGAGAGGGGTTGGAAAATCAAAATTCAAGGGTGGTCCATAGAAACGAAAACATAAAGAAAATTATTCTCTACATTTCGTACATTTGAACCATACCCGAAAAATCGATTGTTCTTAAGTTATTCAATAAACAATTTTTTTGTTGTATTTTAACCATTTTTGGGGGGTGAAGATATTATCGGAGAGTGATAACCAAAGACTCGATCGACGCGTCATTTCAAAGGCTAAAACGTTCCTATTTGAACAAAAAGTGTACATATTTTTTCTAAAGAGTTATTGAATAAAAACTGATTTTTCAAAATTTCACCCCACTTTTTCACCCCCAAAATGAACTTCCACGACTTCGGCGCTATGGACAAAACTAAAGCCTGGATTTTTCTGCACATTTTGTCTCACGGCGCCGACTTCGTAGAGTTTGTAGTTTGGCATTAATACACCCCCACCCCTTTTCATCCTCTAAAAAAACCCTACACCCACATTTTTAGGCAAACTTGGATTTAGCACCCGCGGCACCTACAAAATCACCTGTCAAAAAACTAGCCTTCAAATTTTTTCCGATTACGGGGTTTTTCAGCCACAGCACGACTGTACTAATACCCCGTTACAGTTTCAGTAGCAGTTCTATCGTTGTAATCATAAGTTTACCTTCAACCCGCGATTTCTGCACCGTATTTTGGACCTCGTTCTCCAATAAGAGTTGCCTCAAGCGACGAACGATTTTTTTAAATCTTCACACTACCCCAACCCATTAACCGTTTGGCGTAGACGATATGATCTCCGAGGTAAATTAATAAAATCGAAAACTCTCAATCGCGAGAGCACTAATGCTTTATTTTACCGTCCTCAAGCTCTACGTTACTTCTTGAGCGTCGATAAGAGAAATGTCGCCGAACTCGGGGGGTACGATCCGTTTGCTGTGACGGCTCAAACGCAAGTGCAAGTGTGCGAGTCCCTCGCGCAAGCAACTCGCCGAGAGGGGGACGATGAAGGGGCAGAGCCTGGACCGCTAGCCTAGACTCTTGGGGAGAAAACGTGACGTTGGAGGGACGACTGGCCGTTCCTCGAAACTAACTAGCTTGCCCCAAGAGCCATTGCGCGAAAAACAATAAAGTATTGGAAAACAGCAACGGGGTCCAGTTCTTCTGACTCGCAATGTTTCGGGCCTCAAGTGGTCTAACGTAAACACGAATTTCAACGACTCTCCTCGAGCTCTCTCGATTGACTACTTCACGCTCGATTTCGAAAACATCGTCGCTAAAGGCGTTGAACAGAACGCCCCTTGTTTCTCGGTGACGCAAATGCCTGTAGAGAATTTACCCGTAGAGAAAGTTTACTTGTGATTTCATCGAAGTAAACTCAGGAAATATGATTCGATTTCGATTTATTTTTCTATGAAGAAAATATTAAGGCTATAGGTCGAACCCATTCGGCCGGTATGATTCGATTTCTCGCGCCTGTTCGTTGCAACGACCTCTTGCGAATGTGAGCCGCGACGTTACATGACGTCCAGAGAGTCAAAGACAAATATTTGAAAAAACGACTGAAAAAAAGAAATCACTCAAATTCTGCTCTATTTGGCGATAAAGTAACTATCGTCTCTGTTTTTCATTCAGCAATTGAAAAAAGATTTCGGTAATCGCTGCTGTTTGAATCGTATGGTTTCCCCAATTGACTTAAGGCGGGATATACATTTACGATTAAAAAATCGATTTCTTTTTTTTCTTCAAAAATATTATGCATATTCGTTTATAGCTGGAAAAAAAACAGTTTTAAAGTGGTTTTCGAGCTATTTTCGAGGGGAGTGTCCGAGCGCTGGAGAGCCCTTCGGCCACGCCGATAGACACAGTACCAGCTACACAAAATACCGTCCAGAAATTTGATCCTGTAGTAAAAACCGTTCCCGACGAGGATCACGCAACCCACAGACTCAAGAAGCCTCCACGCTTCTGCAAATTCACTCGTGCATTCGTTTCCTTGCGGGGACCGAAAACTTCAAAAAAGTTTTTCTCAAAACCATGTTTTTAAAATCGGCACGCAGCAGAACTCGAACAATGTTCGTCCAATCGACTTGAAATTTTAACTGTAGATTTGAGAACCAGCTTTTTGAGAATCCGCCATTTTGTGAAAAATTATTATTTTGCTTATTCCTTCGATCAATCACAAGATAATCCATTATATTGACGAAATATTTTTGGTTTTTTCATTTTAGATGATCCAGTCCAGAGATATCGTGCTCACCGAAAAACGCCTTTTTTAGAAGTGCTCCCGGAGATCAGCTATAGCAGCTTTCAAAATAATTATTTTTACAAATAAAATATATTAAAATACAGTTAAAAGTTACCATAATAGATGTACAAATTTATACGTTAATAGATGCAAAGGGCTTCTCAAGAAAAATTCTTGAAAAATCGATTGGGCCTCCCGACTGTATATAACCCCTTAAATCGTCCTTGCGGTCCGCAGATATTTAACCCTAGAAGTCTAAACCGGGGTAGATATCTACCCCAGGTTTTTGTTTGTAAAATGACGTTTTGGCCGTTTTTTAGCACTTTCAGGTATTTAAAACGATTTTTTACAGATTAAACTTTAATGAAATTGATTTACGCTTTACCATTCTCTTCTGTTTGAAAAAACGAAGAGATCCATGTACTTACGAGTCTCATTACTGCTTTCAGAACGATTTTACGAACAAGAAACGATTTTACCTCAGTTTGCAGTTTAAAGGTAGACAAAATGAGTTTGTAGATCTAGGGTTAAGGGGTCACCCCCGGTTGCAAAAGTCGAAAAATCACTTTCTTCCAAACCAATATATTTTGACAGTATATCATCTTGTAAATGTACCCTGAAAATTTCAAGGTGATCGAATCAAAATTGACAGATCTATGAGCTGTTATGTTGACGCTCGACGGAACGCTCGGATTGTCCTTCGAAACTTGAAACGCTTTTTTCTCGAAAGGACGTTTTCAAAGTGGGTGAGCAAAATATCTCAAAAACTACTGTATCGGTCTTTCTGGAATTCTTAGGGCTTTTTCTAGATGTAAAAATATAGTATTTGATCGAAGGGTTTTTTTTTCCGATGTACACTACCGGTTAAACGTTTTCGAACACTGCAAATAATTGCAAAACCTTCGCTCACTATGGATAATTGCAAAATTGTATTAGAAAAATATTATTCATTATATAGAGCTGTATAGTATCTTCGTAAAATAAAAAAATTAATGAATTATATTCCTCTAACATCATTTGGCAATTATCCAGTGATCGAAAGTTGTGCAATTATCTGAAGTGCTCCAAAACTTTTGGTCGGCAGTGTATATTTACGATTTGATGAACGAGAAATGCCAATTTTTTTCGCAAAAATCACGACTTACTCTGACCGCACGCCATATTCTTTTAATTTGGATACTTCAAAAATTCCTTCGATTAACCATAAGATCAGCTAATATGCTAACGAAATCTTTTTCATTTTTTTATATCAAGGGGTCTTCTCACTTTAGACGCTAAAAAAGGCTATTCCCATGAATTTTTTCATAGGTTTATATTATAGATATTGATATTGATATAAAAGTTGTTACATTTTTTTTAAAATTTATTTAAGTCACTATTTATAGATGAAAATTGTAGTTAAAAAATGTCCTCAAAAATGTAGGTCTGCGCTGTTGATGAAATTTCGGAAATGGATCATCCGAAACAAAAAATCAAACGATTTTAGATTCAGTATGGTAATGGCTACCATACTGAATGACGCATGTCATACGATTTTTTATATATGCAAAAATAACAAAATGGGGGGATTTTTCGAATCAACAAAGAAAACGTCTTTTTTCACTGTTCTTGGCAAAAAAAGTTAATATCAAATTTTTTAAAAATCTATACGGGTATCGAATTTCGCGACTCTATTCCACATCATACCCGACGAAGTACTCCTGTACCCTGGTTTATTGGGGGCCCGTTTTTCCTATGCGACAAAATCCAAAATAAATTTCAAAACGGAATGCCTTGAATGTGAAGACAAGGCATGGCCGTTCGAACGAACAAACGGACCCAAAGACATAATAAAAATCCCCGCGCGTTCGGAAACTTCGTGTCACGTAAGAGTCGAAAACCGCACGTTAAAGGAAGGGTATATCCCGCCTTTAAAAATCCGTGAGGGTGTCTACGCTGGCGACTGCCTGGTAACGAACATCCACGGAAAGGCTCATTTTAGTACAGTCGTGCTGTATATTGGAATCGAAAAAAATTAAAAGAAGGCTAGTTTTTTGACAGGTGATTTTGTAGGTGCCACGGGTGCTAAAATCAAGTTTGCCTAAAAATCGTGGGGTAGGGTTTTTTTAGGGGATGAGGTGGATTAATGCCAAACTACAACCCCCACGAGGTCGGCGCCGGGAGACAAAGTGTTCAGAAAAATCCGGGTTTTATTTTTGTCCATAGCGCCGAAGTCGTGGAAGTTCATTTTGGGGGTGAAAAAGTGGGGTGAAATTTTGAAAAATCACTTTTCATTCGATAACTCTTTAATACAAATTCATACAATTTTCGTTCAAATGGAAACGTTGTAGCCCTTGAAAAGACGCGTCGATCGAGTATTCGATCAACCCTCTCCAATAATATCTTCACCCCCAAAAGAATTGTTGAAGAATTAACAAAAAAATTGTTTATTGAATAACTCAAAAACAATCGATTTTTCGGGGATGGATCAAATGTACGAAATGTAGAGAATAATTTTCTCTATATTTTCGTTCCTATGCACAACTTTTGAATTTTGCTTTTTCAAACCCTTCTCAGGGGTTGAAAAGTCAAAATGAAATTCTGGGAAAACTATTGACCGAAACTAAAGAGATACGAGTTTGGCGCTTTGGACAAAAATGTAGCTGATGGTTCAAACTACAAATTCTTCCACGGCGGTGAATTCGTGCCGTCAATAGTTTTCCCAGAATTTCAGTTTGAATGTTCAACCCCTTGAGAGGGGTTGGAAAATCAAAATTCAAGGGTGGTCCATAGCAAAGAAAATACGGAGAAAATTATTCTCTACATTTCGTACATTTGAACCATACTCGAAAAACCGATTGTGTTTGAGCTATAAAATAAACTATTTTTTTTTGTTTTTTAACCATTTTTTGGGGGTGAAGATATCGGAGAGTGATGGCCGAATACTCGATCGACGCGTCTTTTCAAGGGCTACAACGTTTCCATTTGAACAAAAAACGTACGATTTTTTTCTAAAGATTTATTGAATTAAAACCGATTTTTCAAAATTTCACCCCACTTTTTCACCCTCAAAATGAACTTCCACGATTTCGGCGCTGTGGACAAAACTAAAGCCCGGATTTTTCTGAACATTTTGTCTCACGGCGCCGACCTCGTAGGGGTTGTAGTTTAGCATTAATCCACCCCCGTCTCCTTTTATCCCCTAAAAAAGAACCCTACACCCCGATTTTTAGGCGAACTTGGATTTAGCACCCGCGGCACCTACAAAATCACCTGTCAAAAAACTAGCCTTCTTCTAATTTTCTCCGATTCCGGGTTTTTTCAGCGACAGCACGACTGTACTATTTGAATGTTTTCAATGCCACAAACGACGCCGTAAGACTGTTCGTGCCGGTCGTAAAACTACAGGAATTCGACATCGTGGAAAATCAATCCAAACAAAAACAAAAGCCAGATTGCAAAACAATCTGCGATTCCAATCCAGTTTCTCGCGACGCTACTCCAATTTTTCGCGACCATCCTAATCCAAAATCAGATTGCATGAGAATCTCCAATGCTAATCCTAATTCGGACATAGATTGCATGACAACTACGCCGGTCCAGAGCCCAGTAATGGCCAATAAAAAAAAATCGACAAGACACGTCGAAATAAAACCTTGCCAACGCCCTAACGAGAGCGACGATCAAGGAAATCAAAACCAAAACAAAACCAAAACGAAAAAACCAAAACAAAATCAAATCAAAACCAAAACGAAAAGGTAAGGTTGCTTACATTGGTGGTGATTGACGAACGGTCGGGCGCGTGAGTGGTTTGTTGTCGCTCGAGTTACAAGGGCCTTCGCTCTTGGGCCGGAGTTTTCGCTAGGGTAATCGCTGGTAAGACGCTCGGAAGATTTTACGCTGGTCGTGTGTATCCTCGATCTGTTTACCCGAGTAATGAAGACTGTTGGTATATGGATCGATAGAAGACCGATTCACATGAGAGTTAATTGGAGGTATTCCTTATGCTACTGGATTACGACTTTTTAAAAGAACTCGATTGAACGGTAGTTGACGGGAGACTGAGCTCTGAATATAATGGACGTTGTCGAGAGACTGACTCGACTTTTTTGCACACTGGTCCTTGTCGGTTCGCATGCGAATTTTTAAAGTGAGTGGGAGGTAATCTTCGGTTGCTCTTCTTAGAAAATAATGGCGCTGGTGGAAGGGGCCAATTCGCTTTGTTAACAGAACGTGCATGAGGTGTGTAGCCGAAATTCGCGTTAAGTCGTTCGCGATAGCGCGGCGACCGTTTGATTCAGACGGCCCGGATGTCTTGATGCTCCGCTCTGGTTACCGGGTCGAATAATGCAGGCTTCTTTTTGTATCCATGCGGATAGCCAGCGTAAAGTTTGGAGTCAGTTCCTGTTTGATTTTTCGAGCTGCGGCATTTCGTAGAATTTTTGCTCTGGCCCATATTCTTGTTGAAAGTTGAGAGTGTCGGTCGATCTCGACCTCTGTGTTACTCGAGAGGGTACTTAGATTGTTTGGACATCTTGCCGAAGCGTATGCGCCTAATCTCGTTCTTCGTAAAACCTCATCAAGACAAAGATCTTTGGTCATAGCGTGTCGCACGCGTTCTCTAGCGACGTGACACTTCTAATGAATATGTGGTTAAAATTTCATAAGGATCGGCTCAGTAGTTTCAAAGATTTTATCAACAAGCCCTCGAAAAACGTTTCGAGAAAAACGCGTTCAAAGTTTGTTTGGGTTACATTAAAAAATTTCAATACATTCAATTATTAATACAAATAAATAAATAAATGATGGACTACACTAAAAACATTTTTAAAAAATTTAATGTATTTCGAAAGTGTATTTATCAAATGTAACAACTTTTATATGAATATCTATGATATACCTATCAAAAAAATTCATGAAAATACCCTTTTTAGCGTATAAAGTGAAAAGACCCCTTAAATAACCCGGTTCAGAAGGGCATTGCTCACAGCAAAATACTTTTTCGGGCGGTGCTTCCCGAGCATCGGCTGTAAATTGATTATAATAAAATATTTTTACACAAAAACATTACAGAAGATTCTTCAGATGATACTTGCCAAATACCTAATTTTTGTAGAAATTTATGATCACGATTTTCTATAAGAAAAATGAGCTTTTTTCACCTGTTACAACTAAGCATGATCTATTAAAGAATTTTTGTTCATTCAATATAAGTTCTAAGCTTTGTCCTTATAAACCATTTTTTTAAACATACTTGCGTAACAAAAATTATCGAACGATGTCGAGAAGACCTTTGCATGAAAAAGTTCAATTGTTCGCTGGCACATGCTCTAAACTTCCAAACCTGCTGATACTAAGCGTTGTTTTACGTACTTCAAATATAAATTTTAGGGTGAAAATGAAGAAATTCGTAAATTGAATAAATAACGACAACCCCAAAGGATTGGAGCCCTGCAAATGGAAAAATCGTCAATTATATCAATAGGAACACATATCAATGACATTGAAAACATTTTATTCAGTCAGTAAGAAGCCTTCTACATAATAGCAATAATAATAATGGTAATAATAATAATTCATTCATGATAACCATTTGTAATCTACAGGTAGACTCTCTTCATCGCGCACTGACCTGCCACAGTTTCAACTTATAAAAAAAAAATTTCAGTGAACGAACAAACTCATAAAATTGTTTTATATCCTTTTCGGAGTATCCACGTATACATATATATACATATATGTATATATGTACCTCCCCAACGTAGTCGATAAATTATTCCCTACTTAGTCAGTTTTCAATTGCTGCAAAGATATCGTGGTAGCTCGGCAGCACATTTGGATTTGTAGGACAAGTTTTGTAATTTCTCGTTTTATCGTCCTCTCTCGTTTTCCCTCGCGTTTTCTTTCCCTTCGTCTCTTCGTCCGATTGCTTCCGGCTCTGTTTACATCGTTTTACGTAACGCATTCGTATAATTCGTATGGAACGGTATTTCTTGTTTCGGAGTCCCACAGTGATAATAGCGGCTAGGAATAATCACGAACGAACGTAGACACCAGCTAATCGATCATGGTAGCTTTTTTCTTTCTTTTCTTTTGGCACAATACAGTAGTATAATCAACTAGTAGTTTCGGAGCTGTAAACTATACATTCTCTCGTTCATATATATCTTTGATATAGTTATTATTTTTTTTTTTATAAATCAAACGATGCAAACAAGTCTTATGGTCAGGCCTCGTTACAGTTTCGCCGATAATAGTCTATTGTTTTTGAGGTAGTGAATTCAATGTAATCCTATTATTCTTGATGCTAATATGCTGTTTTGCAGATATGTGTGTGTTTCAATGAATATTACTTTTTACGCCCTTATTCTTTTCCAATTCACGCTTCGTTTCTTCGTCCCTGCCTAACTCTGTCTCTCTCTCTCTCTCTGTCTGTCTCTTTCTGTACCTCGTTTAGCTACAAGTCCAATGCATCGAAAATATACTCGTAAAATGCAATTCATTCCTTCGTGAAAAAAAAACCAATACAGACGCAGCTAATGTACACGGTATTTTAATAAAAACTTTTCACGCGCTTAAAGGACGCAATATTTTTCTTCATCTTCTTCGTTATCTTCGTCTCAATCTTTGTGGAACAATACAATCCTGTTGTAAAATATCTCATTGTTACGTCGCGCACACTCTTCGCGGGTGCTAATACGAAAGAACCCTGTCCATTGGAAAAAGGAATTTGGACTCGTAGTTTTGCATTAGTCTCATTGTAGAGGGCGTCAAAAAATTATTATCGTCTAGGCAAGAAGTCCAAGGGTACGCGCGTCCGCTAGCCCGTCGTCATTGTTTGCTTTTATTTTCTGCGTTTTTCTTCAGCTTCAGCCGGGAGAAGGGAATTAGAAACGTGTGCGAAAACTTCGGCGACAAAGTTTATTGGCTTTTCCGGGCTTTATCCCCCGGCTTGAGGGAGCTCACGCGCACACACATACACGCAACTTCGTTTGCCGAAACGGCCGAGAGACCATCCGCTGCTGACAGTTTTAGGCTCATGCCTAGCACTTGTAAATAATGCCCGGCAATTGTGCTATTTTTTTTTCTCGTAGTCTCATTCGTTCTTTTTTTCTTCTTCTCATTTCAATTTTTTTCCCCCACTACTCTTCGAAGAATTCTTGTTTTTCTTCTTGTTTTTTTTTTTATCACATTTTAATCGTCTTTCACAGATCGGAAAGAACGAGACTCGTGTGACATCGCGACCGCACAACCATCGGGCTCAATCGGTGAACACTTCTGTAAAAAATATAAATTCTATATGGATGTTTTGAGCCTTCAGGCGCGAACAAGAAACAAAGTGTACTTTGCAAATCTCGCGAATCTCTCCCGAAAGAACGCGTCTGCGTTTGTTTTCTCATTGTTTCGGTTGCTCGTTTTTTTTTGTTGCTCTTCGACGTTGCCTTTACCGTTATAAATATTTTGCAGAGGAGTTTACGGGGGATCGTTTTTTTTTCTTATCATTCACTTCGTTTTAGTTCTTTGCAATCTGTTCTGCACACTACGAGGATTCCAAAAAATGATGCTTCACGGTATAATTGCTAACTCGTTGACTTTGTTCGGCAATATCGAAGCTCGCTCTCGTGTTCGCGTTCGTGCAATTTGTTTCTAGATGTCGACACGTTTCTCGTTCCCAAGAAAACCAAAGAGCTTTCGAACACAAAATAGTACTTGAGTAATCGATTTTTTTCATCTTCATTTTTGCTTCTTCGCTTCAATTTTGAATTTTGACACGTCCACGTTATCCTTATATTACCATCAATATAAACAATGGAGCTTTTTTTCGTCTCGTCATAATGGGAAAACAACGATTATAAAGAGGCGAGCGTGCGCGAGAGCGAGTCGCGCGCGCTCGAAAATAAAAAAACTTAACGCAAGATATATCATAAATGAACGACACCGAAATGCAATAGCCTCAACATTTCACCAGGAATGGAAAAATCCACAGAACATAAGAATACGAGTGTAATTCGTAAAACTATCACCTACAATTATTTTGTTTTTTTTTCTTTTCTTTTCTTTCTATTCTACAAACAGCGAGAAAAATCCTAAGACATGCGGTTGCCAAAAATGAATTTCTGACCATTTTAGAAGTTTTAAACTTCGTGTAACTTCGAAACGCTAATTTTTCTTTATTTTATTTATGTATTTTTAAATTACTTTTTTCTGTTGTATCGAGTACGAGCTTCCGGGTTTTTTTTTGCGGTGTGTATTTTTCGTTTTGAGTCTGAATGTCTTGTGATTTTTACGCTCCCGTAACAATTAATCCAATATCATCCTCTTTCCCGCTAAAATGTTATCAGTTTTTTTTATTTATCTTCTTCTTTCTTTCATCCTAAAACTGGAGTTTATCTCAAAATAAAGCGAACGAATCCGCTTTCATTATTATTCTTATGCTTTAAGATCTTGGCGCGGGAGTTTACTTAGTTTTCTTCTTCTTTTGTTTGTTTAATTTGTGCTCCCAATTCGGACGCAACACTTTTCTCGCAGTCAAAGGCAAGCTCGCGACAAATTCCCTACGCGTTCCCAATATTCATTATCGGTAATTATCGATTTTTTTTTTTTTTCTATAATCTCAGCCTCTTTTCCCACCCTTATCCCCGTTTTTTCTTTCGCTTCGTTTTTTTTCTCATTATTTCAAGTTTCATGATTGTTCGCCAACTGTTACCGGCTTCGTAGTTGAAAAATTGGTTTCAGACGACGGTTGAAGATTAAAACCATTAGTAACTATAGTTATCAATTACGACGACCATTATGATGTCTTATACAATAATAAATTACCTCGACGGTATTATTTTTTTTTGCTTCGTCCTGGACAGCTGTGTACGTTAAATACTAAATTTTTATCCGTTAATTATCGTAACTTAGCAACGAGAGTATTTACCGGTTCACGGTGTCCAAATACGTGTTTTTTTTTCTTCATTTTTTTCCGAGAATTTTTACCTTATCAATTAACTGGTGTGGAAATCCTCAAGCTCGACGAGTCGGAGGGCCAAAAAAAACTTGCCACGTCTCGTTTAGTGGTGTCGTTTCTTCTTGAAACCTGAAGAAATAATATTTTACGTGCAATATATTCAGCAGTTATACAACATTTTGCAGAATGCATTTGATTTGTAGTACAGTCGTGCTGTCGTTGAAAAACCCCGAAATCGGAGAAAATTAGAAGAAAACTAGTTTTTTGACAGGTGATTTTGTAGGTGCCGCGGGTGCTAAATCCAAGTTTGTCTAAGAATCGGGGTGTAGGGTTCTTTTTTAGGGGATGAAAAAAGATGGGGGGGGGGGGATTTTTATGAAAATGTTCATAAAAATGCGGGCTTCAGTTTTGTCCACAGCGCCGATGTCGTGGAAGTTCATTTTGAGGGTGAAAAAGAGGGGCGAAATTTTGAAAAATCGGTTTTAATTCAATAACTCTGTAGAAAAAAATCGTACGTTTTTTGTTCAAATAGGAACGTTGTAGCCCTTGAAAAGGCGCGTCGATCGAGTATTCGATCATCACTCTCCGATAATATCTTCACCCCCAAAAAATGGTTAACAAACAAAAAAAAAAATAGTTTATTGAATAACTCAAAAACAATCGGTTTTTCGAGTATGGTTCAAATGTACGAAATGTAGCGAATAATTTTCTCCATATTTTCGTTGCTATGGACCACCCTTGAATTTTGGTTTTCCAACCCCTCTCGGGGGTTGAACATTCAAAATTAAATTCTGGGAAAGCTATTGGCGGCACGAATTCGCCGCCGTGGAAGAATTTGTAGCTTGAACCCTCAGCTACATTTTTTTTCCACAGCGCCAAACTCGTATCTCTTTAGTTTCGGTCAATAATTTTCCCAGAATTTCATTTTGAATTTTCAACCCCTGAGAGGGGTTCGAAAAAGCAAAATTCAAAAGTTGTGCATAGGAACGAAAATATAGAGAAAATTATTCTCTACATTTCGTACATTTGAACCATTCCCGAAAAATCGATTGTTTTTGAGTTATTCAATAAACAATTTTTTTGTTAATCCTTCAACAATTCTTTTGGGGGTGAAGAAATTATTGGAGAGGGTTGATCTAATGCTCGATCGACGCGTCTTTTCAAGGGCTACAACGTTTCCATTTGAACAAAAATTGTATGAATTTGTCCTAAAGAGTTATCGAATGAAAACTGATTTTTCAAAATTTCACCCCACTTTTTCACCTCCAAAATGAACTTCCACGACTTCGGCGCTATGGACAAAAATAAAACCCGGATTTTTCTGAACATTTTCTCTCCCGGCGGCGACCTCGTGGGGGTTGTAGTTTGGCATTAAACCACCCCCATCCCCTAAAAAAACACTACCCCCCGATTTTTCGGCAAACTTTGTTTTAGCACCCGTGGTACCTACAAAATCAACTGTCAAAAAACTAGCCTTCTTCTAATTTTTTCCGATTCCAATATACAGCACGACTGTATTATTGTTCTCTTTGGGACGAAAAAACGTACTTTTTTTGGCCTTTCCCTTGGAAGTTTTCTTCTTTTTACCAGAGACCGCGGATGTGCCGGAAAACGTTGTGATTTCGTCGCCAAGTGTACCGAGCGTTGTTATCTGACGACTTCGATGTTTCTCTTGTTTCGTGACCGGCAAGCGCGTCATGTAATTCTCCTCGTACTCGGTCTTTCGCTTGTTCTCACGTCCCATACTGGCCTGCTTGTCGCCTATACCCTGCGTATCCTCGATCGGTGTGTCCAAATATTCCTCCCTCAGTTCGCGCAATACCGCGCCCGACACCGCACGCCTACGCGCTCGCTCGCCCGCCTTGCGCACTTTATCAGCCACCGTCTCGTCACCGTCTGCGTGCCAAACGCAAGAAATTCGTACACGAGAATAGCGAGAACGTCATTGTTTGTTATCATTATTATTGAAAATTTACGCTACTGAATTTGCGCAAGTTTTGCGGAAGTTTGCAAATTCCAGTTATGGGATCGCCAAAAAGTGAAGCGTCGGTAATGGACTCTCGGTGTGCGACTGCGGCGATCTCCCAGCAGCGTTGGCTCGCGCCAGAATTCTCATGGGTGATCGCTCAGCCGCGCACTGGCTTGCATGCTGAATACCGAGCGGCAATTTCAATGACAAGGATCATTCAAGGTAGAACGAGCGCACGCACGTGATTTCTATAGATTTTGTTGAAATTTTAACCAGACATTGTTAAGCGGAGGTAACTGAATAAACAGCGAGAAAAACAGGTAAACTTCGGGAGTTTTTATCGCAAAAACTAATGTTTTGATTAGATCCGAGTTTTTTTTATTGGAAAATATGCACATCGAGGTATGTTTAGTAATTTTTTAAAATAAATTCGTTGACTGGAAGCGATTCAAACGCGATTATCTCGAAACATAGTTTTCAAAGTCGGTGTAAGGAGTATATTCTGAGGTGTAAAAAAAAAAAAAATTCTGAAATTTTCATCCCTGTCAACGCTTTGGAAAAATGAATGTTTTTTTAATAAAAAAAATAAATAAAAATTCCGGAAACGCTTCAGTGGATGGATTCGATTTTTTTTTTTGGTACTTGTTACGATCAAATGTGTTACGAAATAAAATTATAGAACATCTTGCGAAAGATTAAGATTTAAAAAAAATAATATTCCTTGTTTTATTTTTTTGTTACTATAATCCACTTGGGGTACAATAACGAAATTTTTTTCATATAATCTTTGGGCACCTTATTAGATTATATAATTTTTTCAAAATGATCGGTTTGGTACGCCACAGTGAAAAAAAAAGAAACAGACTTGATTGATATATTTTAGTTATATATCTATATAACTAAAATATATCAATAAAGTGTGTTTCTTTTTTTTTCACTGTGGCGTACCAAGCCGATCATTTAGTCGCATATCAGACTTTATTGACATATTTTAGTTATATATCTTATAACTAAAATATATCAATAAAGTGTTTCTTTTTTTTTCACTGTGGCGTACCAAACCGATCGTTTTGAAAAAATTATATAATCTAATAAGGTGCCCAAAGATTATGTGAAAACATTTTCGCTATTGTACTCCAAATGGATTATAGTAAAAAATAATAAAACAAGGAACATTATTTTTTTCAAACCTTAATCTTTCGCAAGATGTTCTATCATTTTATTTCGTAACACGTTTGATCGGAACAAGTACCAAAAAAAAAATCAAATCGACCCACTGTACCGTATCCGGGAAAAAAAATTTCTTTTGATATTAAAAAAAAAATCATTTTTCTAAAACCATTGCGTTGACGGGCATGAAATTTTCAGATAATTTGTTTTTTTTATACCTCAGAATATACTCCAAATTTCGCTGGAAAAAATGCGGGGGCAATTTTTCCCTACTTACCCGGCTATGGCCTTTGGATACAATATTCTTCGATAGTTTTTCTCGTTCGCCACGTAGGATTTTTTAGAAATTTTCATTTTTGACGGAATTGCGACCGTTTTAATTTAACATTCGTTTTTCGTTCGCAATTTCCGACGATTTTGGATTGCATACATATTGCACAAAAAAGCAATGGTTCAATCAAATGAAAAACCCCTACGTGGCGAACGAGAAAAACTATTGAAGAATATTGTATCCAAATTTGGACAAAATCGGACAAGCCGTTTTCGAGATACGTCTGGCACCGACTTTGAAAACTGTTTCGAGATAATCGCGTTTGAATCGCTTCCAGTCAACGAATTTATTTTTGAAAAATTCTAATCATACCTCAATGTATATATTTTCCAATAAAAAAATCCGGATCCAATCGAAGCATTAGTTTTTGAGACAAAAATTCCCGAAGTTTACCTGTTTTTCTCGCCGTTTACTCAGGTACCTCCCCTTAATATCATTATGCATGTTTGAGTGAAATGTCAGAATGTCGACTATTTAGATTGGGGGATAATGGGTTTTAAAATTTCAACTTCTAACACTGCAGGGTCTGCATTGATCAAAAGTCAGGTCACATAATTCGTCGTACTATTCTATTGTGTTGATAAATTTTTTAAACAAATCATGTTTAGACAGCAAGCTAGTTAGGGCAAGAGTGAAAAAAGTTTGGATTGCCTTTACTATTCAGTTATGATAAAAACAATCAGTAAAGGCAGAATAATTCTCCGTAAAAAATAATTGTCCCATATAATAAAAAGACATATGGCAACACCGCAAAACAGTATTGTTCAATATTTCTAGCAAAAATCTGAATAGTCGACCGTTCTGAAATTTCATTCAAACATGCACAATGATATGAACAATGCCTGGTTAAAATTTGAACAAAATTTATAGAAATCAACATCGCGCGCTCGGTCTACCTTAAGTGTCTGCCTGAGATTTGTTTTCGAAACTCTTCAAAAACTGTTTTAAGGGGGGAAACCACCCCTCGAAGAAAGGCGTGCCGAGGGGTGATTTTGCAGGTTCACCCACAAGCGGTCCACCGATCTGAACGAAACGAAAACCAAAAGTCTTCTAAAGAAAAAGCGACGAAAAATCCATTATAAGAGTATTGAAAAAAATGCATTAAGGGGCGACACGCTTTTCTTTGAGAGGTCGTTTTCCCCCTTAAAAACGTTTTTCCGCGGGTGAAAAAACGTTCGTGTCTAATAGTTTTCAAGATTTGATCATATATATGAGTTTCAACAAAGTCAAAAGCGGACACTTAATGGCGGAGACCTTTAGCCGAGGAAAAATTTGCTGATTTTCATGCTTCTTTTTTTAAAAGGGAAGTTTCGTTTTTCACTTTCGAGACTTTGGGTATGTTTTATTACTACTTTTGGCTGCTACATGGTATTTTTTAATTTATAATCTTTTAAAATGGCGGACCTATAGCTAAAAAAGTAATCGACCGATACTAATGAAGTTTGGCATGAATTTTTCTAGCCATATCTAAACCATGACGCTAAATGTGTGAAAATAACTTTAAAAAACAGTATTTTTCATTGCGAAAATGTGGCCAGCTGTTTTTATAGAAAATTCAATCTTTTTGTTTCAAAGTGTACCATTCCACCGATTTGCAAAATGACTAACTTTTTCTTGGTTCACACTCGGCGTACGAGTGTTATTGAGAGAAAAATATTCATTGGTTTCAGTTTTCAGATTAATCCCACCGACGCTACGTGTCACACCGTCCGACAGCATCCGCCGCAACCCGTTTAGAATACCGTGCCATAGCTCCGCCATGTTTAAAGATTAAACGAAAAAAATTGCGTGTAACAGCCAAAAGTACTTACAAGATATACCGTAAGTCTAAAAAACGGTGAAATCTTTCCTTTTGAAACAAATCATGAAAATCAGCAATATTTTCCACGCCTAACGGTATCTCCCCCCTTAAGGCCTTAGGCCACAGTAACGGGTATAAAAACATGTGCGAATTTAACAATTTTTTTTCGTATGAAAAAGAGATTCACTCATAAAATTATTTACACATCTATTTAGTATGAATGTCAAGTTGTTAGAAAATATATATATATATTTTCGATGTATATAATGGCTGACTACTCGAAACTTTTCGAAACAACTTTTTTCCAATTGGCGCGACAAAAAACTTCAACAATTTTCACTCGATTTACTTCAAATTCAAAAGTTATGTTCCTAATTGCATTTCGCAGAGAAGTACGTACGGAATTTCTGATTAATCGAAAACTTTTCATTTTATGAGCAGTTTATGAGCAGTTATAACGAAATTTTTCACTGAAAATTCATTTCCTAAGTTCAAATACCTACAACTTTTGAATAAAACAATATTTTTTTATTTTCGTACGTACTTCTCTAGGTATTATAATGTAGAGTGACGAGAATTTTTGTTTTTTGTTCTTGGTAAAAAATTGTGGATGCTAAATGTGACGCCGCGGAGCGCCTAAAAAAAGATAACAAAAGAAAATATTAAGTCAACCATTTTGTACATGGAAAAAAAAAATGCTAACAGCTTGATATTCATACTGAATAGATGTCTAATTAATTTTACGAGTGAATCACTTTTTCATACGAAAAAAATTGTTAAATTCGCACATGATTTTATACCCGTTACTGTGGCGTAAGATCTTGAGTGATGTTCCTTGTGAGATTCCAATGGCGAAGCCAACCGAGTCTTAATGAAAATAGAGTCTCAGCTGGTGGTGTTTCGTAATTTCTGTGGGCCCTCGAGCAAATACGGCGAATAGCAAAGTGCTGCGAGTAGAACAAAAGCGGAAGGCACGTAATTGTATAAGCTCGCGGGTAACAAGATAATAATAACCGTAATGAACAGCTGCCAATTTGGGTGGAACGTAAACTCCAGATTTTCTGGACTGCTTGGATTTGCTGGCTTGATCGTCGTCGCCGTCATCGTCGGTGTCGTCCTCGCTGCCGTCGAGTTTGCCCATTAGAGCGTCAGGATTGGCTTTGAAATAGCTAGGATCGTTGTTGCCAGTGGTACCGGTGACGGCCGTCTTTACTAGTTTGTCTATTTGATACTTGAGCTTGTGATCTATCGGCCTGATTTTTTCCAGCACCGTTCTTATTTCTACGAGCCGATCTATCGACGGATCGCCCTCTATGCGCTCGCCGGAACACTTTCTCAGTACGACGTAGGTTAGATTGATTAGATAAGAGAGAAGCATGTGATACTTCATCTCGAGAAAGCTCAGACCCTTGTCCGTTGATATCTCGCCGTTTTTAACTTTCGTCAGCATATTGTCCACCAGCTGATTCACCTGAACGACGTTGGCGTTCATTTCGCCCAGCAGACGGAACGCCTGCGGCAGGTCCCTCTGCTCTATCTCGTCGATAGCCTGTGAAAACGTTACTCTTTTACGTTATATGTTTATTTTCCTCTTTACATTGTGGCTATTGATATTAACAGGGTGTACCATATGGAAGATGTATTTTTGCACGATTATTCGTAACGCGAAAAAGCTTTCGCGTCAAAAGGCGGAAATAAAATGTTTCTTTTTTCCACACTACAACGCGACTTCTGCGACGCGGTGCGAATACGTTTTTTTTTATCACGTATATAAAAGTTCCCTTCTCCTACCCTTTATCCCATCCCCCATTCAATACCGCGGACGAGCGGAAAAAATCTATAACTCTCGTAAAACTGTAAATTTCGCGAAACGACGATAATCCAACGTGACAATGAAAGAATTCGCTCGAGCGTGAAAATTCAATCGTAAATAAGCTGTCGTAACCTCTCGCGCGATTATTTCGAAGGTTCGAACATTTTTGCGGAAATTCACACGAGTCGCGAGAAAAATGTCGGCAGCCGCGATCGTACGGGAAAAAAGCGCAATAATCTGCTGCCATCTTTCCTATTTACTAATGGATGACAGTAGCGGTGTGAGAGAGAAGAAAGAATGAACGGGAAAAAAAAACAATAAAAAACTCCCTCGATAGAACTCGGGGTAGAAAAATGTTGCATTTTTTTCGTCGCACAGTCGTTACGAATGGGAACTTCGATATGCACAAATGATTCCACTGACCTGCACCATTGTTTAGAAACAAAAATTAACTCAACAAACACATATTTAAACAACGTAACTTGTAATTAAACGGGTCCCCCACGTGGGACGATATTTTCCTTTTCAGGGGGTATATTTTTTCTCTCGGAAAAGCTTGATCAAACGATCGACTGGTGCAGCGAACAACGATATTTCGCGCCACCTTCGATCATCGAGAAATCTCGAGAAATAACCTTCTAAAATACAAACTTAATTAAAGAAAATACGATAAAAAATCTTCATCCAGCGCGACAAATAACGAATTATGAAAGAGAAATGTTTTTGATTCTTCTCGAATAATTCCTAGGCAAGATGGCGCGCTTTTTTCAAACGCCCAACTTTCTTCGACAAAATGTATAACTCGATATTCGATAGTTTCCGTCCGCATTGGTACAATTTTAGTGCATCAATTACTTATTAATTTTTTTCTCCAATTGTAACAAAAGTTACAACAAATACAACAAGCGTGTACGCGGCTGTGGGTGACGTCAGGGACGAGAAATTCTCAATAGTTCCGCCGAAATGGCGCTGTTTCGTGGCGGGTAATTGGACAAGATTCAAATTCATTGCGTTCAGACGATCGGCGAACGAACGATAACTGCAATTCTCGCTGTACAAATTACCGCTCGACAAAGTTTTGCGTAATGACCAGATTGAATAATCATCGCAGTTTGCCGTTATCGCGTAAATAAGAATTGCACTTTTTTCTCATCGATAACATTTTCTTTCCTCGCATATCATCGTCGATTGGCAAACCTGATAGAATTTTATGTCACGGCGATCGCAGTTTTTTTTCCACACTTGCGTACAACTTCGCGTACAAATGCATGCGTGTGCGTAAAGCGAGTGTCACGCGCGTGTGTGGGTGTTTCGTGTGGGGAAATCGAGAATACTATCGCGACAGTCGGCGTGGCGCGCCTTCAGCCGAATTGTAACGTCACAATGGTGAGTAAAATTTTTGTTTTTTCTTTCCACGACGCCGCAAAAGGCAATTATTGCCGACTTACCGCGTGAAACTCGGTCCCTCGTTGTCAGGCTGCAAATTTATCGTCGACGTCGAGACGCAACGTCAACTGTTAGCGCACAGTGCATCGGAAAAATACACATATACTGTGCATTCCGTGCACAGTAGCACACAGCACAGTTTACAATCCAAATAAATCGTCAATAAGCGACGAAATAGTACAATTTCTCGTCCAAATTGTGCCGAAATCTCAACGTTTTCAATACCGAAAAGAAGCCGACAAATTCGTTTTCGTAACGAAAAGTAAATATTTGTGTCTTTTGGTATTATTTTTATCCCCAAATGTTCTCTCGAAGTTTCACATTCGAAATAAACGCTGTTACGTTTCCTTCGTGAAGTTAAAGAATTCGGCAGGACGATGATTTTCATGATGACTATGGCTTCGTAGAACTACTCGTCATTGTGTTACAGGCGAGGTTAAAATGGAATGGCATCATCTTGATGGTATTTTTCTTCGTCCTGGGATCGGATGCTTTTTACGTACCAGGGGTGGCACCCGGGGAATTCAAAAAGGGCCAGAGCATTGACGTCGAAGCTGTCAAAATGACGAGTACTCATACGCAACTACCGTACGAATATTACTCGCTGCCATTTTGCGTCCCGAAGAACGGTACCTTATACAAGTCGGAAAACTTTGGCGAAGTCCTGCGAGGTGACAGGTAAAAAAATTCCACTTACGTCGTGTTGTACTCTTAACGATGTGTAATTTTTTTTACCTTTGTCTGAATTTCCAACGTTCCTTCGTACACCCTTGCCCACTTTCACGATCATCTTCTATGACTAATCTCACAATACATACAATACTTTACTTATATTTACTTACAATACTTTACTTACATTTACTTACAATACTTTACTTACATTTACTTACAATACTTCACTTACATTTACTTACAATACTTTACTTACACTTACTTACAATACTTACATACACTTACTTTACAATACAATACTTTCGGCATCCGATACATCCCCTGAGAGCGTTGCTCGCAACTGTGTCCCGAATGTACTTTGCAGGAGGGCACAGGGAAAGCTGTGAAAAACCTGTGCCGATAAAGGCAGACATATTTGACCGTGTTTTGCGTTTCCACTGGAAACTCGGTTGAACTGTATGCTGAGTAATCGGTGTGCAAGCGGATACGAGACCGATTGGTCACCTACGACATGAGAGATCGTTAGAGTTGCATGCCGACTAGACAAATCAGTCTAATCGGTTTAATCAGAAACATCTCTACTCCAAAATATCTCATGTCTTAAACATTTTTCTGCCGAAACATCTGTATTCGTAAAGATCACAATGCCACAATAATTCAGTTCTTAAACATTACTCCTCTTAAGGGGTAAGGCCACAGTAGAATTTTCAAAAAATCGACTTTTTTTCCGCTAATACAGTGTTTTATCATCATAAGAATAAGTTACTATTCGATTTATAGCAAGACATTTTTTTTGCACCAACTTTGAGAGTATAACGTAAGCCCACCTCTGGCACGGCCGTAGAGTACCTAAAATTGTAAACGCGTTTTTCTCCAAACAGCTTTTTTCTAATTGGCGTGACAAATAACGTCAATAATTTTCACTTGTTTTACTTCAAATTTGAAAGTTATGTTCCTAATTGCATTTCGCAGTGACGTACCTACGGAATTTCTGATTAATCGAAAACTTTTCATTTTATGAGCAGTTTTATACGAAATTTTTCACTGAAAATTCATTCAAATACTTACAACTTTTGAATAAAACAATATTTTTTAACTTCCGTATGTACTTCTCTGGGTATTTTAATGTAGATTGACGAGAATTTTTGTTTTTTGTGCTAGGTAAAAAATTGTTGATGCTAAATGTCACACCATGGAGCGCCTAAAAAACATAAAAGAAAATATTAGTAGTCTGCAATTTTGTACATCGAAAAAAAAATTCTAACAGCTTGATATTCATACTAAATAGATGTGTAATTAATTTTATGAGTGAATCACTTTTTCGTATCAAAAATTGTTAAATTTGCACATGATTTTGTACCCGTTACTGTGGGCTAAGTCCTTGAATATCTCCATTCTACAATCTTTCGTATCAGAAACTTTTCCATTCTCAAATATCTGTATTCTTCAAAATTCCTGGTGACATCCAAAACATTTGTATTCCGACAATTTCATCTCACAATATCTTTTCCCCGAAACATTTCTATTCCATTCGTAATATTGCATTTACTATATTGGCCATGAATAAAACAAGTGCAATGCAGAGGCTCTTGGAATAGAGATGTTTCGGAAGAGAGATATTGTCAGATGGGGCCAGTCCACTTTGGAGCCACGAAAAAAAGGCTATTTTTGCGATTTTTTTTGAGGATTTTATAAAAAATATGAATATAAAAGTTGTTGGGCTTGATAAATAAAGTCATGAAATATATTTAAAAAGAAGTTTAATTCATTTTTATTCATTTTCAAGTACAAAAACTATAGTTTAACGTAACGCCTCAAAAATAGGTGGGCTAGGTAGGTCCATCACAACTCGGCAACGGTTTGTCTGAAACAAAAAAATCAAAGTCCATTGGATTCAGTATGACACCAGCTACAAAATGACCCTCGGATATAAACTTTTATAAAAAAAAAAAAAAAAAGGCAGATGAAAAACGAAAAAAGTTTCAAAAACCACGTTTTTTCGCAGTTTTTCGCAAAAAAAGAGTAAAGATAAAAATTTTAAAACCATCGAGGTTCGTCTTGTTGCGAATCATGTTTACAATATGTGGTTCAAACTTCAAGAGAATCGGTTTATTAGTTTTAGAGATACGATCGAGCTAGATTTTGAAAACGTTGTTTCGAGAAAAACGCCTTTGAAGTTTATACTATGAAAAACTCTTACCTAAACTCAATCGGCGATTTCTGCACCGTACAATATCCCTTCTGATTGCTCATTATCGTCGATTTCTTCAAGGCTTGCTTACTTTCGATTTTTTGAAAATTTCAAAGTGGACTGGCCCCTGAAATTCTTGGAATACAGATGTTTTGGATGTCACCCGAGATTTTGAAGAATAGAGATATTTAATAGCAAAGTTTGGGATACGAAAGATTGTGGAATGGAGATACTTTATAGCAGTAATATTTCAGAACTGAATCGTGCGGCATTGTGATATTTACGAATAGAGATGTTTCGGCAGAGAAATATTTTAGACGTGAGATATTTTGGAATAGAGATGTTACTCGTTAAACCTGCTCCAAAATAGAGATATTTAAGGAGAGAGACGTCTGAGAATAGAGAAATAAAGAATAGAGTTGTTTTCTTGCCCGACTAGACATGCGCGATTGCGATCATTTTTCCGAATTTATTTTGTCTACTCGATAAGTTATTTCGTATATGGGAATAAGGTATGTTATTAAGCATACATCAAACTTATTTCGTGTACATTTTTATAATAAAAAAAGTTAAAAATCAACTATGTTATTGAGGTATAACAGAGCCTTTGTATAAAAAAAATATCGTCCAACAGCTGGATCGATAAATTGACAATGGTTGGTCTGAAAAATAAAAATAAAACTTCTATAATTTATATAAATGTAGGTCTCGTTCTACACAGCCGTTTTTCGAAAAAGAATGCACAAAATGGCGGGCCTTTCTTAAAAAAGTGTAATTTTCGTATAATTTTTACTTATATTCGAGGGCTTAAAAAATACTGAAAAACGGTGAGGTACGATTGCTACTGCAGTTACGGAATTTTAGTTTAAAAAAATTAAAAATCGGATAATTATAGCTAGAGTTATGATTCCGGCCAAGTTGAAGAAAGTCGTTTCGAGAAAAACGTGATTGAAAGTTTCAGTATGCGTAAAACGTTGCGCTACCCGCTCTCACTAAATCATCTATAACTACGTACAGTACAATATTTTATTTTGAAATTTTTTCATATATTCTTGAATACGTATGCTTTTGAAGTATGCAAAAAAATGATCTTTTTAGACAGTCACAGTGCTGTCTCATCTTAAGGGGCTATACCAGTGTGAACGCTGAAAATGTGGCTGATTTTCGGGAATTTTTTGGAAGAAACGTACTCAATTAAATGTTTCGGAAAATTAAGAATATTTTTGGCTATATTTGACCTATATTACATAAGTTTTTCATAGAAAAATATTGAGATCCAAGCGACTTATGCGCTGCCTTCGGAGGCGCCAAAAAAAAAAGTTCCTCCACTGCTGACATGATTCCGGCCGAATGAGTAGCTGAAACCGAGAAAGGAAAAAAATGTCGTTAAACTGGAAGGTATTTCCTGTACAATGACGTAGGATTTTCGAAAATATCAAAATCTAACAAATGGCGTAGTTATGAAAAAAAGTCTGTTTTCTTGCCTATAAAATGGTCGTTTTTTTCAATGCCAAATCGTCAATTTTCATCCAATCAAAAATATCCTACGCCATTGTAGAGTAAATATATTCAAGTGTACTCAGTTCAAATTTCAATCGGATAATTGCTCTTTGAATTACAATGTCAGTAAATTTGAAAAATTGCATTTCGAGAAAAACGCGTTTAAAGATTAGCTATCGACTTTTGCAAGATAACATTATATATACCATTATGTTTGATACTGATTTTTTGGGATTTTTTTTTGGGTGGGAAGAATTAATTGGAGTTTAATCAAATTTTGACATCATTTCCTTCATATTTCGAACAGTTTTTGTGAATTTTTAAAAATAATTTCAGCCAAAAATAACAAAGTTACGCTGTGATGTCCGCTGAAGGTTGTGTGTATAGTTCTCCAATTGCGTGCAGTGTAGCCATTCCGATATTCATCTCAAATCAAAAAGGTTTTGATTTTTCATTAATAACTTATTTTCTAAGAATATGAACCTCAATGCAAGTGAAAATAACGAAACTTAAAATTTTTGCAGGCGTTGGTAAAATTGACTTCGATTTTCACGATTTTTTTTCTCTGACTATGTGAAGAAAAATATCCTTAAAATCATGATATCATCTCACAAGTTGGTCCATATAATTCGTAATTTTATAAAGAATCATACTATCAATTTTCATAATAATCGGTTCTATACTTTTTGAGTTAGACTGCACGCAAATGTGAAGAAAGTCGTTTCGAGATAAACGCGTTTGAAAAATAAATTCTCGGAAACTAGAAATTCAAGGAAGTTAACAATAATGTAAAATGCTTCCCGATTAATCTGCGATTCCAGCACCGTATAGTAATCCTTCATCTTCCTCATAGGCTTCATTTTGCGCTTGCAGCAGTGCTTTCCGAGCTTTCCGACCTTCCTTCGATTCCAGTGAACTCCGTCGATTCTGCCGGCTCACGCGCTGTTTATCCATTTGTTCGGCATAATTGAAGCTTTGCGTGCCTACTACAACCCCGCATACCTTTGCCCTCTTTTTCCCAATTTACTCCTAATGTCCATTGCGTGTTCGACTCCCTCTTCCTCCTTGCGCATTTTTTTACATACTTCCTCTATTTATCTAAAATACTGGCATATCCCTATATTTATCTTTCCACTCAACATGTTTATAATTTCCCCCTTTATCGCCACCTTATTATCCACTCCTTGCACCCACTCCTCAGCTTCCTTTCTCACTTTCGTCATTACAAGTTTCCATCCTTTTTCACATATTACCAGATGCTCCATTGTTTAATTTTCTTTCCTGCAAATTCTGCATCTCCAGTCCTTTCCCGCCCTCCATATATTTCCGCATCTTAGTCTTGCCCACATTTCTTTATCCCTACCCTTCACAACCTCTTCCGCCCAATATACTTCCATGGCCTTTCCTCATTTTCCACGATATATATGTAGTTGCCATTGTATGACGATTTTCTTATTCTTTCCTCCTCCTCATCCAACATTTTCTTTTTTAGGCATTCTAGACCTTTTTTCATCTTTTCATCTATTCTATCCTCTTCCCTTCGTTCTCTTATCATTTTTGCTACGTCCTCTATCCCCATAACCTTTGACACTTTCTCCAAGTTCTTTGCCCACTTTGACGGCATTCCATTATCAATTGCCCTTACCTCACGGAAAAAAAAAGAAATAGTGCAAAATACAGGGGCTACACAGTTCGCATTGGACTCGAGCGATTGCCCAGCGATATTTACTGAAACACAGTGCTCAAAATACAGTGTGCTCAAAGTAAATTTTGACAGTTCAGCACTGTAATATAAATTTAACAAAACTTGTCATTTGACAGTTGGTTGATCTGTATTATGTACAATGAATGCGCCAGTTATATCGACAGAGTTTATGTAGACATACAAAAAAAAGATTATCCATAAGAGAAGTTTGAAAAAAATGTGTAGAAAATATTAAAAAATCAGTTACATACACAAGAACGTACGTTTTTGTAAATAATTCTCTCTTTTTTATAATTTCTTGAATTATGTCGCACAAATTTCAACGTTCGCATCCTATCGACCACGCACTATTAACTGGCAATCCTTTGTGTTCTGGCCACGTGCCTCACCCCACGCGCGAGACAAGTCCTAATTAGACAAGAACGTACCTTTAAAAAAAAATTCTCTCTTTCTTTATAATTTCTTGAATTCTGTCGCACAAATTTTAATGTCCGCGTCCCATCAACCACGCACTACTAACTGGAAATCCTTTGTGTCCTGGCCTCGTGCCTCACCTCGTGCCTCATTTGCGTACAGTATACAAATCAGTGATCGCATTTAAATTTTACAGTTGAATATTTTTACTGAAATCACTGATGTATTCACAATATCAAACTGCAAATATACCGGTGTGACTGTAAAAATCTGAGTGCGCAGATAACGTCACGAACTGTCGAAAGAAGAGTAAAACTACCGTGCCGCACTGTGAAATTTAATGAATCACTTTGTACTCAATACAGTGCACACTGTAACACTTGCATTTTACGTACAGTATAAAAATCAATGAACTCATTTAAATTTTACTGTTGAATATATTTACTGAAATCACTGATTTATTAACAATACCAAACTGTAAATAAATCAGTGTAACTAATAATCTCAGAGTGCACAGATTACGTCCCGAACTGTCGAAAGAAGAGTAAAACTACCGTGCCACACTGTGCAATTTAATGAATCACTCTGTACTCAATACAGTGTACACTGTAACCCTTGCAGTTTGCGTACAGTATACAAGTCAGTGATCTCATGTAAGTTTTACAGTTGAATACTTTTGCTGAAAACACTGATGTATTCACAATACCGAACTGTAAATAAGCCAGTATAACTGTAAAAATCTCAGTGTGTACAGGAAAATTCGTCATTTTTGTAGGACAGGATTTACATTACTCTGGTTTACTGTAAAAAGAAATATGGCACCCTGTTTTGTATGCGGTTTATACTGTGATTTTCGCTGTTTCTTTTTTTCCGTGCTCCTCCATCAAACGGATTTTTGGCCATCTTGAATCTTCCATCCTCAGAACCTCTCTTATGTCCCTAAACACTCTTCCTCTTGTGAAATAGGCCATTGTTGGCACACCCAGCTCCCTTCTCCAAATATAGTTCGGTGTTTTATTTACTCCTAGCGCCATTTTGCATTGTCTGCTCTGTATTCTTTCAAACACCCCGATTCACACTATAGCAATCATTTGATTCAACAATATCATCATTTGTAATGAATATATATCTCCAACCGCCATAAAGGAGAAATGACAACGTAACTTCCATTTGTTTGCAGAATTGTAAATACGGCATATGAAGTCGCGATGGCTGAGAATATCAGCTGCAAATTATTGTGCCACCCTCGGAAGGAGTTCATTCATTGGAGCGAAGCAGAGTCGCAGCTCGTTATCGAGCGAATAAAACACGAATATACCGTCCATCTGTAAGTTCGATGCTTGACAACAATTTTACAGTATATACACGTGAAGCTCGTGTATTCGTGTGTTCCGTCGGTCGCTTTTTTTATAAACAGCATTTTTGTTTAACAGCTCGCCTCTCACGCACAAATTAAGATGGCGAATATTTATCCCAAAATACTCACTTTTTACCTTCAAATTTCAGCATTATCCGGGATGTATGTTGATTGTTCTAGATTAATCGATAATTTACCCGCGGTGACGAGAAAGAGCCACAAAGATTCGATGAATGTGAACGTCTATCACGGCTACAGGCTGGGCGAGATGATGGGCAGTCAAGCTATCATAAACAACTATCTAAAGCTTAAATTGAGTTATCACAAGCACGGAGAGTGAGTGCGAACAAAAATAAGCGCTTTCAACCAATTTATTTGGATAGTCCCGGAGGTCTTTTCCTTTTTTTTTTGTTTCCTGCAGAAACGACTTTCGCGTTGTTGGTTTCGAAGTAGAGGCGCGGTCCGTTGACTCGACTTTAGAGTTCAATGGAAATACGTGTCTGTTGCCCGATCATCCGCATCCGCAAAAAGTGAATCCAACTGGTACCGAGCTGTTTTTCTACTATTCGGTCGAGTGGCACGAATCCCCCGTGAGCTGGGCCAGTAGATGGGAAATTTATTTGGAAATTAGTGACGTCGAGATTCACTGGTTTTCCATTATTAATTCTATCATCGTTGTCTTCTTTCTTTCCGGTGAGTAGCTCGCGACTCATTTACTTCCGCGATAAGCAAAACAAACTTTTATCCGTATTTTTCGATTAGACGAAGTATTAAAAAAAAAGAAACTTTTCTCATTCTCATTCGTATGGGCGTGCACGCTGTTGTGATACCACCCCTTTTACTTTTAGGCCCACGCTTATGATTACACTATTGCCAGTTTTCCAACATTTTTGCCCAACAACATGCCAACATTTTTGTCTCCCAGGATTACGGCCAAAGCCGAATAAAATCGATGGGTTCGATTAACCTGCACCCAAAAACGCGAATTTACAAACATTCGCGCGCAGTGTCTGACCTAGGCGCATTTTAAAAAATGTCAAAAATTTTAGCATACGGTTTGGAAATAATTTGTATAAGTAATTTTGAATCAGTTGGTGCGAAAAAACTAATTTTCGGAACGAAGTCCATTTCGAGAGAATTTTGAAAATGTTAAGAAATTTTACTGATCGGTAATGTAGCATGGCGGCTGAAAACCGTTGGACATGATAAAATACGTTGCCCAGATCTAGACAAAATTGATATTAAACAAAATTGATATTGGTATGCACTCAATATTAATTGAGTGCAAACCTAACTAATGTGACAAATTATCGGTGACACTGAACATTTCTTAAAACAGCATATTGGTCATCTCGGCAGTCATACGAAAGATTTTTAAAAAATTCAACCGAGTTGCTATGATACAGTTCGGTTAAGGCGGGATTAACATTTAGACAGCAAAAAATAAGCAACATTGAGGGTTTTTTTAAACCAAGAAATAATTATTCTACAATTTAAACAATTTTTTTCATTAATTCATCATCAAAATGACGGAGCTGTGGCAGAGTGTTACAGCAAGGTCGCCGCGGGAATCGGCGTGCAGTCTAGCTTCCCTTACACTTTGATTTGCAAAAAAGTTCAAACATTTTTTCACTTAGAACATGTATAATTGCTATGTGACGGTAATTAAAATGAAGAAATACAGGCCGACCTCCGAATAAGAAACCAAAAGTCCCCAAGGGGAAGAGTTTTTCTTAAATATCCCATACCCCCACCAGGCGCGCGCTCCGCGCTCGATACCTCTGTCTGTCTCTCTCACTCTTTTCCGCATGCGATCCTCTCAACAAGAAACTCGCTCGAACGAGTTGCAACTTAGTATTCACATCGCCCATGCATAAACGTTTTGGACGGCGCGTGGACATTTATTTAGCGAGTTTTTGTTTCACATTAATATACATATTATTGAATATTATTATGTGCTACTGTATCTGAATTATTATTAACTGTTATAAAATGACCGAAACTGTAAAGAAGCGTAAGAGACTGTAGTATACAAGTCGAAGAAAATATTACAGAATCTGTGCCACAAGGTGATAATTTAAACAAAGAGCTTTATGTCTATATTGTTTTATCCCATTTATATCAAAGGAGAAGTCAATATCTCTGAGGATTCATCTTCAATGGCAGAGTTCGATTCTCTCAAAAATATTCCACCGCCAGTTGAGTGCGTTGCGGATCAAAATAATACGCAACAAGACGAAAACACTTTTCTTTACGTCTCGTAAACTTTTGCTGTTTTATATGAAAATCTTTAAACGCCCTTTTATTTTATATGAAATCTTGTGAACACATACATGTATCTTTTCAATGAATACAAAAAATTTCTAATAAACTTGTAGATTTTTTGTTACATTCACACACGCACACACACAAACTTACGCACGCATGCACACATCAATTTGAACTACAACGTTCATTCTAGTAGTAGTAGTAGTTTTATTTGCATGACCTTCTCAGTCTTTTACAAAGGTGTTACAATTCCGCTTTTCTTTTTACTTGGCCGCAGTTCTTCGCTATTCCTCGCATTCACCTTCATATTTATTTTCGTCCTTACATATTGTTTCTATTTCTCTAAAGTATTTACATAGGTTTATATCCACTTCGCCTCTTATTATTCTAATTAACTTCTCTTTTACTCCTTTTTCGTTTGTCAACTCTTTCGTCCACGATTCTATGTACATTTTCGCCTCCCTTGAGATCATTCGCCTTCCCGTTTCGCACATAATCAAATGGTATATTGTTTCTCTTTTTCTTTTGCACATTCTGCATGACCAGTCATCTTCCCCTTTCTTTCCGTCCCTCCCTATGTTGCCGCATCTTATCCTCGCCCAGCTTTCTTTATGCTCTCCTTTAACCCCTTGGTCCGTCCAGTATCTCCACGGTGCTTCGTCGTTTTCTATTATCTCTTTATATGCGCTGTTATATGTCGAATTTTGTATTTGTATCCTTTCCTCCTCTAAGCTCTTCTGCCTTAGTTTTTCTAATCCTTTCTTTATCGCCTTCTCTATTGCGCTTGCTTCTATTCCCTCTTTTATCATGTCCGCTAATTCCTTAATTTCCAGTTCCCCTGTGACATTCATAAAGTCTTTCCCCCATTTGGATGGGTTCCTGTTCGCAATCCCTCGCATCTCCTCTCTTAGGCAAATGTTCGGCCACCTAGTTCTGTCCATCTTTATAATTGTTAACACGTATCGCAACGCCCTTTCCCTGATTCTATATTCGAATGTTGGTATTCCTAATTCCGTCCTCCATACATATCTCGGTGTTCTCTGGTCAATCCCCAGTGCCATTTTACAGTACTTATTTTGTATTACTTCAAACTGTCCAATTTTGTCGAACCCCCAAATTTCTACCCCGTACAAAGCCCCTGACCTTACAATAGTGTCCAAAAGATATAGCCTTTCCTCCATGATATCTCTCCCTGCTCTTTTCCATACTCCCCATACCGCGTTCGCCGCTTTTTGCGCTCTCCCAACCATTTTTAATCCATGGACTTTGATTACATTCTTCGTTGAGAACCAGTACCCTAAGTACCGAAACTCATTTACTATTTCTATTTTCTCTCCATTTATACTCCATTCCTCGTCCTTTTTTAGTCTTCCGCCATTCCTGAACACCATGATTTTTGTTTTTTTTGCATTCACCTCCATGAAATTTTCCTTCCCCCACTTTTCTAGCTCCTTTATCATACTTACTAATCCTCCGCTGTCTTCCGCCACTATTGCTACGTCGTCCGCATATTTTATCGCATATATTTTTTCTTTTCCGATCACCGATCCACCGTCTTTCTTTCTTTCCCACCTTTCTTCCATGTCGTTAATATAAAAATTGAACAGCAGTGCGCTCAGCGCACAACCTTGCCTCACCCCTTGTTTTGTTTCGAATCTTTCTGTCATTTTTCCATTCACCATTACCTCCGCTAACGTTTTCGTGTATATTACTTTTATCATTTCCAACATTCTTCCGCAGATTCCTATTTTTTTAAGTTTCGCTATTAGTATTCCCCTGTTCACCTTGTCAAAGGCTGCCCGAAAATCGATAAACGCCACATACAACTTCCTTTTTTTGTATTTTAATCTATTATTGATGAGCGCATTCAGTACAAATATCTGATCCCTAGTCCCTCTCTTTTCTCTAAATCCTGCTTGGCTTTCACCCAATTTTGAATTTTTTTCGGACCACCTGCCCAGTCTCGTCGCCATCATTTTCGTCAACAATTTATAACCCACGTTCAGCAAAGCCACCCCTCTGTAATTGGCCGCCTTGTCCTTTTCCCCACTCTTAAATATCGGCACAATTCTTGCTATCTCCCATCCCTCCGGTAAAATACCCTCCTTCCAAATGTTATTTATTGCTCTTCTCACCCCTTCGCGTTGTTCCTCTTTCGCTCCTTTCAGAAATTCTATTACTATTCCGTCTTCCCCCGGTGCCTTCCCATTTGCCATTTTTTTGAGCGCATCTTCCATTTCTTTTTTACTAAATTCTTGATCGAATTCTCTTTCGGATCTTTCGTTTCCCCCCCGTCTTTCTTCTACCTCTGCCTGCTCTCTTTCCTCTGTACCCCCTTCATTGAGCAGTTTTTCAAAGTGCTCTTTCCATTGCTTACCGGTGATATTTTCTCCTACTTTTCCTCTATGTTTTCCTCTAAATTTATTTATGGCCTCCCACCATCCTGCCATATCTCTTGCTTTACTTACTCCTTCCCATATTTTTAGTCTCCGCTCTTCCTTTGCTTCCTTATAGATTTTCCTCAATTTTTTTCTTTCTTTGCCAAGTATTTTTTTGTGCACTGTGTCCCTTTTCTTGACAAAGTTCTTTAATGCTCTCCACATTAATCCCCTTTGTTTCCTACATTTTTCATTGAACCATTTAGGCATGAATCCATCTCGCTTCTTTGTTCTCTTTTTATTTTTCATACCTGCTCTCCCTGCCGCTTCATAGATCCCCTTTTTGCATTCCTCCCACTCCGTGGTACCTCCCCTAATCGTGTCCAGCTTTTCCCACTCCTCCCTGAATTTGTCTGCTCCTTCTTCCTTCCACCCTATTTTCTCGCCTTTTTGCTCAAAAATCTCTTTTTCGAACTCCTTTTCAACGTCCTCTTCCTCTTTTCCTATGGCGAATGCGACAGGTAAGTGATCAGATTCTCCCCGCGTGCTAACTTTTAACCATTTGATATCGTTTTGTGCCCCTCTGTCCACACAAATAACAAGATCCAGTACCGATCCACAACATTCCTCTTTCCCACCTATGAATGTTATTCTCCCCTCCTCGTCCCCTTTTGCCCTCCCATTCATCACCTTTAGGCCCATCTCTTCACATATTCTCAGCAGCCTTCGACCTTCCGTATTGATTTTTTGATCTTGTGATCTCCTCCTTTCCCTCTCACCCTCTTCTCCCTCATTCATCGCTTGTCCTTCCCCGATTCGCGCATTAAAATCCCCTATTATTAAAACTGTATCGTTTCTTCTCCCCTCTTCCTCAATGATTTCTTTCAAACGCCTCTCGACTTTTTTTATCCCTACATTATTGTACATCGTGATTATCGCCGTTCGTTTTTCTCTTCCTGTTTTTCTTATACATGCGCCATATTCCCACTCGCTTACATTCCATTCTTCCCTCTTATTTTTTCGTATCCCGATGGCTTGACCCTCCTTCGCTCTTCCTTTTTTTGATTTTTCGTCCCTTATCGCTGCTTTGAAAAACCAATAGTATTCGCCACTTATGTACTCTCTTGCCTTGCCCTCGTGTTTCACTTCTAGCCACGTTTCTTGTAATATTACAATGTCAAAGTCCTTTAAAAATTCCCATGTGTCCCTGATTTTATATATCCCCGCTACATTCCATAAAACTATCGTAGTTTCCATTCCATCTTCCGTGCTGGAATTCTTCACGTTGATTTCGCCTCTTTCCTCAGCCTTGCTCCTCGTCCCCGCTTCCTCCTTCTGTTCTTCGTCCCTCCTTCCCCTTTCCTTATTGACGAAAGGACTGGGTTCGGGCGGTTTCTATATTGCCTCTTCCTTCGTTCCATTTCCACCACTCTTGCCCGATCCTTATTCTCATGTATTTTATCTCCACGTTCCAGCCGCAGCCCTCCTCCAGCTCTGCTATCCCTCTCAGCCATTTTTGTATTTCCCGTTGTCTCTTCGTTAGGCTATCCTCTAGCCATATGTCTGTGCCTTTCATAGCTCCTTTTCGTTTCATCACCTCTTTCTTGACAGCTAGGCTCCTAAATTTCATATAAATTCTTCCATTGCTCTCGTAAACGTCCTCCGTGTTTTCGCTGATCCTTACATCGCAGCTTCTTTGTATTGCTTCTGTTATCTCCCGCCTCGATCTTTTTCTCCCTCCCCCCATTGTCTTGATGCAAATTTGCCTGTTCCTCTCCGCTCTTTTATTCAGCTCCTCTCTGAGCATCCTCTCCGTGAGGGGTCTTGGCGCCTCCATTAAGAGCTGTCTTCTTCTCTCTTCTACGCTCTCCGCCCCTCTCTCAATTCTGGGCCTATTTTCTTTAGATTGCGCCGGGCCGCTGTCCATTCCTGCTAGTTGAATTCCTTCTCCAATGTTTACTCTCCTCTCCTTTCCTCGCCGGCTTTTCTGCTTTCTTCGGACTTCTGTCCAATCCTGCTCTGCTTCCGCCGAAGCACTTTCTCCCGTGCATCGCGCCTCTGTCATTCTTTTTGGCATCTCCGTTGCGATCCCTTCCACTTCTGTTACCGCGTCCGCCTCCACCACGTTGTTGTTGCTATCACCTTCGACGAACAACCCAGTCTCCATATCCGCTGCATTCCACTGTTTTCTCGCGCTTTCGTTTTCTCTCGGATACTCTTGCTCACGACTTTCAAACTTTTGTTTCCAATATTCTACTTCGTGCTCCAATTGTTCCTTTTCCTCTCTCCATTGTTCGCGTTCTCTATAGCATTTGTGTTGCCACTGGTCTGCTTCCCCTGTCAACTCTCTTATTATTCTATTCATTTGTTCACATCTACACGGCAGCGGTGTAATCTCCTTTTTTATCTCTTCTTTTGCCTCTCGCAGGCACTCCATCATATTGCCCTTTATTCTCTCCTCCGTGTCTTTTAATTCTGCTCGCCACTTCTCGATTGTCACCATCCCCTCCAATCCCCCCTCTCTTCCGCGTTTTTTAGTGTCCTTTTCCCACCCGTTTAGTTCCTTTTGTGTATCTTCATCCTCCTCATCGTCATCTCTATTTACATACCCTTCTCCATCGTAGCTTAAAACATCGTCGGCCTCTTCTGATCCTTCGTCCTCCTCTTCCTCGATTCGCCTTCCCTTCATTCCTTCGTATTTTCTTTTCACCAATTGTGGCGGCGACGGCGGCGTCGGCGGTGTATGCACCACTTTCGGCCTCTCGACCCCTCTAGGGACTTCAAGAAAGTCTCTCATGTCTCTATTCCCCTCTTCTCTCTTTCTCTGCGCCGGTCGCCCCCTCTTTCTTCTTTCTGACTCTATGCTCGTTCCTGTTGTACCGACTGCTTCGACCGGTTCTAATGGGTTCTGCTTCTCGCCGCGGCGCTGTTGTTTCTCGCCGTTTCCGCTTATCTCCTCTCTCTCTCCCTCCTCACACATAACCTCTTTGAGAATTTTCGTCTCTTCCTCCACACTTTTCTCCTTTTCCTCTTCCGAAATCATACTTCCGGATATCTCCAAGTGATTTCTGCCCCTCACTTTCCTTCCTGCTCCTTGCTTTCTCCTGTCTTTCACCCTTAGCACTTTTTATTCGCAGAATACTGTCGAGCGACTCAGAACACGTGTACGCGCTCTCGCATCTAAACCGGAACTCCCACAACGTTCATTCTATTTTGCCCGAATAATCTCTCCCAGGCTGGTTTCTTAACCAGAGGTTTCGCGCACAAAATTCTCGAGCTCGGAGTTCGAGTCAGAGTGGGGGAAGCGCTCGAGTGAGGAACTGGGGAAAGTTTCTTATTGTCGGGTTTCTTATTCGGAGGTCGGACTGTAGCAAATTTAAGAAAATGGCACGCATTTACAAAAAAATCTACATTTCACGCAACATTTCTGTCAAACGTGAATGAAAAAAGTAGTTTTTTTTTCCATTTTTCAAAAACAATTCTCGTCACGTAGAAGGTACCAATATTATCAATATTTCTACCAAGTTTCCACTCAATCGGCTTCATAGTTTTTGAGTAATCCTGCACGCCAATTTCGATAATGCAGTTTTGAGAAAAACGCGTTTGAAGTTCACGCCCGCTCCGAATCCGAGCCGTGAGGCACAGCGCTGACGGGCTGCAACGTTTGAAGTTTTCCGAATTTCGCTTTGAAACTTTTGGAAAATATTCTACATATATAGTTATATTGTTTAAAAGGGGAAATGAATCATTTTTTATCATTGTATATGTTGTAAACGTTGTAATATCCCGCCTTAAATTTGTTGACATTTTTTTTAATGCGCCGAGGTGAGATGCTACGGGCAAAATGTATGAAAATTTCAGTAATAAAATAACAAAATTTATGTACATTTTCAATATCAGACGAAATATGATAATACGGTCTGCCGATTTTTTTTTGGTATGGCAGAAATGAGCATTCTGACTGATACTGCTCACCTAATCGGTTCCAGGGTTATCTAATCTATCGATTTTATATACTTTTGGCTGTAGAACCACGAGACAAGGTTTTGGTCGTGGGTTCTCGTACTACAGCCCACAGCCACTAGTTTCCCAATGCGCGTCGGAAAATGTGGAAAACCCGCGCCAGCATGCGACTATTCGTTCACTGATTGTCAGTCTTTCACTGATCAGTCAGTTTACTGATAGTCGACACGCGGGTCGGTGCAATGCGGTCGCCCATCCAAGTATTGGCCCCGGCCAACTCTGCTTGACATAGGAGATTGCCGAGAGCGCACATTTTGCATCCATTGGACGACGTTTTTGACGAACTCCATCAATTTCGGGTGCTGGAAAAGTACAAAACAAACACAATATATACTGTGCAGGAATTCTCACGATGACTATGGTGAGAACATTGAGGAAGGATATTGCCAGGTACAACGCGGGCGACAACGAGAGTCTGACCGGTCTCGACGAGTCGATCGAGGAAACCGGCTGGAAATTAGTTCACGGCGATGTTTTCAGACCACCCACGAATACTCGACTCTTCGCCGCCGTTATCGGCAGCGGAATTCAGATATTCTTCATGGCGTTGATCACTATATGTAAGTGTGCCTCTTTCGCAATAGACAAATTTCACCCGCGGACGTTATTGGCATGTTGAATAAGTTCTCGCTGTTATTTTCGTGAAAATCAATGCTTTGTTCAAAAAAATCATTCCTAAAGCTTTCAAACGTTTCGGTAAATATGCATTTTTTTTGTAGAGACGTTTTTTGTAGTCAATGGTGCTTATTTTACGGCCCAACATTTATTTTTTAAGAAAAACAAAAATTAAGTGCCGAAACATTCGTTCAGAAGTGATGCGTTGAAAAATACGTACTTGAATGCAAAAGATGATAATTTTTTTTTTTCTTAAAAGTATACAAAAAAATCCTTTGAGATTTTTCAAGAGGAAGGTTTGTAGACACGAAAAAAGACAGTGTCGACCGTCGTTCAAAAAAGTATATTTATTCGGAGGTTTGAATTTGAGCATTTTCGGGATAGTGAAAAATGGAAAAAATCGACTCCTTCGGCAAATTAATTGTTGAAAACCTCTATTTTCCGCGTTCTTTTTTACTTCACTTAGTATTATTAACATTTACCGCATTCGACGCATAAGTACATTCGGTGCTCGTTGCACATAGCCCTCCTGCCTAACGGACACTTGCTTTTAGTTTTATGATCGGCATGCTAAATAAATCATTTATTATGGTAGCGCAAAATAAATAATATCTATGAGCATTTTCTATCGTAACTCACATGTACTACTTATCACATAGTGGTAGTTGTTTGGGTTTGTTTTGGTTTGTTTGGGTACAACACACGGTCTTACATACAGGTCTGGAAACTCCTAGGGTGGGGAGTGACTCAGATAATGAGGCAAACAGGCAGTTCTCGCTTTTGCCACCCGAAGCGCTGGTAGGTAGAAGTTAGCCAATCAAACGCAGGTCCGAACGACTGTGCAAAGGCGCAGATTTTTCGAAATAAACATAATTTGTTTAGCTATACTTTCTACAATTTCAATAGATATAGTAATAGAAAGTCCTCAGAAGGCGTGAGAAGTGTAGAAAAGTGTAGCCAAAACGAACAGGCCCAATATTTGTGAGAGCGATATAAATGACAAATTATTATTTTTTTCACTCCTGAACCTCCGGGCAGAATGAGAATTATTATTTCAGTAGACTGTATTTCTCGTATGTTCGAACTTCTGTAATATTTTTATTTTGTCTTACGCCATTTGAATAAATGGGATATGAACAAATTTGTGCGATCTAAGTTTTGCTTCCTTATAATTTTTGTTTATTCTTAGTATATTGCATTGCTTGTTTGTTTCTACAACTTTTATTTTTGCTTTTGCTTTTTTAACAATGTTAATAAGAACCCGAAAATAAATATAATGGAAGAGGAATAAAAAAAAGGAATGAACGCATTGTGTATGTTTGAAAGACACCGTTTTTATTGATTTGTCAGTTTGGCGAGTTTGTTGTTTGCGAAACATTGTTTTTGTCGTTTTTGGTTTTGTTGATAGGCGAACTGGCGCTTCCGCAATCGAATATAATAATATATAAAACGATAAGGCCGGATCCATACTATGCGGTTCTACTGGAGTGTTTCCGATAGTTTAGATTTCTAGAAACGATGTGAACACGTGTACGGGCTGTCAGGTTATTTTTCCATTGCTGTATATCAATATCTACAAGATTACTTCTACTTGACAGCTCTTCCAGTGGATAAATGAGGAACTACGTTTTTGTCTCACTAACGATGACACTTTCCACCATGCAAAAACCCCGGAGTTTCCGGACCTGTATGTAAGACTGTGGTACAACAAAGTAGTAGCCGAGTGTCTACCTATAGAGTAGAAGCGGCGGAACATTCGAGCGCCGCACTGCGGCCGAATAGATTACCCCCTTTCAGGTGAATAGTCAGGTGAAAAAAAATGGGGTCAAAACAACCCAGTGTACAGTCGCCGGGTTAACATTATGAAAAAAAAACGTTGTTTATACTTCGGCGGAATGACATACACTGAATTTCAAGTTTGTTTATAGTACTTTTTTACAGATGCGTTACCATCTTAGGGTATTTCTGTCACGAACCTGAATATTTAACAATTAACTGATTGTCGTCTATAAGCAAGTAAAAATAATCCCAGTATACAGGTAAAATTTCAAGCCAAGTTAGCGAACTTTTAACGAAAAATTACGACTCTAAAAATCGTCTCATTTATACGTCGCTTTTCGAAGATGACACGCTGGCCACATTTCTATCTAATGATTAATACTCTAAATAACCCTAAACGCCTGATATAAACTGCTCACGCGTGTAATAAAATCTCGAGACTCCATAACAGCAAATAACAGGGGGTCACCGAATGTTTAAAGAAAATATTAATGATAAAACTTAGAAAAATGTGACTAACTATAGTAAATAAGATTTTTTTATCCCAGCTTATCGTTTGGTGTATTAATTGATTGTGATTTACTTTTATCATGCTCAAAATACGGCCCTCCGCGAAAGGAATACCTCAAACCAGGGGGCTGACACTGGTATATAAATGCTGTTCGCACAATGTCCTTGCCGCACTGTGGTGCTAGTAGTCGTGTGACAAGCATGCATATATATGTATGTTGCACCGGTGTTTCGAATATTTTGGATGAATAAAAGTCTATTGTAGATAACTTACTATTGTAATAACTAAAAACGAAAGTATCAAATCGTTAAGCTGATCGGAGTATTTAGAGCCGAAGGCTGTCACATAACAGCCAACGCTAGGTAGTGGCGATTTCAAGAACTAAAAAGCCGGGACAAACCGCGTTTTCGTTACCGCATAGAAATAGTAGACCAGTGTCAGGGGGCTGCCTTAAGGGGAGATATACACCTAGGAGCCGGAAAAAGCGTCATTTTTGTGAATTTTTTCAAGGAAACTATTTGAAATTTCGGATTGGGGTTTTAATTATCTAAAAGTATATACATTCAAAAATATGTTCAATTTTCTTCATTTAAAAATATCAAAAATATACAAGGATATTGTATGATCCTTGGAGCGTCGTAAAAAAATCTGCGTATACGGTACCCACTGGCGTTTCTTCAAAAATCATCTGAAAAAAAAAAAACAAAAAGATTATTAAATTAGATACTATAATCTAGTACTTGTCATAGCCGATTTTGAAAATATCGATTTATGACAAAATGTCGGACGTTTGAACATTAACAGTGATTTTAGGGCCAAAAATTAGTTATTATTTTGCCTATAAAACAAAAACTAAGTAACGGGAAAAAAATCCTATGACAAGTACTAGATAATGGTGTATAGAATAACCACAAAAAACCTCAAGACGATCGGTTCATTGTTTTCGAGAAATTTTGGGTACCGATTTGAAAAACGTGGTTTTGAGAAAAATTTGGGAATGAATAAATCATGAAATTTGTCAACTTACATGGAATCATCGATACCAGACCCATAGTGTAAGTCTCCTACGGTGGACGGAATGTTCATAGCTTCTAAATCCTCGTCCTCGACCATCTAGGTGTATATCTCTCCTTAAACTGCACGCACGCAGTTCCAATAACGCCATCTGTCGGAAAACAGCGAAAACTTATTCAACATCCTCATAGATTCTCAAATGTTTAGCTAAACTGCCGACGGGTGTACTTTTCTCCGTCCATTTGATGAAGCGAGCTACTATCTTATTACACTTGCCCTTGTGTTTCAGTCTTTGCGATGCTGGGAATGTTATCACCGGCGAGCCGCGGTACTCTCGCAACTTCCGCCATATTTCTCTACGTCTTTTCCGGCCTGGTAGCCGGATATTTCTCAGCTCGTCTGTACAAAACCATGCGAGGCAGAGAATGGAAACGAGCGGCACTGTTAACGGCCACTCTATATCCCGGCATCGTTTTTACGACGTGTTTCATCTTGAACTTCTTCATATGGGGCCAGCACAGCTCGGGTGCTGTACCGTTCAAGACGATGGTCTCACTCGTTTGCCTCTGGTGCGGTATATCACTTCCGCTCGTTTATCTCGGATACTTTTTCGGCTATCGCAAACAACCGTTCACTCACCCCGTCAGAACGAATCAAATTTCACGCCAGGTGCCTGAACAAGTGTGGTACATGAATCCCGTACTCTGGTAAGTACGCGTAACTTTTCTACGTTGATATTTCACGTCGAAACTAGATCAAAGTGGACTTGGTTCAAATCGCTGAACTCAAGTAAGTGTCCTTAACACGTTCTCTGCCATAGTGTAAATTAGAAAAATTACATAAAATTTTTTTGGTGGAAATTGATGCGTTAATTGAAACTTAAGGGGGAAGTCTGGTCCAGCCGAGGTTTTTTTAATTCGTCTTTTTCAGAGATAACATTTATTTTCGTTCACGAAACTTTTGTCATGTGTAAAGGTACATTCGAACAAGAAAAAACACCGTCAAAAATTTGATTAGAACACACGCACACGCACACGCACATTTTTTTAAATTTGAATCGAAGCATTATTTTAACCCGTACGGCCCTATAACTAGTGTTTACGAAATGCCACGTGCCATGACGGTTCAACGTGAACCTTCATCCATTTGGCAATACACGTGGCACTTCGTAAACACTAGTTATAGGGCTTTAGGGGGTAAAATAATGCTTTACATTTAAAAAACTGAACAAACTGCGATTAGTGTCAGGAATGTCGTGTTAAAAAATTAAGCGGTTTCTCCATTTGGTTCATTAATAATACTGGAACAAAACTCAACTTGAACCTTCAAAATCTCCGAAACTATGTGATGAAACGGATTAATTTTTGGACAGTTAATGCATCCTGAATTAATTTCCCGGTGATATAAATTTTGATCGTCTATAACCATTACGATTTTGGTACCGAAACTCCTTAAGGTCACCCGTGGCCTATGTGGCGGCTCAATGCAGGACAAGGTCTGATCACCGGTGACCTACCTGGCAGAGAACGTGTTAAAAGAGGGTCGAGTGTTTCACCTATTAATGTTGACAGATAGTGATTTTTCTTTATTCAGACGCAACTATGACCTGCAAAATTTCAACTTTGAAGTTTCATGGAGTTAAAGTATACCTTTCGCAAACCCGAATATTTAACAATTAAATGATTTTCGTCTTAAATAAAAGTCGCCTAAACCAATTTCTGCATGTTGTTTCCGACAGAGCATGGTCGCCGTAAGTCTCAATAAGAATTCTTTGTGCTTCGGCTGCAGATTTTTGACAATAAAGTAGCGCAGTCAAAATTCCCCGTAAATAATTTTTTTTTGGCAAGAAATTTGACGTTTTTAACACTATGAAAATCAAAGTTGTTTGCACTTTGAGGAAATGACATACACTGTATTTCAAGCTTGCTTATAGTACTTCTTCACAGATGCGTTACCATCTTAAGCTACACGTACGCAGTTCTGGTAACGCCATCTGTTGTAAAACAGCGAGAACTTATTCAACGTACTAATACTAAATTTGCGCGATATTTTGTATTCCAGTTTATCGTTGGGTATAATAATTGATAGTGACTTACTTTAATCAAGCGCCACTGTAATTCACTAATGATTCAGAAGGGCCCTCCTTATGCCACAAAATACGGCCCTCCACGAAAAAAAATACCTTAAACTACATTATGAAGAAAAAAAATTAATTCATATAATTTAGCGCCGTTTGCTCCGAAAAATCGTCAATTCAGCCGCAGTTGGCAATAACATTTCTGCGTAATTCGCGACTCTTCATGGAAAACTGCACGTAATGGTCTACATTATTTTTTTTCTTTTCTTTAAAACGATATAGTGAAATTTACGGAAACTTCGTACTTGAATTTTCATTCGAAGTATGTACTCGAAAAAATCGGTACCTTTTAACATTCGTGAATGAAACACTCGGCCCTCCTTAAGAGCCAGCACAAACTGTAGATGCCAATTGCACATTGCTAAGAGATCATCACAGTGTAACGCGTCGAAAAATAGCCGATTTACGCGAGTTTTTTTCGATGGTTAAAAAACGGTAATCAGTCTGATTTTTCAAATGTCAAATGAAAGCACTATTAAGAACGGAAAATACATTTTTAAACGTTTGTCTTATTTTTTTTTTACATTTTTTTTAACGGTTGAAAATGTCTGTGCAAGAACTTGCACAGTAGTTTTCCCACATCCCCCAAGTAAAAATTGAAGGACATTTTTTTAAATAATTCTTGAAAGTACATGTACTGAAAAATTGGGAAATTTTGCGTTACGTAATTTATGGAAGGCCCCTTTTGATAGTATACGCCGTTTTGAAAAACGACATTTCGAGAAAAGCGCGTTTAAAGTTTCGAGTGCGGAGTTTTTAATATAAAGTGTCTACTTACGATCAATTAGCGATGCCATGTCCATGTTTATAATCGTCTATACTATCGGATAATGCAGAAAAAAATCGGTTTTTTGAATATTTTACACTGTGATAATTTCTTAACTGAGTTAAGGTAATCCTGTCGCTAGGCTTCAATCCATAGGATTTTCATAATTTTTTTGTCGAGGGTACTAAATATATTAACAATCGTCTCTGTAAAATTTCAGGATGGGTTGTCAACATAATTACGGAGAAAAAAAATTAAAATTGCGTGTTTTTGTGAAGGAATTTCGAGACGACATACAAAAATCCAATTTCCAGTTGCTAAAAAAGTGTATATAATAGTGGGAATCCGTCAGATTCTTAAAAATAATCAGATTTACATACTTAACACTTGTAGTAATCCGATGCTCGCAGAAAAAGTTACGCTTATCGACCTAATTTTTATGTAATATCTAGTTTAATTTGAACTTCCGGTATTGGATTTATTACCGCTTGCTACGATAAAGAGACGTGGCAGCAAGGCAACAGCTGACTGTAGTCCTAACCTCATCTCACTCATTCGAATTTCCACACATATTTCATTTTTAACCGACATATTTCGACGACACAAATTTTCCACGTTTTTTACCAGGCGTGGCCCGAATAAAAAGCTTTATATTTCCGGCACCTGACATTGTTTTGACCACGGTCTTACATACAGGTCTGGAAACGACCGTGGTGGCGATAGGCATTGTTAACGAACCCACGTTTGTTTCCAATTTTCGCCACTACGTGGCATTGCTATCGGCGTGTACGTGTGCGACAAGGATAGAACAGCTTCTGTCCGTCTCTCTCACTCTTCTCGATGATCCGAAATGCACATTACCTTTTTCGTGGGGGGCGAAGGAGGAATAGAGGAGGTAGATGAGAAATAATTGTGGAATAGGGACGGGGGATTGTGGAAGAGAATAGAAGTGGGGCTTGTAAAAAGAGGAAGATCCTGTATAGCTGGAAGAAGACCAATATAAAAATTTAAAAAATAAATAAAAATACTTACCTTTTTCGAGTGAAATGGATTTTTAGTCGAATTTTATTCCGAGTTTCTTTCGATAACGAAAGGAAAAAAATACGCAACACATGGAATGTTGAATATACAAATACCTTTATTGGTTCGTCAGTTTAGAAAGCCCTGAAACAACGGTCCACCTTCGCCAGCTTTATGAATATTTTTCAAACTACAAATGCTCGTTGACGCAAACAGAGGTTATCGAGAACGTTGTAATAAAAAATGGAGTAATAAATGGCACGGCGCACGGTCTAAGACAAGGCAAGGGGCGAAGGGAGAGATCACAGAAGACCGTTGGTGGGAGGTACTCGCCGATAATAGCGACGGCGGTGGCGGCGAGCGGAATGAAAAGTGAAGCTCGTAACGCTGCCTCACGACTCCATTGAAATCTGGCTTCGTTTCCAGACCTGTATGTAAAAACGTGGTTTTGACAGATCGACGTTGAAAAGCATGAAGGTTAAACTCGCCTGGTTGAGTAAAAAGAGACGGAGATAGAACCGACGTTGCCAAATAACAAACTTAGAAATACGGCGCGAATCGTTGGAATAAATATTTTTTCGTTTTTCTTATTAAATGTAAACATTCATTAAACAGTTTACACATGGAAAATTTTAGTTAGTACAAATTATTTTTCTTGCACATGTTAAAAATATAAATTGTACAAGTCTGAAGTATGATCAGGGATATGACTAGTGTGAAGCGATAGAATTACCTTAATTTAAAGTCGTAGGAAAATTAGGCTAGGACTAGGGTTAATTCGTTTTGTTTTTTGTTTCATTATAGTACACTTATGGCAGGAGTCCTACCATTCGGAGCAGTCTTCATCGAATTGTTCTTTGTCCTGACCGCTCTGTGGGAAAATCAATTCTACTATCTCTTCGGCTTTCTCTTCCTCGTCTTTTGCATACTCTTAATATCTTGTTCCCAAATATCCGTAATTATGGTCTACTTTCAACTGTGCGGCGAAGTAAGTACACCGTTGGATGATATTGTTATTTTGTTTCGCAAGAGATGTCCCGTTGTTAACAAAATTCATTTCTTCTGTTCCAATACGATTTTAGGACTACAGATGGTGGTGGAGAAGTTTCATAGTGAGCGGAGGCTCCGCAGTCTACGTTCTCGCTTATTCGATATTTTACTTCATGACGAAGCTAGAAATTACGGAATGGGTGCCAACTCTCATGTACTTCAGTTACACGGCCTTGATGGTTCTCACTTTTTGGCTGCTAACCGGTACGATCGGTTTCTTCTCGGCCTACGCTTTCATACGTAAAATCTACGCCGCCGTGAAGATTGATTAATAGAAATAACGCGCGAGATACAGAGAGAGAGAGAGAGCGAGAAGAGAAAATGAAGAAGAAAAACGCCCAAACGAGCAGACGAGATCCAAACTGAACGATTCTTTGTCTCGTCTGCTCCCGTGATGCCCGCCTCAAATGCGATAAAATATGTGTGTAAAAAGTGAAGAAACAATATACGACTTCTGATCGCGAGAGCTACGGAAACATCGTACAAAGATTCACAAGGCACTCTCAATTTTCTATTAGTTTTCTTCGTTTCATTTCCAAATTAGCGTTGCGAGATTTCCAAACGAGGAAGACCGCGAATGGTAGAAAGAATAATCATAACTGTTCTCCGTTGGAACGAGGCCGTCGTGAAAAGAATCGACAACGAAGATTCTGTGAATTTGTCGAGTATCATTTCCATTCTGTTCTCGAATCTCGATTCACAATTCAATCATGTGAGAGATCAGCTCCACGAATAATGCTACCGGAGTTCGTGTCAATCAACGTAGATTATAATGTACTTCCGCCATTATTTTATTTCGCAAATTGATGGTGACTTCGAACGTTTCTGGCCTCCGAAGTGAGAGATACGAAAAAAAACACGTCGATCACGCTGACACTAAATTTTACGAGGTGTTGAAACTGCTCGGGTCGTTACATTCGCCATTGAAAGCGATAGACATTTTTCGTTGTAGTTGTCCAGTTTCAGTTATTTAAATTTCAGTCCACTTTCATTGTTTTATCCCGCTTCGACGACACGACCATAAAGTACTTATAATACCGAATTCCCGAACGCAAAGAAAGAAAGAACCAATCTATCGCGTAAAGTTGTACATACGGCGATTTTGGAAAATCGATGACGCAATTTATTTTATTTCCATCTGTACACTATCGATGATTATAGTTAAAATTACGAATAAACGTATTTTTATTTCTTCCATTCCGATCGTTGCATCTAAACGGTGAAAATCAGTTCGTTGAGCAAGCGAGTGGAACGCTGCACGGTTTCGACAATCAGACGCAAGCTTTGAACGTGCGCACCTTGCGAGATATTCAGAAGCGGCGATTGCGAATGATACGTGTCTTCTGCCGTATGAGAATAATTTATTCGTGAGACATTGTGCAACGTTTGAATAATGTTTGCACGAATTTTCATTAAATCATATTTTTGAACGTAATTTTGTACCGAGCTGATCGAAAGCGATTGAAGAGAGATTGAAAGTGATTGAGATTGAAGCGAAAAAGGAATTTTTCAAATAGATCGCGTAGTCTGTTCTCATGGGCGCAAAAAATGCATACGTAAAAATGTATTTTTAACGCGTGGAAGACCGAAGAAACCAACAGGGTAGGCGGAATTCTTAGAAGGCTTAAATGGGGTATTTGACTATATTAAAAATTTGTTTTCTCTTATGCGAAAATAATATAGTGTTTAAAAAGTATTTTCTATCATTTTATCGAAAAAATATGCATTATTTTCGTTTATTTAAATTTTTAAATTAGATAAATCTGAATGTTTGGTCACGTGAACGAAAACGCTCCAGGATTGGTTGGATCTATAGTGACGTGTCACATGCCAATAAACAGATTGTCATTACGAGTCCCGTGACGAGTAATTAGCGAATTTCTAGTTTATTTCCGTGCTTTTTACGTTCATTCACAGTTATTTGTAGTGATAGTTACCATATTATCAACTTTTAAATAACAATGGACAGGAAGATTTGCTGTGCGACAACTCAGCGTCATTATGGGTTCTTTACCTTATTTACTGACATGTGACGTCACAGGCATCACGTGACTGCATATCTGACAACGGGAGCGTTTTGGCGGTCTGGTTGAATATTTAAATTTTATTGCCGATTTATATCTTAAATGCTGACATTCCCGAAGATAACAAAATATTGCGAACATAATATAAAATAATTAACCATTTAAGATGATTTCTATTGATTGATATACCAAATATCAACATTCTATATTTAACACTTTTCGCATAAAAAATTGGTGAAAAATCGAACATTTTTCGGCCCAACAAGGCAAAAATTTTCCTTGAATCGCCCGAGCAATCATTTTTATTCACTTCTATGTGTGCAAGCTTGTATCACTCGTAATACGTGTCCCGAGTAAAATAGGAATGTACATCAGGCTTTTGTGCTAAACGTCAGAACCACGTTGGCTGATGTCAATGTGGTTGATGTGACCGAGGTATGTCATTGAGCTATATAAAAAATTGAATAACATCAGCAGAAGAAATGCGCGCAGGCAGAGCCGCTGATATTTGATAAAATGTGGAAAAAAAAATGGGTATCGATTACAAAAATTCGTTGTACCGATTGGCTATTTTCAAAAATAAATTCTCGACTATAAAACGGCTGCTATGAGGTGAGAAGGCAATTGCATTGAGCCTATTCGGGCATTGAGCGAAAGTCGGACATTTTATCGATGAATTATGCGCGAAACTATTTTTTTTTTGACGTTAATGCGTCCAATAAAAGTTTAACTTCGAAGTTTCCGTAAGTTCCGCTGCAACATTTTCGAAAGAACGACAAATTCAAATCCACACGATTCAATGCAGTCTTTTTGTGAAGAGTCGCGCATGAAGCTGGAATTTTATCGTCAATGAGTGCGAATTGCTTAGTTTTCTTTTCTCTCGAAAACGATGCAGTGTAACTGATCGGAACGTCGAAATTGAATTTTTACCGCACGTCTCTACGTCCGAAAGAATCCGTATCCTTCAACGCTCGAGCCTCCTTGAAATTGAAGCTTCGATGCAAAACTTCAATTTCGTTCGTCTCTGCGCGTCGAGCATTTTTCAATATTTTTTCTATATACAGAACGAAAGAGACAGACGAATGAAATAAAGTGTAATGTGAACTATCTAAATGGACATAGTAGACGCGTGATCGAAACGCATACGCCACGGGCATGATCAGCGGAACTTTATGATGGAGTGGCGCCTCATTTGTCGTCTGATTTCGAGTATCGGATAAACGAGGATGCAGATACCGCCGATAATGTACAGTCGTGTTACGGTCGATTCCACGGGCATGTGACACTTCGAGTAAGCATAATTATTCGGAGTGAAGACACCCTGCAAATGAATGTGTTTTTATTTTCATTTAGATTTGCGTATGCAGGGTTGTTACGCATATGGAAAGCCGGGAAAACTCCGGGAATTCCTTTTCTCCTGCAATAATCAGGGAAAAGTCGGGGAATTTTGGAAATTCCTTGGAATTTGTTCAGAATTTACTTTTTGCAAGAATTACGAAAAATGAAACAAACGGACTTGACAATAAACATGAACCATGTAAAAATAAATATTTTTGTATATTTTTAATATTTATATTATTTTTCATTATATACAAAAAAAGTTATGTCAGTGCCAAACATTGAAAATTTAAAAAGCTGATAACAAATTTACTGTAAAGCTAAACATTTGCATTCGATCTGTCGATACACAACCACATCATTATTATTATAGATAAGTGTTTATATTTATTTTTTATTTATTGTCACCGGTAAAAAAAATACTGTTTATAATAAACAGAGCTTTTGTATTTGCTTTTAATGAATTTTTTTACTTACAATGTTCACATTTTTTTTCGAATTTCAGTTTTTCAAAATTTTATTTTATTTTTCAACAATTCCATATACTTGATCTTAAAAAAATTATGTTATCCATTCTAACATATTTTTTTAAGCGGTTAGGCCACAGTAACGGGTATAAAATCATGTGCGCATTTAACAATTTTTTTTCGTATGAAATAGTGCTTCACCCATAAAATTAGTTACACATCTATTTAGTATGAATATCAAGCTGTTAGAAAATATATATTTTTTTTCGATGTACAAAATGGCCGACTACTCGCAACTTCTCGAAACAGCTTTTTTCCAATTGGCGTGACAAATAACTTCAACAATTTTCACTCGATTTACTTCAAATTTAAAAGTTATGTTCTTAATTGCATTTCGCAGAGAAGTACGTACGGAATTTCTGATTAATCGAAAACTTTTCATTTTATGAGCAGTTTATGAGCAGTTATAACGAAATTTTTCACTGAAAATTAATTTCTTAAGTTCAAATACCTACAACTTTTGAACAAAACAATATTTTTTAAATTCCGTACGTACTTCTCTTGGTATTCTAATGTAGATTGACGAGAATTTTTGTTTTTTGTTCTAGGTAAAAAATTGTCGATGCTAAATGTCACGCCGCGGAGCGCCTAAAAAAAAGAAAGAAAATATTGGCAGTCGGCCATTTTGTACACCGAAAAAAAAATATTTTCATATTTTCTAACACCTTGATATTCATACTTGATAGACGTGTAATTAATTTTATGAGTGAATCACTTTTTCATACGAAAAAAAAATTGTCAAATTCGCATATGATTTTTCCACCCGTTACTGTGACTTAACCCCTTAATAGAAGGATCGAATTGATAATTTCCTTTGTTTTTTCAAGTCTGTTAAAAATTTTTTTTTTTTCACAAAAATGATCCATTGTTATTTCTACGTATATAATTTTTCCCGTATAGTTTGTAACGTTTACACATACTAGTATGTTTGAAACGAGACCTAACTTGTGGTCTTTAACTTAAAAGAATATATATTTAATGAAAACAAAGTGTTGTTCATTTCACGTTAAACTGGATCATTTGCAAAACCTGTAAAAGTTAGGGAATGTCGAAGTCAATAATGCGTAACAACCCTGGTATAATTAAAAACGATCTAATCGAATGGATCTTGTACCGTGAGCTTACCATCAAAAAGGATGGATTGTCTTTGTTCCGCCAACTAAACGAGGGTACGGTTATCTCGAGGATGTCCTCGGCGTGAGTCGTGCGACAACCGTGATGCGTGTGCCCGTTCACCACTAGCCGTGGATTCAACTTTTCGAGAAGTTGCTCGGACGTCCGCTTCGAGAGGCACTCCCAACCTTCTCGAAATTTCACGGCCTTGATATCCGCCGGAGCCTCGTCCAATTCATCGCATGCAGCGTCCGATTCACGATACATCGGGTAGTGCTGGAATTTTTAACGTGAATTCGTTTGGGTCAACGCGATTTGGAACCGGAGAATAAACGACTTCGGTTTTTCCGAAGACGACACTTTCGTCCGATTGTGAGCAGATCAATTACATTTTTGTACTATTTAATAATGTGTCGTATCTCGAATACGCGTGTTATTAAGGGGTTACATACAGTTAAAATTTTCGAAAAATCGATAAAAAAAAATTCGTAATGTACATATATTTATGTACACGCACAGAAAATTTCTTGTCAATCCGGCGAATATTCTCGAAGTTGCACGCACGTTTGTAATTGTTTTTTTACTATATGTAAAGTGCTTTTGAAACTTTAAACGCGTTTTTCTCAAAACTGTGTTTTTAAAGTCGATGAGCAAGTTTTCTCGGAAACGGCTGAACCGATCAGTCTCAAATTTTAACACTATCTTTTCAAGTATATATTTTTCAGTAATTAATCAAAGGTTTTTTCTCACCTATAAATGTTTTCTATTTTATAAACAATTTGAGGCCTGATTTTTTGTCAAAAATCGATTGTTTTTTTTTTAGAAGCCGTCATTTTGTCAAAAATTATTATTTTGCTTATTCCTCCGATCAATTACAAGATAATCCATTATATTAACGATATATTTTTGGTTTTTTCATTTAGCCCAGAGATATCGTGCTCACCGCAAAACGCCTTTTTCAGAGGTGCTCCCGGAGATCGGCTATAGCAGCTTTCAAAATAATTATTTTTACAAATAAAAAATGTTAAAATACAGTTAAATGTTACCATAATGTGTGTAGAATTTTTTACGTTAATAGATTTAAAGGTCTTCTCAAGAAAAATTCTTGAAAATCGATCTTTTTGGGCCTCGTGACTGTATATAACCCCTTAAGCGAATCGGTGTATTTGAATTAATGATTGATCACCTGCAGGATAATCGGTCTGCTGTACTGTCTGATGGGATTTTCCGGCGGGCAGTCGCCACCGATTCCCTTGGCGCAGTTCATTTGCTCTGTGAGTAGTGGAAATATTAATAATGACATCGAAAAATTTGAGCCTTGTAATGAAATCAGAACTGTAAGAAGATTTAAGGGTTTCGCCCATGAATTTTAGATACTGATTTTATTTTTTATATGTTAACGGGTTACATCTATCTCGCGACCGGGAAAAGAGGAACTTGCGTGAATGTTATCTGGGAAAACGTGTGGAGGGTTTCATTTTTTTTAAATCAAAGGGTATGGTTTGAAGTATGTTTTACGAATTTATTATCGAAAAATATTTGTACATGTGGTAGATGCAATGATTTATGCAGACCGCTGTGTCAATAACGTTTTTTTCGGTGACCACTGCTGCTCGGAAACAAATCTGAAATAAAAAATCAAACGCACTTAGTTTGTGCATAAAATTATCTGGTGCTTGGACGAAGGATTCCAAAAAAATATTGATTTTTCAGCACTGCAGTCCAAAGTGAAAGTATCGATTTTCGGCGAAGAAACTCTCCGTTTTTGTTGATAAAAAAAGGATCCGTTGAAGGAAAAGTTCCTTCATTCAAGCACTGCTTTTCATATGTAAAAGAAGCTTCTAAAATTTGAAGTTGATCAGTGCAGTGATTTTTAGATATCGTGGTCAACGATGTATAAAAAGTCACTTTGAGAAAAACGCGTTCAAAGTTTTGGGTTGAGTTTATACGTGGATAAAATTTACTTTAAGGGGAGGGTAGCTGTTTCAGCGTGAAAAAAAACACTTCTTTGCGATTTTTTTCATCTATATGAATAGAGTAAATTTATTGAAACCTTTTGTACATTGTGAAGTGTCATTTCAAGAACATTCCGTGAAATTTGTACGCGAAAATATCCACAAACAAGCCGGTGCCGCGTTTTTCTCGAAACCACTCTTTCAAAGTCCGTGTTCACTACCATTTGAAAACTACATGACCGATTTATTTCAAACTTGGTACACACTCTACATATAAAATACCCCCCCCCCCCAATGGTTAGTTTTAGATTTTTTTTTACATTGAGGGGGGTTTCCACCCCCAAAATTGCGGAATTTTTCGTAAAAAATAGCACTTTTCACTTTACATGACCACCAAAAATTTAGAAATGAAAAAAAAAATTCAAAGCCCGTTGGGAGGAGGATTTGATGATACTTTGACTAAATTTTAATGGTACTTAACGTTAGATAATTTCTAGCTGAGATACAGTGAACACCGCAAATCCCGTTTTTCCAAATAAAAGGCGTTTTTGGAAAAGCTTTGTCACCGGCTTGTTTGTGGGTATTTTCGCGTACAAATTACACGGAATGTTCTTCAAATGACACTTAACAATGTACAAAAGGTTTCAATAAATTTACTCTATCCATATAGATGAAAAAAATCGCAAAAAAGTGTTTTTTTCACGCTAACACCCCAACCCTCCCCTTAAAAAACTTACATGTAATCATCGCTGCCCGGCCCATATAATAAGCCTTCTGTAGCGCGATTCTGTAACTCGTTATAACTTGGTAGTGACAGTTTTCGTTATAGTTAACTAGGGCAGCCAATAAGAGGCCCCCTTCTTCTTTGATCGTGCATGCGATTGGCTGTCGCTAGCTAACAATAACGAAAACTTTCGCTACCAAGTTATAACGAGTAACGGAATCGCGTTACTGCAGTGGTGGCAGCCTCCAGAATTCCAATTCACTGCTGTCGAGAAGGAAGAATGCTTAGCAGCATTCTTCCTTATCGTATGTTAAGGAGTTATACAGTTATAATTCTCGAAAAATCGATTTAAAAAAATCGTAATGTACATATATTTAAGTACACACAGAAAATGTCTTGTCAATCCGGCGAATATTCTCGAAGTTACACGCACATTTGTAATGACGTGTCAGAGCATTGAAAAGTACTTTTGAAACTTTAAACGCGTTTTTCTCAAAACTGTGTTTTTCAAGTCGGTGAGCAAGATTTCTCGGAAACGGCTGAATCGATCAGTCTCAAATTTTAACACAATCTTTTCAAGTATATTTTTTAGTAATTAATCTAAGGTTTTTTCTCCCCGATAAATATTTTCCATTTTATAAACAATTTGAGGCCTAAATTTCTGTCAAAAATCGATTTTTTAGAAGCCGCCATTTAGTAAAAAAATATTATTTTGCTTATTCCTTCAATCAATTGCAAGATAATCCATTATATTAACGAAATATTTTTGGTTTTTTTTTTCATTTTAACTAAACCATTCCAGAGATATCGTGCTCACCACAAGACGCCTTTTTTTAGAGGTGCTCCCGAAGATCAGCTGGAGCAGCTTTTAAAATAATTATTTTCACAAATAAAAAATGTTAAAATACATCTAAAAGTGACCATAATATGTGTACAAATTTTTACGCTAATAGATTTAAAGGTCTTCTCAAGAAAAATTCTTGAAGAATCGATCTTTTAGGGCCTCCCGACTGTATATAACCCCTTAAATCGAACGCGGCGCTCGGCCGTCTCACGTGCTTCCCATCTTTTTTCGTCACGTATGTGTGAGCGTTACGGCCGCAGTGTACCCCCATCGCATGCGGCTATTCAATAGCGAAACAGATCCTTCATTGAAAAGACAGGCAGCGACATAGGCAGCTATTTCCACTGGGATGGACCCACTCGGAAGAATCTTTGAGCTTATCTTTCAGATGAGCTGGTTATAATTTTCGTTGTTGTTTTGTGCGAAACCACCTCTGCATCTTTCCAATAAGGTATCATTGCTAAGGTCTTCGTAAATCGGCTTGATTTCTTCCAATTCATTGTGGAGGTAGAGCATTATATTCAGTTAGACGAAGCAACCTCTCCGTTCGCCGAAGCGCGCTGCCAGGCAGACCAAGACTCAACTGCGATCGCATACTTATCATGATTCGGATCTTGATCGGTTGAGCTGTAATGATTGAAGGTTGTCCATATCGCCTTTTTAACATCGTCGACTGAATTATGGCTACGACGCACAGCTAAACCATAACATACAGTTAAGGGAGACTTTGTCCTTAGAGTGCCATATTTCAGGTGTTTACATTTTATTTTTTTTAAAGGAAACGAGTAAAGCTTTTTGCGTGCGGTTTTTTTCTTGATTTTATTCATGATATACAGAACGTAAAATTTTTTTTTTTGAGAAAAAAAAACCAAAATGGCGGCCGTTGCAGCTCCGCGAAAACAGGTCCTCAAATCGCGGGAGGTAAACGGCTGACATTACTGCCCCCTCTTTGTTGATCTGAAACACGAATTCAAAGCATATTACCAATCTGTGACCCTTTGGTCATGGAATGACGGATGGGTTTTTCGTTTAGTACAAATTTCGGAAAATGGCGGCAATTTAAAAAAAATCGAATTTTCGGGTTTTTTTTCGCATAAAAAGATAAATAATGAATGTAAAAATGTATCTATCGAAAAAACGATCCGTCATTCCGTGAAGACATATTTTCTGAGTATGCCCTCCAAATTTCACGTCGATATGTTAATTACAGCGGTCAGGAGAATGTCAGCCATTTTTAAAAACGTGTTTTCGAGAAAAACGCGTTTAAAGTTTTGTAATGTGTTTACACAAATGTGTTTATAATTACCGTTAATCGGCAATGCCTGGTCCATAGAGGCATCCCTCCTCTTCTTCTAGCTGCTCATGTTGAGCCGCTAATATCTCCCGCTGCTCAATCCAGGACAAAGTCTCCCTTAATTTGTCCATCATTTTTCCGGTTAGCTTGATTTTTCTTCGCAGGCACATGAAGATACACATAACGAGTCGATGTGTTAGCAAGAGATATTAAATTCCTCACGTTTTCAAGAATTTCTCACAAGAAACTGTGTTAAATTCCTCCTACTTAAAACTTAGAAGTTAAGTTTTTATTGACCACATCTACGGTAACGAAAAAATCAGTATCTTTTGGCATCCATGAGTGAAACGCTCAAGCCTCCTCAAGGACACGGAGTTTCAACACTAATAATACGAAAATGGCACTAGCGAATGAGATTTTCTTTCCGTGTAACTTTCCAGCAGGTGCGAGTACACGAAAAACGCAAACTTACCAGCTATTCTATTGACAGCTATTTCAGCAGGACGACAAAGGAAACAGCCGTCGCTCTCAAGCGCCATACTGTTCAGCAGTACAAAATGATTGTCTCTGATCGTGATTCTCCTCACGTTCGGCGCCTTCATCCCATTGACGAATCTCTGATTCAAGTAGGGCGTGATGACTGCAAGAAAATCACAGAGTTACAAGAATTTGAATTCTCCTTACCGAACAGTTGGTATGTGCGCGACATTTCAACGACCATAATGAAAGCCCATGTCATGATTTCCAGCCACGACGTGGACGCGGGTGTTCGCGCCACCAGCGAACAACGAATGAAATCTTTTCACGTAATTTTCAAACTCCGCCGCACCGCACCAGAGGCCCTCGTCGAAGTTGTCACCTGAAATCGAATCGCCAAACTCAGGAACGCGTACACCGGAGCGTCCAAAAATAGTATCTCACAATTATTCACGCTTGTTTTGAATCTTCAGTTTATTTACCCAGAAAGAATACAACGTCGGGATTGTGCAGAGTCAAGGCAGTTTGGAAAGTTCGGTGCATTTGCCATTCCCTGAATAAAACATTGGAACGAGAGAAGAATTATTGATTATTTGTGCCTATTTACGTTTGAACGTAAATCAGCGAATTGGTCGAGAATCAGTAATAACCACGAAAAATTCGCCCTGCAGCACGTTGTCTATTTAGATCCGAATAATTGGATTAATTGAAGAGCCGAGGGAAACTTACTGTGCTACCCGGTTAGAATTTTTAGAAGGTTGCAAAGAGAATAAAATACGGAGACATAGCAAAAATAGTGATTGCTTCATTTTTTTATACAATTGAACGTTTGGATAATTCTCATATTATTCAGAGCGGGTTGGGCATTTCATTCGCGAGGCTCAAGACATACAGTTTGTTTTAAACGTACATACGTCTCATGAAAGTTGATCTTCACATTTTTATCGAGTTCCACTACATTGCTTCTTAAGAAATCTTTCTATGAATCCAGCACAGTTTCTTGCGAAAGTATATGAATCTCTATATGACCCTCTATATGACCCTCTAATATGACCCTGTCGCCGACATCTTTAGCGCTCATTGACACTAAACTCTAGTTCGATTTGTGTTGCTCCTTACGACATTTTTAAAGTACTTTTCACAAAACCCGAAGATTTAACAAGTAACTAATTTTCGTCTACAACGAAGCAAAAATACATCCCGGGCTATTGGTAAAATTTCAAGTCAAGGTACCGAACTTTTAACAAAAAATGACGACTCTAAAAATTGTCTAATTTATAGAGGACTTTATGGAGATGACACGCTGGCCACTTTCATTTCTAATAATTTATACACTAAATCACTCCAGATATGTGATATGACATGGGCTTGAAGTTTGCATCGTTGGAATGCAACGATTTCTTTTTTCTTCCTGATTTTTATTACTATCGAAAATCATATTTTATATATTCAGGTTGTAGAACGACAAACGAGGATCTTAAAAAATGTTCGAGTGATTGTCATAGCTAAAATCTGCCGAAGGAAATTTGGGAAATTCAGAGACAAAAATATTTCGTTGCATTTCAACGATGCAAACTTCATAAATATGATTTAACCGTCTTAAGCGTGTCAAAAATTCTATAGATTCCGTAATGACGATGAAAACAGGGGGCCACTGAATGTTTAGACAAAATATTCATGATAAAAGTTGGAAAAATGTTACTTCGGAAAAAAAAGTAAAATTATCTGAATCTACGCAATTTGCGCTATATTTTTTTATTTCCGTTTATCGTTGGGTATAATAATTGGTTGTAACGTATTATTTATTAAGGTATTCCTTTCACGGAGGGCCGTATTTTGTGGAGGGCATGAAGCGGGCCCTTCTGAATCATTGGATAGATTGCAGTGGCGCTTAATAAAAATAAGTCGCAATCAATTATCATAGCCAGCTATAAACTGGAATAAAAAGTTTCGCGTAAATTTAGTAGATATAGACATTTTTGCATTCTTACATCAAATTCTTCTGCTAATCATGTTTTTCTAAGTTTTATCATTCATATTTTCTTTAAACATTCGGTGACACCTTGTTTTTATTGCCTTTACGGAATATTTAGATTTCCTTTACACGCGTGAGCAGTTGATATCGGGCATATAGAATTATTTAGTGTATAAATTACTATTAGCTGAAAATGTGGCTAGCGTACTATCTCCATAAAGCGCCATATAATTGAGACGATTTTTAGAGTCGTAATTTGCCGTTAAAAGTTCGGTAACTTGGCTTGAAATATTACTGGGGTGTATTTTTACTTGATTACAGACGAAAATCAGTTAATTGATAAATATTCGGGTTCGTGTTAGGAATACCTTAAGGGATGTTTCTACTTTGTTGGGCAAAAAAGAAATGTTGATTTTTAAATGGAAATAGAAAGGTGTACTCTATGGGTCTGGCATAGAAGATTAGGTGTAAGTAAAAAACGCCATTTCATTCGCGCATAAACTTTATTTTAAGGGGTTTTCTCACTTTAGACGCTAAAAAAGGCTATTTTCATGAATTTTTTTTGATAGGTTTATATTATAAATATTGACATAAAAGTTGTTACACTTAATAAATACACTTTAGAAATGCATCAACATTTGTTTTTAATGTATTTATGTAACCCAAGCAAACTTTAAACGCGTTTTTCTCGAAACTACGTTTTTCGGCGGCTTGTTGATAAAATCTTCGCAACTATTGAACCGGTCCTTATGAAATTTTAACCACATATTCTTTACAACTATAACTATAGCGCATATCAAGGATTTTTCAGAATTTTCATATTTACTTTTTTTTTTGCCAAAAACGGTGCAAAAAACACGTTTTTTGTTGTTGTTTTTTTAATGTCCGCCATTTTATTTTCGCGTATATCGAAAATCGTATGATATGCGCTATAGCCATTAACATACTGAATCTAAAACCGTTTGATTTTTTTGCCGGATGATCCATCTCGGAGATTTCATCAACAGCGCAGACCTACAATTTCTGTAGGAAATTTTTTTAACTACCATTTTCGTCTGTAAATAGTGACTGAAATAAGTATATTTATTTCAAATGTATTTCAACAGTGTATTTATTAAGTGTAACGACTTTTATATCAATGTCTATAATATAAACCTACAAAAAAAAATCATGAAAATAGCCGGTTAGCGTCTAAAGTGAGAAGACCCCTCAATCTTAAACCGCGTTTTTTTGGAAACCACGTTTTCCAAGTGTGCGTAAGTGCTCCTACGCGCCCTTGATGAGCAATCGTTAAGAAATTTGGCAGGTACGTGCACAACGAACGTCTTCATTAGTTAAACTGCAATTATCGACAAATATTGAATCGTTTTTGTCTTATAAACAAAAAACTGCAAACATTTTTGGTAAAAAGCTAAACTTCCCCTTCAAACGCTCACTGCTTTTTTACTTTTCAATTTTTCTTCTTGATTCTCGTTCGACTTATACATAATATTGTACAAAGTATAAATATGTTTGATTGTTTTGCTTCAGATCACCTGTTCAGTACTTAGGACTTCCGCAAGCGAAGAATATCATCACCGTCGCACAAACATACGTGGCTTCTCCCATACGGCGGTCCAGTTTCCATCGTTGGAACGCAACGATTTTTTCCCTTATTTTGTCATTTTTATTATTATTAAAAACCCTTTTTTTGGCAATTTGAAGTTAACCTGCAATAAAAAAACGCAATAACGATCGAACGATTTTCATAGCCTAAGTCAGCCAAAAAGATATTTTATCAATGAAAGAAAAAAGAAATTCGTCGTGTTCCAACGAAGCAAACTTCAAGAGCTTTCTACCGTTCCCAGTACCATCTTTTGTCAAACGTAAAAAAATTATCATCATGTTCAATAAAGCATAGTAATCATACCAAATTTCAACGTTCCATATTGAATATTTTTCGCATAAAAAATTGGTGAAAAATCGAACATTCTTTAGCCTAACAAAGTAGAAGACCTTAAGGGGCTATGTCAGTGTGACACTTTAAAAAAAAACGATTTTTTTTTCTTTTCCTTTTTTGACAGTTTATACTTTCAAAAATATGAGATGAGATTTTTATACGTGCAAAATTTTTATATTTTCAACAATATGAAATATTTTTCAAATTTGCTGACATGTGACTCAAAGAGCAATTATCCGATTGACTTGAAATTTGAACCGAGTACTCTTCAATATATTTACTCTACACCGACATAGGATATTTTCCATTGGATGAAAATTGACGATTTGGCATTGGAAAAAACGACCATATTATATGCAAGAAAACAGACTTTTTTCATAACTACGCCGTTTTGTTAGATTTTGATATTTTTGGAAACCCTACGTCATTGTACAGGAAATACCTTTCAGTTTAACGACAATTTTTCCAAACAGCCAGATATATTCTTAATTTACCGAAACATTTAATCGAGTACTCTTCTTCCAAGAAATTCCCGAAAATCACCCAAATTTTCAACGTTCACACTGGTATAGCCCCTTATGCGTGAATGCAATTCTCCAATGATGGAGAAGGGCCCTGCTTATTCCCCTACAAAATACAGCCCTCCACGAACGAAATACCTAAAATGATCTCTACTTCAGTATTGTTCTTCTCAAAAACGACGCAGCAGAACTCAGAAAAGCTGCAAAGTCAAGTTTTCATTGTGGACATCCACGTCTGAAGGAAACACCAGTGTCTGATATTCGTCTGTGAAATGCACAACCCTCGTTGTTACATCTCGTTCCGGGGCAAAAACTGTACATATTTCTCGCTGCAATTCATAGGAACCGATCAGTGAAGAAAGAATAGAGAAAAACCTTCTGAGTTTGTCGAACCAATGGCCGTGCCGAGTGCCCAACAAATGGGTATCGGCTATAAACATAGCGTAGACAGGCTTCTGTTCAGGGGAGATCGGCGCGACTGCCGGGTCTGCTTTGCGAGGGTCCAAACTGGGCCATTGGCACTGCGCGGAAAAACAACTCGATTAACATAATAAGAAGCAAATTTAGGACATCTCGGAAATCGAAAAATCAAAGTACGGACTTACTTGCAACAGTACGATATGATATATGACATATTCGCATAAAAGAAAAAGGCCGATATAGCCTAGTAAACATCGAATCACAAGTTTTTTGTACACAAGTTTTTTAGCACGCAACATTTTATTTAATTTTTTTTCGAATTATTTCAGGACCTTTTTCCCGCAACTTCGAACGAATATTTATGAATTCTGCAGTTATTGAACTATTCTCCATTCCGTTGTATCGAAACTCAAAACGGACGCATCTTTCGCGATTATCGGTGCGTCAGAAATTTGAGGTTATACCCGCGCGCTCGGTCGCCGAAGGGGCCACGGCGCTGTCAAGGTTAGAAAGGTGAAAATGGACTGCGTATCGTTAATAGGATCATAGTCAATTTCCGACAATCGATTCAACAGTTTATATTTTTCACTGATGCTCGAGCAATATGACGATTTCGCGCCATCGACGAAGGAACGAAAAAAATATTCGTAAAGTGCCTCAATCTAATCGCTTAAATTCACAAGGACGAAAACGACAAGCGATATGCAGTTCGTATTCTTATCATACTCGCGATTACGCGGTCGGTTGATTTTTGTTACGTTTTTTTTGTTCATTTGCACGCGACTTTGTCGCGCCTAGACGACATAGTCATGACAACGGCACCAAGTCTCATTGGCCCGTCGCTGATAAATGGAAAATAGACAATCGCGCTCGGGCAAAATATTCCTGATACAAAATTTGTCAATAACGCTTTTTATCGAACTGCTAGTTTTCTAGTAACGTTATTTAAGAACACATTTTGCAAAAATGTGGTCAACGAAATGGTCAATTTTGAGAACCGCGGTGAAGAAGTAAACAGAACGACGAGAATCCATCTGGTGGTGAGATCAGCAACAAGTCTGAAAATCGTCCCTATGCCGAACCCGATACAATTCGTGATTTTTTTGTAACGTGTAATAGTTATACGAGCCATCCGCTGAAAAATGGCCGTCTGGCATGACCATATGAGGAAGTCCTTGAATGTAATGGATCGACACTTGATTGCAATCTCTACGCGATCATGAGCAGCGGGTTCTTCACCCGAATGACTTTGTTCATAACAAAGCCAGTGACGTAACTCGCTCGAAAACGCTGAAACCCTTAATTAAAATCAATGAAATTGAAACTTCGAATGCATCAAGATTCGTGATCCTAGTTTTACGCATGGCTGAGTAATAATTTTGGGCCAATTGCCTCAACAATTGAGCGTTGCCAAGAGTTGCCAACATCGCGAATTCGAGATCAGTCGAAGCCTGTGACGGAGGGTCAAAGTCCTTAAAAACGGGGAATGTTATGTATGCAGGTTGAGCGAGACCGGCCGGCTACTAGGGCGCACGCGTATCGATAAGCCAACGAGTTCGGTGAGCGAAAACGCTAGATGGCGCCACCGCTCGGCTCGTATGCGTGCTATCTGTGCGGCTCGTATGCGTGTGCGACAACAAATTTTCTCGACCTCTCTCATCTGGGCAAGGTTTCCAGTCACGATTTTGCCCACTGGAACGAAAAGTTGATCGTTCAAAAATGGCAGGCTGTCGATTGTTCGGGGCTCTTAGCCAAGTTTCACGAAGGAATCTTTACTTCGTGACACGAGGAGGTGATTATTCATTTTTACGAATAGCCAAGTATCGCAGTTTTGCTCATTTCTCAACGCGATCAGTTCACACTCGACGGAAAAATAACTATCCGAGATTCTAAAAATTCCAATTAACCTTTGCTCCCAGTTCTACTTTGTCCGTACACTATTGATGGCTTTTTCATTTTTGACACCATGACTGCGAGGGTGAATCAATTGTGTGTCAAGGGTTTCCCATCGTTGCCGCGAGGATCGTTGGGGATCCTGTCACTTCATTATCGAGTCCTTGAGGACCAGTGGCTACATAACCTCAAAAGTTTTTCAAAAAGGATTTACGATTCTCGCTCTAATTAATCAAATTGCTGAAGCTTGCGTGAACAAATGTACTCAATGCTTTCGATCGATCGTCTCTTTATTTCGATCAGTATTTCGCCCGTCAGGGGCAACTCACATGCGTCCTTTACAAAAATTTTGCAAACAATTTCGATAAACGCTTATTTTGTTTTCATGTTTTTCATGACCCAATTATTTTATAGCGATCCACATGCCTATCAGGATGCTCGCTACGGGGACATCGCAGAAACATTTAAAATACAAAATTGTCGACGATGTGGCCGTTGTTACATTCGATTCTCCGGGCACAAAGGTACACCTGCAAAACATCCAAATGTTAACGATTTTGATTGTTGCCTTATTCTCATCGAGAACAAGTTTGTACACTGCTCTCCTCGATATTCTGGCAATAGACAAGTTTTCAAATGTGTTCTTGAGCAATGCCGCAACGCCATTGAATTTGGGATAGCTGTGACCTGCTTTTTTGTCCATCGTGTCCATGATAGCTCTCTCGAACAGAGCGCTGAAAATGTGGATTATTTTCCTAAGAATTTTAGGGCTGCCAGTTTTCAAAAAACTTACAAATGCATTTGAACAAAATTAACTTTTTGCGACTAAAAAGCAATAGTAATTTTTTTGTAATTTTTTAGTTGACAACCCGGTTGAACATATAATACTTGAATCATAGCAATAAGAAAATAAGATTTTATAACTCTAAAAATTCATGCACATGTCCTATAAACGTATAATATTCAGTATACCACCAGTTGCAGAGCGTGAACTGTTATCCATTCTATGATTAATGGATAATAAAAATCAATATATGCACTGCCGGCCAAAAGTTTGGGTACACTAGTTGAAATTTTTCACTGCACTGTACGTTAGATAGCGGACTCAAAAATAGAGAATAATGAATTTTCAAAGAGGCGTTTCAAAAAGAACAAATTTACCTTTATTTTGCTATTTTTTTTTTTTAGAAAATTGTCTACGATTTTTTTTCGCCCTGTTACATACTTTTGTACGTCGACATTTTTCGGCTTTTTTTTGGCCGTCGAAAATGAACAGCAAAGTTTGTGGAAAAAAAATTCCTCTGTTTTTTAGATGCTCTGTTTTTTAGAACAGGATATCAAAACGGACTTTTTTGTTTTATGGAAAGTCTCGTACGATTTATTTTCGCCCCAGTGTTGCATTTTTAGCTAAAGAAGACATGCTTTAGAAAAAAAGGTGTCATCAAAGGAATATAGGGTATCAGAGAAAATGTCAAGATGGTAAAAAGTTACATGGGCTTACGCTAGAGTGGCGAGAACTTTTCAGAATTTTTTTAGCCAATTTTTTTTCTACCTTTTTTGGTTTGCACTTCAATGAGTGGAGGGGCTCCATTCGGGAATTATTGGTTCTAGGACCATATATTAATAATAGAAATTTGCTTACATTTTTATTTTTAATTAATCTTTTAGATAAAAAAAAAATTTGGTGGAGCTCGGAGAATCGGCGTCACTTGGTTGTTGTGCGTCGAAAACTATCGGATTTAAGCCAAACTTTTAAAAGAAAAAAGTTTTAATTTTTAATTTTAGATTCACTGACATTTTTCCAGATTTCTTTTACAAAACTTTTTTCACCGTGATTTTTTTCCCAAATAAGGAGCTGCTTTTTTTTACCCTTTATCACAAATCCAGCACCACAAAACTTTAAACTTTTGAACTTGCTTTTTAACGCAAAAAAAGTGAATCAAGTTTTTTGCCTTCTCTATACGAGTTTTTCATCGAAAAATGATTCTCCGAGTTCAACCGAATTTTTTTTTTACAAAAATTGTGGTTAATAGAAAATATAAATCTAAACAAATTCCCTTTCTTGACATATTGTCCTCGACCCCGTAATTCCCAAGTGGAGCCTCTCCACTCATCAAAGTTCCACTGAAAAATGGTGAAAAAAGTAATTAAAAAAATGCTGAAAAAATTCTAGCCACTCCAGTGTGAACTCGTGCAACTTTTTACCCTCTTGACATTTCTTCTGAAACCCTATAGTTCTTCGATGACGCGCTTTTTTCGAAAACATTTCTTTGTTGGCTAAAAATGCAATACTGGCGCGAAAAAAATCGTCCGAGACTTTCTGAAAAAAAAACAAAAATGTCGGTTTTGATATTCTTTTTAAGTTTACCATGGAAAAAACCGAGGAAATTCTTTTCCACGTTGCAGTTAATTTTCCACGGCCAAAAAAGCCGAAAAAAGGCCACGCTCAAAAGAGCGTACCAGGGCAAAAAAAATCGTAGAGAATTTTCTTAAAAAACCAAAAAAAGGTAAATTTTTTCTCTTTAAAACGCTACTTGGAGAATTCCAATATCTTTATTTTTGAGTCCGCTATCTAACTTTTAGTGCGGTAAGAAATTTCGACTAGTGTACCTAAACTTTTGGCTGGCAGTGTTAATAAAGTAGAACCTCGATTATCCGAATTAATCGGGACTGAAAATAGTTCGAATAATCAAAAGTTTCATTTATGTTCTGTACTTGTTTCAATATCTGTTGTATTCCTCCAGAAAAAAACATTGTGTTCCGATCATTCTTTGTAGAATCGGCATGCGAAAAACCAAAAGCAGATTATTGTTTTAAAAAAAGGATAAACTTCCGAAAAGCTGTTACACCCGATTTTGCTGAAATTTTGCACAGATATTCCATTTAAGGGGAGATATACACCTAGGGGCCGGAAAAACGGGTCAATTTTGTGAATTTTTTCAAGGAAAACTATTTGAAATTTCGGATTGGGGTTTTAATTATCTAAAAGTATATACATTCAAAAATATGTTGAATTTTCTTTATTTAAAAATATCAAAATATACAATGATATTGTATGATCCTTGGAGCGTCGTAAAAAAATCTGCATATACGGTACCCACTGGCGTTTCGTCAAAAATCATCTAAAAAAAAACCAAAAAGATTATAAAATTAGATACTATAATCCAGTACTTGTCATAGCCGATTTTGAAAATATCGATTTATGACAAAATGGCGGACGTTTGAACACAAATAGTGATTTTTGGGCCAAAAATTAGTTATTATTTTGCCCATAAAACAAAAACTAAGTAACGGAAAAAAAATCCTATGACAAGTACTAGATAATGGTGTATAGAATAACCACAAAAAACCTCAAGGCAAACCTCATTGGTTTTCGAGAAATTTTGGGTACCGATTTGAAAAACGTGGTTTTGAGAAAAACGCGTTTGAACATTTGGGAATGAATAAATCATGAAATTTGTCAACATACATGAAATCATCGATACCAGGCCCATAGTGTAGGTCTTCTACGGTCGACGGAATGTTCATAACTTCTAAATCCTCGACCTCGACCATCTAGGTGTATATCTGCTCTTAATATATAAAGACATCCCCCAAAGGGATTTTTGGCGCATTCCAATACTTTGCGAGAAATCAAATTTTAATGTTTATTTTTTAGACCGTTTTTAGATGGCATTATTCATAACAGGTCACTCTGTGCAGACACGCATACACACACACACACATTATATGAATAAAGTACTTACATGGTGTAATAATAGAGCGTATTAATATCCTTCCTACGATAGGTGAACACCCTGAACGACGAGGTGATGAACGAAATGAAGCTGCTTTGGAAAGACATAGAATTAAATGCTGCGGTAAAATCCGTGGTACTAATAAGTGCCAAGCCTGGAAACTTTATAGCAGGAGCGGATGTGACGATGTTGCAAAAAGTGAAAAACGAGGAAGAGGCTTATCAAATATCTAAGCAAGGTCAGATAATTCTTAACGCCATAGCAGATTGTAAAAAGCCCACTGTCGCGGCCATCCAAGGAACGTGTTTAGGCGGTGGTTTGGAGGTAAAGATACCTGCGAATATGTCTTGTTTCATCGCTCGTTAGAAGCAAATGTTCCGTTTGCTTATCGATACATCGTATTGCATCAACTTTACCGGCCATTCGTAAACGTAGGTCGCAATGGCGTGCCATTATCGTCTCGCCGTGAACGACAAGAAGACGAGCTTAGGATTGCCGGAAGTGATGCTCGGCTTGCTACCGGGTGCCGGAGGTACCCAGCGGTTACCGAAGCTCACTGCTCTGCCGAACGCACTGGACATGACTCTGACGGGAAAGCAGATAAAAGCGGACAAGGCGAAGAAGTTTGGAATAGTCGACATGTTGGTGAATCGATTGGGCGCGGGAGTCGCATCAGGTGAAGAAAAGTAAGATTCCACAAAGAAATGCTGGGTGTCCCTTGCAATAATTCAAACCTCGCTGGAAGTATACATATCGTTTCCAACACATCCCTTTCATTTTTATCCTACAGTTATCACGTCATTATCTCCGAATCCTCAGAAATCCCCCCGTAGTGTTGCTCACACATCCAGGGAGCTGACACGCCGCACTACTCCTATGCAATAAAACGCTATGCGTTTTGTCCGGATTTCTCAACCCTACCTCTGAACGTTACGTGACGCTACTTATCACCTAAGAATATTCTGCTCCGGCGCGACAACCGCAAACGCAAGGCACACATTTCGAATTTCGACATTTGGAGCATTTGGAGGTTAATATTTTGGTTTTACCGTTTCTGTATAACTAAAAGTGCTATGGTAGAATTGCTCATTCAGGAATGCCCACCCAGTGTATTGTACCCGCTTGCACCTCAGAGTACCCTTTTTGTCCGGAAAAAGTGCACTTCTTTTTTTATCCGTATGTCTAAGATTGTTGGCATCATTACAATTTTATTAATTCTGGTATCGTGATAAAACTGTTATTATGCGTATTGATAATGTAATATGTGCGTTGGCGGGTTATATACAGGGTGATTTTTTTATCTTGAGACTGCTAAATATCTAGAAAAATAAGCCTTATACGACAAAAATGTCCCAAATAAGCCTTCAATAGTTTCCAAGGGGCAATTCAATCCCGAAGAAATGAACCGCCTGCCGCCCCTCCTGGGGTTAGGGCCGGAGGGAACTTCGACATCTTAAATGGGAACCCCTACTTTTCATTACAGATCCAGATTATACATAAAAAACACGTAACTTTTGTCTGAACTTATTTTTTTAATTCGGGATAGATGGCGCTGGATTGGTAGAGACGGATCGATACATTGACCTGCCAGATTGCCAGACCTTACGTCACCCGATTTTTTTTGTTGGGTCTCTTAAAAACTGTAGTTTATCAACAAGTGCCAACAACTCGTGAAAACATGATTGGACGAATCAGAAATGCTTGCGCGAACATTAAAGCGAACAAACTTTTGAGTTGTGTACAATCATTTGAAGTACGGATCAATAAATGCATCGAAGTTGAAGGTCATCAGTTTGAACACTTACTGAATTAAATGGTGAGAGGCAAGGGGACTTACAATAATGAAGCACCCCAAGAGATTAAATTTCCGTCAGGTCCACGTCCTTAATCCTGGGTAAAGCTAAGAACGGATACAAAATTATAGTAGATATTTATGATAATTTTAAAAAAAAACATGTTTCCGCCAAACGTTACTTTTTTTCGACGTAGCTCCATTATGCAATAAAACATAGGGGATTTCCCTTGAAGAAAAGGAAGGTTGCCCAATTTTCACCGAGTGCAGCGTCATCTATCCCGAATTTAAAAAAAAGGTCAGACAAAAGTTACGTATTTTTTTATGTATAATTCGAATCTGTAATGAGAAGTAGGGGTTCCCATTTAAGATTCCAAAGCCCCCCCTTCCCACCCCAGGGGGGGGGGGGCGGCAGGCGGTTAATTTCTGTAGGATTAAATTGCCCCTTGGAAACTATTGAAGGTTTATTTGGAACATTTTTATCGTATAAGGCTTATTTTTCGAGATATTTAGCAGTCTCAAGATAAAAAATCACTCTGTATATAATAAACGACCCCGCTATATGTATGCACAGTGTCCCGTTATGAATCGATAATCTTGCAACTGTTCATAGGTCATATCATTTCCAACTATATGCTGGAATTTTAGTTTAGTAAAAGACCCACGGTTTTCGCGATTTTGGGGCCGGTTATTTAAAAAAAAAAAAAAAAATCATTATGTTCCGGTTTTTTGCATGCCATTTCTAAAAATGATATGAATCGACAATAACTAAGCAACTTTTTAAAGTAATTTGCACGATACGCGTAGTAGGGTCAGAGTGGGATTGTGGCTTATTTTTTTCAGAGGTCTATAGCTACCTAACCGTTCACACAATTTCAATGAAAACTTGACTAAATAAGAGGTGTGTTCAATGGCTGTATTTTGTTGAAAGACACTGAACGGCCTAACCCAATAGATAATGAGATAACAACCATTTTTAAAAAATGGGATTTAATCCACTGTGTACTTGGGGGTGTACACAGTGAAACATGCCTAATTTCACAGACAAACATAATTTCAAAATCAAGCAAAATTTTAAGAAAATTACCCTGGTCCACTGTACACTTGAAGGTGATGGAGTGTTTTTCTCTATTCAATGGGGAGTATTGTACAGTAAACTATTGGAAAAATAATTTTAAAAAACAGCATATTATGAGGTCAATCAAAATCATTTATTGAATATTATTCAACAATGAGTACCTACCTAATGAGGTAGTACCAGTACCTATCTAAATCATAACGCGAAAATATTCATATTGTGACTTACCTCTGTGTACCTCGAAAAATTGAGCCACTGTGTACCGACCCTCTCATTTTCTCTAAAGTGGGTAAAGAAGCAAAAAAGCTTACAAATTCAGCTGGTTTCTCAACTTTTGACACCAAAAATAATATAATATCACCTCTCACAACCGAATTGCGCGGGAGCGACTCACAAACCTATTGGCATTCGAGGGTGGGTCTAATTTGAAAAAGGCGCACATATATACATGTCCACGTCTAAGAAATATAAAAGGTTGACCGTACCCATTGTCGCCACTGTTCCCACTTTGACCCTACATTTTTTTGCACCGCAGGCTATCAAAGTCAGATGTACGAATTGTTGAAGTTGTTGTTGGTATGAAAATTCTGCATGAGGTCTTTTTTCATAAAGACGCGGTAGAAAATAAAGCCTAACTTTGATAACTTATTTTAGGAATATGAAAAAAGGAATAGGATTTCTTTTGAGACGGTTTATTTAACACATATTAAAGTATAAAAAGTGTATTATAATTTTTGTACAAAATGGCGGCAACAGAGCCCATCTTGGAAAACGTTTTTTTTACAAATAGCTTCATGGAAGGACGCTTTTGTCGTGAAGTATAAGACCTGGAACAAAAACGAAAAAAAGTTATAATCTATATATTATTGGCTATGGGACTACGTAGGGATTTTTTAAATCAAATTTTGAAAAATGGCGCACTTCGAAAGAAATAAATCGATTTTTTGCCCAAATAATTAGCAGTAAATTGTTTTAAAAAAAAGTTGCCAATTAATTAAAAAACGGCATAGAGAATGTAATTGTAAAGCTACTATCAAAATTTCAAATCGATCCATGCGAAGGCGTTCGAGTAATCCGTTCTCCCAGTTTGAAAAAAGTGGTTTCGAGAAAAACGCGTTTAAATTTGTAGGAGGCGCCTGAAAGAAGTCCGAGGCGCTGCGGCAGAAGCGATAATGGAACCGTCTAAAAAATGTTTTGCTACAGAACCAATTGCATATTGTTTTCTGAACCCCAAAGTATTTTTTAAGAAAAAAAAAAACGATTTTTCCAAAATTCTAGAGTGGTGTTATCCCTTAATATTTAAGGTTAAAAAGAAGACTTTTCTAGATGAAACAAATAACCAAGAGTATTTTTGAAAAAACGGGTCAGAAAGGTTATCATTTGTAGAAATGGAACGCGAAAAACCAAAAGCAGATGATTTTTATTTCGAAAACTGTGGGACTTTTTCTAAACTGAAGTTCCAGCATTATATTAGGGCATTATCTGACCTATCGACAGTTGCGGGATTCTTCAGTCGTAACAGGACACCCTGTGTATGTATATATACGAACGCAGTGCCTGGGTGTGCAAATTTCTCAGGTGATAAGTAGCGCCAAACGTGGCAGAGTCCGACATTAAGGGGGGCACTCCCTATAGTACGCGAAATCATAGTCGATTTTCATTTTTTTTTTTAAGGATAAGAAATGTATATCTTTTTTCAGGGTTATAGGTACTTTTTATTACATCATTCTAGTTTTGAAAACGATTTTTGGTGCTTAAAAAAAGTGAAAAATGGCGGGGATATAACCAGTCGGCGTGAAACTGTCCGCAAGGGAGGCCGAATGCGGTGTATACTCCAGGCCCTCGTACGTTTATCTAAAATAGTCTGCGTAAGAAAAGTATATACATGATGTCACTCGATGAACCAATAATATTGGAAAAATAATGATAATTGGCTAAAGGGGAGGCCTTAGAACAAAAAAGTTGATTTTTTTCGGGAAAAAATGTAATACTTTGACCCAGCCAAAACCATGTTTATTTTGGTAATCTTTAGTCGGTCTTAGATTCATCAATTGTACATAAGTAACACATAAAAGTGTGCCAAATATGAGCTTTATCGGTCAAATAGTTTTTGAGTAATCGTGTACACCGATTTTCAACGCAATAAAAAAAAACGTTTCGAGATAATCGCGTTTAAAGGTTCGGCAAGGGAAAAACGTATGATTCTGTGACTTACCGACTAGTCAGCTATTGCAGCACCATATAATAGTAGTCCTTCAGCTTCATATTCAGCTGAATATTTCCATGGGTATAGAAGCGTTTCCAACAGCTATTATTGAATAGACGCCTCACCTTTCCACATGGTGACTATACCTGCGCGGAGCGCTCCAAACGGAGCAGAGGTGATTCACGCCCAGCGGGTTGGCACTTCCTATCCCTTACCGTATATAAAAATGCTACGCTTTTTGACCGCTTTATTTAGTTCTACCTCCCGCACGGTGGCCCGCACGGCGTACTTAAGGGGGAATATCAGTGTGAAAAAAAATCGATTTTTTTGTTTAAATAGATAGTTTTTGGCCTTTAAGAATATGCCTACAAATTTTCAAAACAATATTCGGCTTAGAAGTATTCGAAATTGGCGCCAAGCGTCGACGCTCTCAGAGCCTTCTATACGGGCCTTTCTATACATTAAACGCATTTTTCTTGAAATCATGTTTTTTTACCTGGTTGACAGCATAACTCTGTCAAATTTTGTCCAATCGAATTCATTCAAAAAGGATTCTCTTCAGAAAACTTATCGTTATCGTCGCATTGTAGAGTTTTTCTTTAAATTGTTTACTTTTTTTTATTAACAATTTACTGCAAAATTTTTGTGTCAAATTTGATTTTTTTTCAGATGGCCGACTTTTTTTTATAATCAAAATTTTCAAATTTCCTACGATGCTGCGATAGCTATACTATTATAATTTAATAATCTTTTTGAATTTTTGATTTCACATGCTTGTTGTGGCACTTATGCTGTCAACCGTTGGGGAGTCTTTTTTGAGACCCCGTTTTGCGACCGCTCCTCTGCTTAATAAAATGGACTAAAAATAAAAAAATTAAATTTTCTTGTGTGCTTCATTACCTCAATAATTAATACACAAAATTTCAAATAATTTGATCGAGCCGGTTTTTCAAAAAATGTTCCCCAAAAATACCTCATTTTGCAGCCTGTTACACTGATATTCTCCCTTTACCACCCCGACGCCGAATACGACTATTTTGACGTTTGGAGTTTACGCCGCGGTGCGGAATTGATGAAATTACCGAAATAATTTATACTCGTGCGCTAATGCCGTGTGGTATGTACGGTTGTACCTCAGGGTACCCGCGTAATCCTGAAAAGGTGCATTTTTCACCGTACTAGCCGATCCTCGAATTCGAAGCTATGGAAAGTCTTCGAATTATATGTGCGCTTGTCTGTATGTATACATAGCCCCTGCGCGCGCCGCAGGATTGTTCGAGAACAACTAGCGCTGCGAGTGGCAGCGTAGGACACTACAAACAGAGGATATTTTGCGTAGCAGAAAATTCTAAAAGATGCCAGCCCCCTGCTCACGCCCAAAGGCTCTTGAGACGTCATTCTTTAGAATCGACCATGGGGGTGACAGTCCTCGAATTTCGTGTCCCCCTTATTGACCCTCAACACGAGTGATGCTCGTAGTCACCCGCGTTATCGCCACTCCGGTCGCGCAGCGTCTGCATTCGACGTATAAGCCGCGTTTGGATTATTCATTATTAATACATTACAATTCCAGAGTACATTTTTACAAGGGAAGAGATAGGATATTCGCACATATCGAAGGATTATTGTAGTATAAAAATATTTACTGAACGTAAACAAAGAACAATTATTTAATTAAAAATTAATTTTTCATCACATCAAACACTACTTGGATATTTTCTTCTTACCCAGATGATCTTTTTTTTTTGTTCAGCGTTGAGACGTGCGGAATATTGCTGCATTCGCATCGTTACGTAATATTAAATTACGTTTAAAAGAACATTATTGGCGTGTTTTTTACACGGGAAAGAGAGTTTTACGTGCTAATACACATCGTCCAATATGGAATCGAAAACCCTTGCCGAATTGTGACGAGCCACAAATCGCTCTTCCAAAAAATTACATACTCGACGTGCAGCCACGAACGATGCACGCTGGCATTGATGAATATCAAAACGAAAACTACCGAAAGTGTTTTTTATTTAATCGTTTTTTCTTCACACTCAATCGACTTGTTGTTACACCAAACTGCAGAACCCCTTCTAAAATGTCGACACTTTCCAGTAAAAAATCGAGATCGAGAAAACGGAGAAATCCAAAAGAAATGTCAAGGTTGCGGAGGTTAGGAATGATGGAATAATGTGACGAGGCGTTTTGCGGAGTGGAAGTAACGCGGGTGACTACTAGCGCCGCATGGTGGGCCGCTTTCCGTGGCATCAATAACGGGGCCACCGATCGTTAAGGGGAAATATACCTTTGTGAAGGCAAAATCAAGGGTCATTTTTGACAATTTGTTTAAGAAAAACAAAACAATATTTAAAAATTGGGTTCATTAAACATCATTTATTTAAGCTTATTAGTACAAGTCTTAAAGGAAAGATTTTTTTATAATTATTTTGAAACAAAATGGCAGCGCAATAGGCGATGAAAGAAAACTCCTTTTTTTCGTAGTCTCTGCGGGTGTATTCGCACAGGTCATAATTTTCAATCTAGAACAAAAAACGAAAAAAATTTGAAAGTAGATATAAAAAACTAGTTCAGTACGTAGAGGTTTTTCAAAATATTGATTAAAAAAATGGCGTTAATATGGAAAAAAAATCGGGCGAATATCGATCATAACATTTTTTAATTACAACTTATCAACAAAATCCTACGTAGTGGACTAGAAAATGTTGTCAAGAAGCTACGGTTATAATTTCAAGTCAATCAATTGAAAACTCAAGACGCTACACATACGCCCGTATCTAAAAACATAGTTTCGAGAAAAACGCGTTTACAGTTTTAAGTACTGTAAAATCATGGAAATTTCGTGTTTACCTTTAATCGGCGATGCCTGGACCATACAATTGTCCTTCTAATTCAACATTCTCTTGCTCTTCTTCTTTTCGGAAAGATGTAGGAAAAAATGCAAAAAAAATTTACAAAAAAATGGATTTTTTTAAAGCCTCTATAGTGAGTGTCCTCCTTAAAGGATTAGACCACAATAACGGGTATGCAAACATGTTCGAATTTAACAATTTTTTTCGTATGAAAAAGTGATTCACTCATAAAATGAATATCAAGCTGTTTGAAAATATATATATGTTTTTCGATGTACAAAATGGCCGACTATTAATATTTTCTTTTGTTGTCTTTTTTTAGGCGCTCCGTGGCGTGACATTTAGCAGCCACAATTTTTTACCTAGAACAAAAAACAAAAATTCTCGTCAATCTAAATTAGAATACCTAGAGAAGTACCTACGGAATTTAAAAAATATTGTTTTATTCAAAAGTTGTAGGTATTTGAATTGAGTTGTAGGTATTTGAATGAATTTTCAGTGAAAAATTTCGTATAAAATTGTTCATAAAATTAAAAGTTTTCGATTAATCAGAAATTCCGTACGTACTTCTCTGCGAAATGCAGTTAGGAACATAACTTTTGAGCTTGAAGTAAATCGAGTGAAAATTGTTGAAGTTATTTGTCACGCCAATTGGAAAAAAGCTGTTTCGAGAAAAACTCGTTTAAAGTTTTAGGTACTCTATGGCCGTGCCAGAGGTGGGCTTACGTTATACGCTTAAAGTCGGTGAAAAAAATGTTCTTGCTATAAATCGAATAGTAACTTATTATGATGGTAAAGCACCGTTTTAGCGAAAAAAATCGATTTTTTGAAAATTCTACTGTGGTCTTACGCCTTAATAAATCCGGACATATCGCATAACGAAAATACGGGATGGTGTCAATCCCCTGCCCATAGCCGAGTTTTTGTTGTCCTTCCACCGGAAACCCAGTAAAACTGCCCTCCCCCGCGATAGTCGGCGCTGAATCCAGTGCGCGGTTCAGCGGGTCACCCAGCCTAGTATCAGTCCGCGTCAACGCTGTTCGACAGGTTAGATCGCCGCAGCCACATGTATTATCTTCTGCGTTATTCGCAGCACGATGAGGTATCTGGAGGAGAACGCGATTCGAGCCGCCAAGGATCTCGCGAGTGGACAGCTCAAAATAGATCGCAGTCCAAAATCCATACAGGCCAAAATCATGAACTGGGCCTTCTCTACGGAATTCGTCAAGGATCAAGTTTTCAAACGGGCCAAGGCACAAGTAATGAAAATGTCCGGCGGCCTCTATCCAGCCCCACTGAAGATACTCGAAGTCATACGCACGGGACTGGACAAGGGTACCGAGGCCGGTTTCGAGGCTGAGGCCCGCGGCTTTGGCTACTTGGCAAATACACCGCAGTGCAAAGGTCTCATCAGTCTCTTCTTCGGACAAACAACATGCAAGAAGAATCGTTTCGGTGCTCCCAAGGCCACAGTTAAGTAAGGAAACGTATTTATAAATTGATTTAAAATTTCACCGCAGCTTTTGCGCTTTTCTCCAACCCCGACTATGTCGACGCCTCGAACGTTCGATCGTTAACGAACCTTTGTATCTTTTTTCGTCTCACGCTCGCAGCAAAATCGCCGTAGTCGGAGCTGGTCTGATGGGCGCTGGAATCGGTCACGTTAGCATTGACAAAGGCTACACCGTCGTACTCAAAGACACGAATAAAGCCGGATTGTACAGAGGGGTTGCACAAATTCAAACTGGACTGGCAAACGCTGTCAAGCGAAAACGTATAAGCAAGTTCGTAAAACGAATCAGTCACGGGGAGATAATTAGCTATTACGACAGGTCATTCGAGTCGGTTTAATCGTTTTCACTTAATCGATCCCGCCTGTAGTATCGAAAAGGACAAGTACCTTGCGAATCTCGAGCCGACGTTGTCGTACGATTCGTTCAAGAACGCCGATATAGTGATTGAGGCAGTTTTCGAAGATTTAGCGATAAAGCACAAAGTGATAAAGGAGATCGAGGCTAGCGCGCCGGAGTACTGTGTCGTTGCGACCAATACGTCGGCCATACCCATCACCAAGATCGCAGCCGGTAGCAGTCGTCCGGAAAAGGTCGGAAATCTACGATTTCTCGCATCGTCATTTGTGTCTTTCGCTCGATTTTTTTGTTCGTTCATTCACGTAGCATTTTTACAAGTATCCGTTATACTCGACAGATTATCGGTATGCATTATTTCTCGCCTGTCGACAAAATGCAACTTCTCGAGCTGATAACGCACAAGGGAACGTCCGACGAGACGATCAGAACCGCCGTCGACGTTGGCCTGAAACAGGGCAAAGTCGTTATCACCGTTGGCGACGGGCCCGGCTTCTACACGACCAGAATACTGAGCGCCATGATGTCCGAATTTTTGAGGCTGCTGCAGGAAGGCGTTGAACCAACGGATCTCGATAAATTGACCAAGAAATTCGGCTTTCCCGTCGGTGTTGCGACTCTAACGGACGAAGTTGGCATCGACGTTGGCGCTCACATCAGTGTCGATTTGGCTAAGGCCCTGGGAACAAGATTCTCCGGTGGTGACGTTCATATTCTCGGTGATATGGTCAAGGCCGGATATCTAGGTAAAAATTCACATGTAAAAGATTTTGAAAAACAGGCTTCTATTTAACGTAGTAAAAAGTAGAAAATAATGTTTTTGCCAAGTCACCTATATGTGACTATAAATGAAAGTTTGGGGCGCTCAACTTTTTTTAATGTTTAATCAATTTGATCAATTCAGTTGCAGTAACCGTATTTAAGGGAGACTTTGTCCTTGGAGTACCATATTTCAGGTGTTTACATTTTATTTTTTTTTAAAGGAAACCCGTAAAGCTTTTTGAGTGCGGTTTTTTTCTTGCTTTTATTCGTGATATACAGAACGGTAAAAAAAAATTTTTTGAAAAAAAATAAAATCAAAATGGCGGCCGTTGCAGCTCCGCGAAAACAGGTCCTCAAATCGCGGGAGATAAACGGCTGACATCACTCTTTGTTGATCTGAAACACAAATTCAAAGCATATTATCAATCTGTGACCCTTTGGTCATGGAATGACGGATGGGTTGTTCGTTTAGTACAAATTTCGGAAAGTGGCGGCAATTTAAAAAAAATCGAATTTTCGCGTTTTTTTTCGCATAAAAAGATAAATAATAAATGCAAAAATGTATCTATCGAAAAAACGATCCGTCGTTCCGTGAAGACATATTTTCTGAGTATGCTCTCCAAATTTCAGGTCGATATGCTAATTACAGCGGTCAGGAGAATGTCAGCCATTTTTAAAAACGTGTTTTCGAGAAAAACGCGTTTAAAGTTTTGTAATGTGTTTACACAAATGTGTTTATAATTACCGCTAATCGGCAATGCCTGGTCCATAGAGGCATCCTTCCTCTTCTTCTAGCTGCTCATGTTGAGCCGCTAACATCTCCCAGGACATGTTCAAGGACAAAGTCTCCCTTAATTTGGCACAATACTAATTGGCGAAATTATCACACGTTTATACTCAGATTCAGGATTTTTATTTAAGAAATCTAAGATTGTTTTACGGTAAATTAAATACAATTGATATGTTAACGGATTTATGTAAATTAAAGATTATACGTCTAAATTTTGAGCACCCCAAGCTTTTATTTATAGTCACATATAGGTGACTTGGTAAAAAAAAATGTTTTTATACTTTTCAGTCTTGAATTGATTTTACTCGTACTTCACTAGTTTACGAGTTTGTACGTGAGGGGCATGGGATGCCTGTAAACAATGACAAAGACTAATTGGGATTGAATTTACGACTGAGCTGCATATAAGCTTTTCACATGCAAACACAGTCGGCTACGAATTTGTATGTGTTAGTGAGATTTTATATGGATGATTAGTTGTCGTTAATTTTACATGAAAAGTCGAACATTTTATGGATACTTTTCCTTTTTTTAATTTGAATCATGCATTGTTGGCTTTAAGGTAGAACGAGCGCGCACACTTGATTTATATAGATTTTGTTCACATTCTAACCAGACATTGTTCATATCATTATGCATGTTCGAGTGAAATTTCAGAACAGTCGACTATTTAGATTGGGAGATAATGGGTTTTAAAATTTCAACTTCTAACACTGCAGGGTCTGCATTAATCCAAAGTCAGGTCACATAATTCGTCGTATCATTCTATTTTGTTTATAAATTTTGCAAACAAATTATGTTTAGATAGCAAACTAGTTAGGGAAAGAGTGACAAAAATTTGGATTCCCTTTACTATTCAGTTTTGCTAAAAACGTTCAGTAAAGACAGAATAATTCTCCGTAAAAAATATTTGTCCTCTATAATAAGAGGACATATGGCAACACCGCAAAACAGTAGTATTCAATATTTCGAAAAAAAAATAATAATTATCGTGTTCCTAAAGTTAAAAACTTTTATCATAAAAAAATATATTTGCGTTATAAATATTAATATTTTATATTGTTTATGTTATTTTCATTAACAAATAAAAGTGTTGGTTAATTCGTCACTAATTAAAAACTTTGATCGATAAAAAATTCCATGCAGATAAAAATTTGTGTTGCAGTATTATTTTAAATATGCCGCGCAAACTTTCGTCCTTGGATACGTGGAACGATGCGGTATTGCCATATGTCTCCTTATTATAGGGGACAAATATTTTTCACGGATAAACAATTCTGTCTAAATTTCAATGCAGACCCTGCTGTCTTAAAAGTCGCAATTTAAGAACCCATTATCTCCCAATCTAAATAGTCGACTGTTCCGAAGTTTCACTCAAACATGCATAATGACATAAACAATGTCTGGTTAAAATTTAAACAAACTCTACGGAAATCAACAGCGCGCTCGGTCTACCTTAAGATGCATGTTTGCAAAATTTCAGATCTCTAAGTAGTCGGGAAGTGGGTGAAATATCGATATTCCGTTTTTCTTCTCACAGAAAGTCAAGTTAAACAAAAGTTTGTAAAAACGGATACTTGTTTGCGAAAAATCTTTACACCGCTCGTATAATAGATTTTTCCAAATTTTTCGTAAACATTTGCTTTCTGTATTTTCAGGCAGAAAATCCGGCAAGGGAATCTTCGTGTACGAGGCTGGCACTAAGCACCGAGACGTGAACCTGGGCGCTTTGGATATCCTGAAGAAATACAAGCTCGAGCCAAGGGGCAGCACGTCGGACGAGGATCGACAGTTGAGGCTGGTCACGAGATTCGTCAACGAGGCGGTACTCTGCCTTGAAGAAAACATCCTCGCGAATCCGGTAAACACTTGTTACATTTTATTCACTTTATCAATAGGCGAGTCTTTTTCGCAGAAAACATTCTCGTGCTTGTCATTAAAAAGATAGCACAATATTTACATGGCTGTTACGCATATGGTAAACAGGGAAAACTCAGGGAATTTCTTTACTCCTGGAATAATCAGGGAAAAGTCAGGAAATTTTGAAAATTTTCTGAAATTTCTCGAAAATTGACTTTTTGCAAGAATTACGAAAAATGAGACTTGAAAAAAAAACTGAAAAGTATAAAAATCAATACTTTTGTAAATTGTCAATATTTATATTATTCTTCATTATATATAAGAAAAAGTTATTTCAGTGACAAATATTGAAAATTTCAAAAACTAACAAAAATTATTTACTCCAAAGACTTACGATAAAGCTTTACATTTGCATTCGATTTCTTTTATATACAACCACACCATTATTATTGTAGATACGTTTATTTATTTATTTATCAGCACGGATATAAACATTATGTTATTAACAAAGAATAGGATCTGTATTTGCTCTTAATATATTTCTTTTTACTTTTTAGTGTTCAAATTATTTTTCAATTTTTAGTTTTTAAAATTTTATTTTCATTTTCGACATTTCCATAAATTTGATCTTCAAAAAAATGTTCTTTATATGAGCCCAATCTCCCTGGAATATTCGCAACACTTGTGTGAAAAAACCTGGAAAACTCGGAGAATTTCTGAGTCAATAATGCATAACAACCATGATTTATTCGACGCGCGAATAATTAAAAACATCCGGATATCTTTGTTATCTCCGAAATGAGCATCAGAAACAATTCAAACGAGTGTAGTCTTGCATTGTTATTATGAATTCCCGACAAACAATTACGTGAATTAAGATATTCGGAATTTTCACTTTTTTCAATTTCCCATGCGAAGCAGCGTTGGCCCGGGCCAATACTTGGCTGGGTGGCCGCTCAGCCGCTTACTCGCTTGCGCGCCGGCTACCGAGAGACGGTAGTTTTACTTTTGCTCATAACACAACTGGAATTTAGTGAAAACGGGGCCGTCTGTATCGGCACAGGCTTGGCTGTGCTCTCTGGAAAATGTAATCTTGCATTGAGAATCCTCTATGCAACTACAGGGTTGTTACGCATATGGAAAACTGGGAAAATCGGTAAAACTCGGGCAATTTCCCTCCCTCCTGGGATAATCAGGCAAAAGTCAGGAAATTTTGGAAATTCTCTCAATTTTTTCCAGAATTTACGTTTTGCAAGAATTACGAAAAATGAAACCGACTTGACAATAAAACTGAACAGTATAAAAATAAATATTCTTCTATATTTTTAATATTTATATTATTTTTAATTATATATAAAAAAGTTTATGTCAGTAAACCAAACATTAAAAATTTAAAAAACTGAAAACCTGTTTACTGTAAAGCTCTATACATTTTGCATTTGATCTATCGATACACAACCACATCATTATTATTATAGATAAGTGTTTATATTCAGTTTTTATTTATTGTCACTGGCATAAAAATTCCTGTTTATAATAAATAACGGGTTCTGCATTTGCTTTTAATGTATTTTTTTACTCTACAATGTTTACATTCGTTCGAATTTCAGTTTTTTAAACATTTTATTTAAATTTTTAACATTTCCATATATTTGATGTAAAACAAAATTATGTTATCCAGTTCAACATAATTTTTCAATAGAAGGATCGAATTAAGAAAATATCCTTTGTTTTTTCAAGTCGGTTAAAAGTGTTTTGTTTTTTTTTCACAAAAATGATTCATTGCTATTTCTACGTATATAATTTTTCCCCTATATTTTGTAACGTTTACAAATACTAGTATGGTTAAAAAAAATACTTAATTTGTGGTTTTTAACTTTAAAAAATATATGTTTGACGAGAACAAAATGGTCTTTAAGGTAGTTCTGTAGTTTTGTTCAAATCGTAGGAATTTGCTGAAATCTAAGTTTGGTGTTGATGTGACCTTCGTGGATCGATGCCCAAAAATTCAATTCGATCCACCGTTTAGTTCATGAGATAATTGCAATTGAATATGGGTGTTTTTGTACGCGATGTCTATACCTAACACGTAAACCGATAGGAGTTTGCTCGCATTTCTCGATATAGGTTCTAAATGGATCTTAGGATTTCAAAATAGAAACACACGTATACGCAGTACTATTGTGGGATTTGTTTAAACAAAAAATGACAAACTTTGACCGTTTAGTTTCGGAGATATCGACTTATGAAGAGTGCTAATTATATTCCACCCTGAACTCGGGGCCCAACCATCTGTAACGGAATGGCAACAGTGTCCGCTGCAGCCAGCTGATCGGCGCGTAGTCTGGGAACTCGAAGCGTGTTTTGTTCCCCGGGTTCTAGTAATTCTGAGACGGATGTGAAATAAATTTATTCTGCAAATTTAATTTGTTCAATTTATGCATGTATTTATGCATGTATTTGTCTTTGTTACAGCGAATACAATTTAAACTGTCGGCAAGATGTAAATCCACGATCCGACGTCTTTCGACAGCGAATTTTTCTTGCTGATCGTTGAGGTTATGGTTATTCTCATCGCGTTTAGCCGCAATTGCTTGACACATGGCTGCCACAGCTTTCGTTCTTTTAGCAAGCGCCTTTTTTCTCGTAAACTTTCCTTTCTATCGCATTTGGGTTGACATTTTCACGCTTTTTTTATTGATATAAAATATTTCGCGGAAGACGGATCGTAGGAAGCTCAACGCTATGACCGCAGGAAAATGGCGCTGTTGCCACGATTACGGCGCCGCTCTCTATACCGAGCATGAGACCGATCTATACATGAGGTGCGAATGTGTGGGATATACAGAAGGTACAAGCTCTGTCAAAAATTGACAACCCACAGCATCTCATAGGCATTGGATTTTACTATACGCTTCGACCGAAACTTTTGGCTCATACGTGCACCTACAGAACTACCTTAATTGACCCTGATCTCGGTCGTTTGCAAAATCTGCAATTTTTGCTAAACCTGGATAAGTCAGGGAATTGCTGAGTCAATAATGCGTAACAACCCTGAACTAGAAACAGCAAAGGGTCAACTAGAATAAAAGCAAAAGGGATGGCATCGTAAGGGTCCACCAAAGCGAAGAAGAGACATGAGCGGGTCTATTAAAAGCCAACCAATCAACCGTTGAATTTATGTTTATCGAAACTGAGCGCTTCGATTATATTGGTTCCTTTTTCATAGCTCCGCTCGTCTCTACTTTCTTCTTCGCTTTGGCGGATGATGGCCGAACCCCGCAAGCAAATACGAAGAAAAATAAATCCATTTTTTCCCCCGTAGCTCGAGGGTGACGTCGGCGCAGTGTTCGGTCTCGGTTTTCCGCCATTCACGGGTGGACCGTTCAGATGGGTCGACTCTTACGGCGCGGCTAACCTCGTGAGAAAAATGGAAGAGTTCCAGTCGCACTACGGCGAGGCCTTCAAGCCTTGTCAGTTGCTCCACGACATGGCGGCCGATTCGACAAAGAAGTTCCACGCCCAGTAAATAAAATCATCCTTCTCGATTATGATTTTACAAGCAAACGAAAAAGCATCTCGAGACCTTCTAGGTCGCGGTCTTCCCACTGCCGTGTCTCATTCACGAGACCGCTAAATCTCTCGAGTAGAACGCGTGCGAACGTACGACAAGCAAATCGTACGGATTATCGGTACTTTGGAAACAAACTTGTCCCGCGGTAGCGTAGCTGTTGAATTATTGAAGAAACGGTCAAAGAGAAAATATTTTTCAGCTATTCGAGATTTTAGTATTTTCATACTTTTCGAGGATTATTGCGCATGCGTGACGTAGATGGCTAATTTAAATATACAAACATACATACACACACACACACACACACACGTATATATATATTTTCACCATTGAGCCAAGAGGAGAGGCGAAAGGGCAAGAGTGTTTGTACAATAAACGAGCCATATTATTACGAAAATTGTGTAATTTCTAGGCGGACAAGAGAGTGCGATCGTCGTTTGCCAGCGAAGATTCGTTTGTTCGCCCGTTTCTCTGCGACCAAAAAAAATCCCAAATTATCCGAAGCGCGCGATAGACGACAGGTATCGAGGAAAACTCAAGATTCGTGGCTTTGAGCTGCTCGTGTGATGTCATCAGTGTCTCGTTTTAAAAGCGATCTTGGGAGAGATTCATTGTCAAGGTCTCAACGTCCGAGAGTTCCGAGATGACTCGTGAATATTAATGATCTTCTCTCGCGTGTCGCACTACGTCAGAAGGCACATACGGTATCGAACAGGGGACAAATCATCAATCAATGCATTTTTTTTCTCTCGCCTTCTTTGAATTTTTATCGATAAATACAAATTGTCATAATCTCATCAGGATTGGCAATGAAGAAGGCATTTTGCGTCATCTACCGGTCCAGCCGGCGCGCACCTTGTTTGCTATGCTAAGAAAAGGTTGGGTCCTTGGCTGATGCAAGAAGACCGCAAGGTTTCGCGAGATGTCGAACAACACACCCATGCAACACCGAGGCTCTCGGACGAGAGGGAACGGAGAAATTCGCGGTTGTGTGGGTGTGCGCGTGCGTGGTTGTGTGCTTTGCAACAGTGACCCGGTATCTCCTGTGCTTACGCGGGCCACTGCACGTGTATGGTGTATGGAGAGAGTTCGCTTTACCACGGGAATCTTTATATAGGCTGTCTCAAAATGACCTGACATTTTTATTTATTCATGAAACGTATTATTTATTTGACAAGTACAAATATTTGTATTTTAATATAAGGTTCAAACATGGAGGTTATTTGTGGAACACAATATCCCATAAATGGCCGCCTCGTACCTGTTTGCAAACGTTCACTCTTTTAACGAAACTTTGAGGGGTTAGGCCACAGTAACGGGTATAAAATCATCTGCGAATGTAATTTCTTTTTTTCGTATGAAAAATTAATTACACATCTATTTAGTACGAATATCAAGCTGTTAGAAAAAATATATATTTTTTTTCGATGTACAAAATGGCCGCCTACTAATATTTTCTTTTATCTTTCTTTAGGCGCTTCGCGGCGTGACATTTAGCATCCACAATTTTTTATCTAGAAGAAAAAACAAAAATTTTCGTCAATCTACATTAGAATACCAAGAGAAGTACGTACGTAATTTAAAAAATATTGTTTTATTCAAAAGTTGTAGGTATTTGAATGAATTTTCAGTGAAAAATTTCGCATAAAACTGCTCATAAAATGAAAAGTTTTCGATTAATCAGAAACGTACGTACTTCTCTGCGAAATGCAATTAGGAACATAACTTTTAAATTTAAAGTAAATCGAGTGAAATTTGTTGAAGTTATTTGTCACGCCAATTGGAAAAAAGCTGTTTCGAGAAAAACGCGTTTAAAGCTTTGGGTACTCTATGGCCGTGCCAGAGGTGGGCTTACGTTATACGCTCAAAGTCGGTGGAAAAAAATGTCTTGCTATAAATCGAATGGTAACTTATTCTTATGATAAAGGACCGTTTTAGCGAGAAAAAATCGATTTTTTTTAAATTCTACTGTGGCCTTGCCCCTTAAGACGGGGTATACATTTAGACAGCAAAAAAATAAGCAATATTGAGGGATTTTTCAAACTAATAAATAATTATTCTACCATTATCAAACTTTAGGTATACTTTAATAGTATATCTAAGTTTACGAAACTATTTTTAAAAATCAATTCATCATCAAAATGACGGAGCTGTGGCAGAGAGTTACAGCAAGATCGCCGCGGGAGTTACGAGTCGGCGTGCAGTCTAGCTTCCCGTACACTTTGATTTGCAAAAATGTTCAAATATTTTTTCAGTCAGAACATGTATAGTTTCTATGTGACGGTAATTAAAATGAATAAAACGGAAATTTAAGAAAATGGCACGCATTTACAAAAGAAAATCAACGTTTCACGCAACATTTCTGTAAAATGTGGATGAAAAAAGTCGTTTTTTTTCCAATTTTTCAAAAACAATTCTCGTCAAGTAGAAGATACTAATATTATCAATATTTCTACCAAGTTTCAACTCAATCGGCTCAATAGTTTTTGAGTAATCTTGCACGCCAATTTCGATAATGCAGTTTTGCGAAAAAACGCGTCGAAGTTCACGCCCGCTCCGAATCCGAGCGGTGAGGCACAGCGTTGACAGGCTGTTACGTTTGAAGTTTTTCGAATTTCCCTTTGAAACTTCAGAAAAAATATTCTACATATATAGTTCTATCGTTTAAAGAAGAAGAAAAAAGAAATCTATTTTTTGATTGTTATAATGTATATCCCGCCTTAATGGTGCGTCCAGTTACTTCCTCGAGCTCCAGAATGGTCTTTGGATCATTGGCACACACTTTTTCTTTCAGAAAACCCCAAAAAAGTCCAATGGCGTCATCGTCGGAAACATCGTCTGCAATAACGATGCAGTAAAAATGTAGCAAATAACGATCTCTATGCGTTCCTCGATCGTGTAATTCTCCATGACTAAAACTCAATACTTCCTGATGCAAGTTGTCAAAGATTAGTACTCTATGTTCGCCACAAGAAGAAATGCGCGCCATTTAAAATGTCAGGTCATTTTGAAACACCCTTTATATATATTTTTTTAACTTCCATCTGTACAGGGTTCTTCCCCCTTGATACCATACCCCATGGGTATAGGGAAACTGCGGAAAACCTATACCAATACAGCCGGTCCCGAGTTCGCTTCCAAGTCTCGGAGCTAGTCGCTTTTCGTAGAGGACTCACAGGCTACAGTCATACTCACACGACAGACACACGTACCGGTCCGTGTGCGCGACATCCGTGTAGAACTGGAGCTACGTCACGCCCGTGTTTTTATTTTTCTCCGAAACTACGAGATGGCGATTCGAATCCGCGGCCTCCCGATGTGCTGATTTCAGAGGCAAGCACGCTAACCACCAGACCAGCACATCGGTTGAAACACTGTTTATATTAGGTTGGTAAGAAAATCTTGCGACATTAAAGTGCTCGGTTAAACGTTTTTCCTAGCATATTATTAGCTTCTTCCGCCTAACAACACAATAAATGCCGATATCTACTCTACACAATTACCGAAGCTGTCTGGAATTATTAAGGCGTTACCCCCACTTGTAGCGCAAAAAAGGCCTTTTTCATGAATTAAAAAAAAAAAAAACTACAAAACTTTTTTAATCGATCAATATAACATCTTAAAGAACACATCTTGAAGAACTTTCAGTAATTTTTTTATTGAAAAATATTACATTGTTTAGTGGCAAATGGCCGTCAATGAAATAATGTTTTTATATACACGGTTTGCGGTGACCAACATTGCGGCGAAGTGGATCATCTGAAAAAAAAAATGCGGATGGATTTAGTCACATATAAGTATAAACTAGTCTTTAATCGAAGGATTTTAAAAAATATTCATTTTTCACAAAATGGCGGACAGTCAAGGTTAATGGTTCGATTTTAACGAAAATAAACGGCCGTTTTTTGGCTATAAAACGGTCATTTTTTTCGAAAAAAAAATCGAACGATTAAAGACTACATTTAATACATTTTTTATGTATTAAATAAGCCTGCAAAATTTCAAGAAGATCAGTTCATTAGTGTTCGAGTAATCTTGGTCACCGACTTCAGAAACGCCATTTTGAGAAAAACGCGTTTAAAGTTTCAATTTCCGGTCGTTTACACAACGGATTCTTCTCTTTCAACGCTCATATCTCAGTCAATTTTGTTCGGATCGACTTGAAATTTTCAGGACATATTCTCAGGTACTTATACTTCAAAAAAATGCAATAAAAAAAAATCGATTTTTTCAAAATCGCAAGTGGGGGTAACCCCTTAAGCAGTTCATGAGCAGTTTTATACGAAATTTTTCACTGAAAATTCATTCAAATACCTACAACTTAATTCAAATACCTACAACTTTTGAATAAAACAATATTTTTTAAATTCCGTCCGTACTTCTCTAGGTATTCTAATGTAGATTGATGAGAATTTTTATTTTTTGTTCTAGATAACAAATTATGGATGCTAAGTGTCACGCCGCGGAGCGCCTAAAAAAAAGATAACAAAAGAAAATATCAGTAGTCGGCCATGTTGTACATCCAAAAAAAAAAAAAATGTATTAGCTTGATTGATATTCATACTAAATAGATGTGTAATTAATTTTATGAGTAAATCACTTTTTCATACGAGAAAAAATGGTTAAATTCGCACATGATTTTATACCCCTTACTGTGGCCTAGCCCTTTAAGAAAAGGCGTCGTTTGTGTCGCAAGACTTTCTTACCAGCCTAATATTAGACAGTAAGGTAAATGTCCCAATTATTGAACAGCTAAGGATCTGGGGGATTGAATTCGGTGAGAAAAAAATATGAAGTCAAGAAAAAAAACCATCGTTTTCGTGTTCAAATGATACTTTGATATTTTTACTTTCGAAAAATCACCCTTTAAATTATTTTTAAATGATATCAAATGAAAAAAAAAGAATAAAAATGTGAAGCATGCAAATGTCCCAATTATTGAACACTGGAAGTGCCTATGCCCCTAATATTGAACAGGCATATCCCAGTTATTGAACACTCTCGAGAATTCCTTTTCTGTTCTGAAAATATTATTTTGGGTACAATATTAAGAAATAAAAGCAAAATCAAACACTCAAATAATCTTTTATTAATCATGTAAAAATACAAAAATATATATTTAGTCTCTTTTGACAGGTTTTTGGTTCATTCGCATTTAGTTTATTTTTGCTTTTCAACTCGAACTTTATTTTATTTTAATTTTCAGCTTCCTCGTTTTTATGTTCTGTTTTTGTTTGATTTTGTCGTAGCTTGGCTCCCTGAAATATCGGAGAGCAAAAAATATTGAACATTGCATTCGTATTTTTAGGTTACATTTAGGTTATATTCTCTTTTTACTTTTCTTTTTATGTTTATTGCACGAAAATACAAATAAAAAAAATATTTGACGATCTTAGAGGTATTATTGAAAGAATAAAGGTAAGTTTATTCAGGAACTTAGTTTTTGTTTGAATAAATCCGATTCACACGATCTGTCACACGTTAACTGTCTCGATGTTTTGATGGGTTTAATGACGCCATCTTGGAGAATTCGAGGGTTCAATAATTGGGACACACTGCATTTTCTATGTCCCAATGATCGAACACCGTATTTTTCAACAAATAATTAAATAAAAGTTTTCATAAAAATTGTTATTTGTAAGAAATTTTCTGAGGAACCTGAAACGCCTTTACTTTTAGAGATGCGTTAGTTTTTGAATTTTTTATGCCCTTACGCATGAAGCGGCGCGTCTTAGCAAAAACGATAAGTAGTTACCACGATACGTCAAATCGGGTCACCGTTGCTGATTAAATAATGTTTTGCTCTATTAATTAAAGCTTTTTTTGCACAAGTAAGGTAACATTTCGATAGCTAAAAGTTCCCTATATGTAATGAAATTTTTATAAATACGTAAATGCATGCAGGTGAATGAGAAATAATAAAAATACAAGATGGTGTTCAATAATTGGGACCTGTTCAATAATTGGGACATTTACCTTACATATATGTATATAAACATTATCATGTATGAAGCACCTGAACAGGAAAGTGCAATGTAATTTCAGGTGTTCAAGCGAGTATCTGTGACAGCGCCGTCTACCGTGCAGCATACCGATCTCGCAGATGATAAATTGATTTGCCGGGATTCGTCATGACGATGAATTGGTTAGCCATGCCGAGGACTGAATAGATAAGATATCTCGTCCGGCATAACGCTTCAAATATGCACTTCCGCGCGAAGTGGATTGAAGCAAGATCCAATCCTTGCGAAGAACAGCTCGATGGTATCGAAGGATATCGATCGATGATCGGCTATTCAACGTTTTATGGAAAATTCATTCATTGAGATTCACCGACCCGCTTGATTTTTCGAGAACATTGATTTTCTGCTGCCCAGTTGACAATTTGCGGAGAAAAATGAAACGCGATCCTGAATTTATTATATGATTGCTCGGGATCCCCTTATCGCACGTTCTAGCGTCAGAGATATCAGAACTTTTGGGTCTTAGATCACTGGGGGAGCGGTTGATTAATTTTGAAACGCATTGTAAATTAAGCGAACGACTAGTGGACATAAATGTCGTATTGTATACTTTATAAACGTATTACGTTGTATACTTTTCAAACAAACGTATCACTGCTGGGATATGATTATTTAAATTGCATTGCGCAATTACAAGGGACAGCATGCACGATGTATTTCCACGCGGAGCTTATTTCTTTGGAAAACGGACCCGGCTTCTACTGCGGGGAAGTGATTTTTCCAAACGTAACCTCTTTCGTAGAAACGACCGCGTCCGTCTTCTTACGATACAGCAATTCGCGGATTTAATTGCCCTCGGTATTGGATGCCGACGAATACAATTAAGGGGTTATGTTACTATGACGATCCGAAAATGAGGGCCATTTGTAAACATTAATTTTGATGAAGTAAGAGGATTGAAAAATCGCTTGGACATTTATTTTTATGTGCATTAACAAAGTTTACCAAATTCTGTCAAAGATAATAATTACGCCTTTAAAATCATTCCTTGACGCATTGGGCCATTTTGACCCGGACGAATTTGAAATAAAATGCTCACTTTCCCATAATTAACCGATCGAACGAGCCCGCGAAGCGGGCGAAGTTCGATCGCAATTATATGAGTCGCCTCGTTCGAAGAGATTACAGTGTAGTTACCCCCGTGTACGCTAGATGTCACAACGTTCAGAGTCCCAAAAGTGAAAGGCTTCCCTAGGGGGACGCTCGTCCTCCCGCTTCATATCTTTCAGAGTACTGCAGGATTGTCGTTTAAATTCGGGTTGGGTTACTGTGCTTCCTTGGGTGGGCTGTAATCTCTTCGAACGAGGCGACTCATATAATTGCGATCGAACTTCGCCCGCTTCGCGGGCTCGTTCGATCGGTTAATTATATTTCGCGCCTCGTTCTCGAGATTACAGTGTAGTTGTTTAGAGCCAACGACAATCCGTCTTATCTCAACAGTATTACTTATTTCTACTTTTTTTTTTTTTTTTCATTTATTCTCATTATTTTTTTTTTTTTTTTTTTTATATACATCTTACATTATAGTTTTTTTTTTTTTTTTTTTTTTGAAACGAAATAAAATGGAAAAACTTAAAAACATTAATTTTGCATCCGCGTTTCTATATCTACCTTTGAGTCTACGTGACTATTCGGAGATGAGAACGTTGCTCGCAAACACCGCTTCTCTGTTTTCGATCGGTTGGTGATAAACTTTCGCAAACATCCTCGATCTCTCGGACCATCCTGCCGTCTTTCTTATTGTGTCTAGGCAGACTCCCTTTTCAAATGCCGCTGAAGTCGCAGCATGTCGTGTGGAATGAGCGGCAAAAATTGAAATGTCTATGCCACTGCTTTTCATCACATCCTTAATCCACCTACTTATCGTCTGGGCTCCGACTTTCTTGTGTGGTTTTTTAACCGCCAGGAAAAGATTGTTCTCCTGCCCTCTGTAGGCTGCTGTCTTCTCTAAATATTTCTCCACATACGTGGCTACGCATATATCTATTCTCTGGTTAAATTTTGGTATCTTCAGCACTGGCTGTCGTCTTCCCGGACCGGACGTCTTCAGTAGTTTAGTAATTAATATCTCTAGCCCGTTTTGAGATTTCTTAATGTTTCTTATATCTATATTTGCTAGTGTCTGGGCCCGACTGGCTGTACTTAATGCTAATAACATCACAGTTTTCTTTGTTAGCTCCTCTACCGACAAGTTTTCTGCGGGATGCAACGCTGACAGATACTCCAACACTGGTGCTACATCCCAGGTTGATGAATATTTTGGTAAACAGGGCCTTAACTTAAATACTCCTCGTAGAAATCTTCTTATTATTTGGTCTTCACCAATCTTTTCTCGCGAGATCAGAGAAACTGCAGATCGTAAACAGTTAATGGTGGTATAGGAAGCTCCCCTCTCGAAATGGAACGTTAAAAAACTTAGTAATGTCGGTATTTGTGGTTCTTGAAAATCTATCCCTCTGTCTCGACAAAAACTTTCCCATTTCTTCAACGCTGCCTTGTACTGTTTAGCAGTTGACGAAGTTATTGAAGACAAAATGATCTCGATTGCTTCTGAGGGAACTTGTCTTTTTAAGAACGCCGCGCGGAGACCCTGGCCGCCAGTAGGATCAGGTCTCGCGCCCTCGGATGCCTCGCTCTTCTGTACGGAGATAATAACAGATTATCATCAGGCCCAAACCTTAGGGGCCTTCCCACAGTCAAATTCATAAGCATCGGGTACCAGGGTTGATTGGGCCAATCAGGCACTACAACAATTCCTTCCGCCCTGTCTCTCTTTATCTTTGTGAGAACCCGCAAAATTAGGGAGAAGGGTGGAAAAGCATAGAAATGGAGGTCAGACCAGCTCATCGTAAACGCATCTACTGTCGTAGCGCCGATCTCTGGAAACCAGGAACAGAACTTTTTACATTTTGTATTAGCGCTCGACGCGAAAAGGTCTATCTCCGGTGTCCCTAAGGAACGTATAATCTTCTCGAAAGCCTGAGTTGCTAATTCCCATTCTGTATCCGCATTTTTAATTCTTGACAGTAGATCTGCCTCTATGTTTTTTGATGACGGAATGTATGACGCTAAAAGAAAAATATTTCTTTTCTCTGCCCATTGCCAGATCTTTCTTGCGAGCAAATTATATTTGGGGAATCTTGTGCCTCCCATCTTATTGATGTATGCGATCGCTGTCGTATTATCTATACGAAGAAGTATCTGGCAATTTGTGCGTTCGTTAGCCAATCCCTGCAGAGCTAGCTTAACTGCCACAAGCTCTTTGAAATTTATATGCCATTTCAGCTGTGTTTCTGACCAAACACCGCACATCTTCTCGCTTCCACTAACTGCTCCCCAGCCTAAGTCTGAAGCGTCTGTAAAAATTGTCATTTCAAATTTTCCCGTCTTTATTCGATTAAACCCCTGTTCGATGTGCCTTTCCCACCAAGATAGATCGGGTACAATACACGTTGGGATTGTCATCTTTGCATTATAATTTGCATTGTTTGATACCAGGCACTTGATCTTTTCTCTTTCCATATTTTTCGTATAGAGCCAACCGTACTCTATGGCTAAACAGGCCGCAACAAGATTCCCTATTAATTCTGCAAATTCCCTCACTCTACACTCTTTCTTCTTTTTGTATTTCCTGACCAGAGTAAGCAGTTTATTTCTCCTTTCCTGCGGTAATTCTAACGAAAACTTTCTTGAATCGATAATGAAACCCAAAAACCGACACCTCGTTTTTGGTATTAAGTCGCTCTTTCTTTCATTGATTAGAAAACCCAAGTACTCTAACAGTTTCCGTGATTCGTATACATTCTTTTCGCATTCTTGCCGGCTGTCTTCTACGCATAATAAATCGTCCAGGTAAATTACCGAGGTGTAGCCCCTAGCTCTCAAAAACCGAACCACGGGTCTTAAGATTTTTGTAAAATCACGTGGTGCTGTTGCCAGGCCGAATGGTAAACAAGTAAACTGATAGTACTGACCCATGAATGCAAATCTGAGATATTTTCTACAGTCATTATTGATTGGAATGAAATAATATGCGTCTTGTAGATCGATCTTTGCCATGAAGCTTTCCGGAAATATTAGTCTTGCGGCCGTTCGTATATCCTCCATCTTAAAGTGTTTTGTTTCGACAAACGTATTTAACTTCTTTAAGTTCAAAATGAACCTGTGAGTACCGTCTGACTTTGGGATTAAAAAATATCTTGAGATGAACTGGTCTTTGCTCTCATTGCACTTTTCAATTGCCCCCTTCTCCAATAAAATATCTATTGCTTGTTGGTAATTTTTTGCTTGATTGTGTGGTATAGATACTCGCGGTTCTTTGTTTTGGTACACTCGATATTTGAAAGGAATTTGGTATCCATCGATGCAATTCAAAATAAACTTGTCTTTTGTAATAGATCTCCAGTTTTCTCTAAAAGATCTTAATCTACCCCCTACTCTACCTACGTTCTTCTCTATTTCCCTCTCCTCGGTCTGGATCTCGTGTTGTGTCCCCGAGGGTTGAACGGTTGTCTGCCTCTGAATGACAACCTTGGTCGGCCCTGACTGCCTGACTGAGAATTGCCCGCATAATTCTGGAACGGTCTTCTTCCCTGCGGGCCTCTGGAGTTTAAATTTCCCTGAATACGAGTAACTCCTCTCTGGATATAGGCATTCTTCGGTCCGATTCTTTCTAAGGCCTTAAATTCCTTGATTTTTTCACTCAAGCCCGTTCCGAATAGGAGTGTATCCGATTTGGTTTTGGTCAGCAACTCCTTCACTTGCTTGCTCACTCCTGGCAGAATGAATGCTTTCCTGGCTTCATTTTGTCTAAAATGAATTTCCGTTACCAATTTGGCCGCATCGTTTAAATTTTCCAAGAAAGACAATTTATCAATACTCTCCTGCTCGTCTAAGAGCAGTGAAATTGTCGCTCCCAAGGACATTAGGGCTGATCCGGCCAGCCTCTGCGTTTCGGCGAAACAACCGTCTCTTTTTTGTCCTGACTCGCTCAAAACCGCTAGTATTTCTGGGTTGAGCTCTGGTGCTTCGAAACCCTCCTTTCTCGCAAATTTTTCGAGAAGTTTGTCCTTCTCCTCCCCTGGGATCCCATTGACCACAAAGTGCTTCCACCTATTGGCCAGCGACGCGTGTAGATCGAAATCCAACGCCCTTGAAACCGACGGATCTTCTCCGAGTACCTCGAGGATTGACACCTCGAGGTTCTCCTCCTCGTATTTGTGGTCTGTCGCTTTCTCACTTGCGTCCGCGTCCTCTGGACTGACATTTTCTTTTTCCTCTGCGTCTATCAAATCTAAATTGGGCAAGTCACAATCGAAGTTACAAACCTGGGAGCGCTTCGTGCGTTTCTTTCTTTTTCTATGTCATGATATACATGTCTATATATATATATATATATATATATATATATATATATATATTTGGCTGTCTCTCTCTGTCGCTTTGTACAGAGATCCGCCATCTTGCATCTCGTGCTGCCCATCGTCTGATCTGTTAGGCCTCCCGTGCCTACCCATCAGCGAAATCTCTGATTTGTCTTATCTTCCATATAAGCTCATCAGGATCGAGCTACGATATGTTTTGCCTCTCGTGCAAACTCATCGTGCTACATTGTGGCCTTCTATTTCGTCAACATAAATCTTACCGTCTAGATCGATTTGTCGGCCATCTTGCTCGTCGCCCTCGTCTGACGACATGTCCTCGCTCGGCTCGTCTCCTGTTCTTTGCAATTCCTCTAACGATTCTTGCAATGCTTTCAACCGCTTGCTCATTTCCTCAAATGCCTCCTGCTTTCTCTTCGGCATTATCACCTCTTCACTTTTTTATCACTTTTTTCACCTTTTCTCTTTCTGAACTCTACTTCCGATGTTGTCTCTAGCGCACAACGAAAGAATATGAAGCGGGAGGACGAGCGTCCCCCTAGGGAAGCCTTTCACTTTTGGGACTCTGAACGTTGTGACATCTAGCGTACACGGGGGTAACTACACTGTAATCTCGAGAACGAGGCGCGAAATATAATTGAAAGTTTTCGATCATTTTTTACAGCAATCCAATTTTATACTTTCCGAATTTCAGTCATGCAGACATATTAAGGGGTAAGATGCAGTCAGAATTTTCAAGAAATCGATTTTTTTTATTACATTTTCTTGAAGTATGATGCTTCGAAAATATTCCCTGAAAATTTCAAGTCAATCCGATGAATAGTTTCCGGGATATCCCACAAGTAGTTAAGGGGCGTCGGGTCCCCATGGCAGGCAGTGGCTGACAAACGCGCAAACGATAATCCCCGGGAAGGCAGAATGCTTCGAAGACAACAACAAATTGATATTTTGGAAGCTCCCACGTCGGCAGAAGCCCTATTGTATGGGCCACGAATTGATGATTCGATGTAATTTTTTAATTAGTATATCTATACATAAATCAAGTGTAAAATTGGAAAACTCTTTAAGAATTTATCAAAAATTTATTACTCAAAAACTATGAACTTTAGCAAAATTTTATAAAGAATACTTTCGTTTTAAAATTGCCCAAAATGTTAGCAAAAAATTCATCCCCAAAAACTTTAATTTTTGGAAAAATTAAAAATTGTTTTAACAATTGGCTATAAACAATTGAATGCTCGACTTTTCGGCAAAAAATTGTGATGTTCGGATTCAGCTGATCAAAATACGTAAAAAAAGTTTAGCTTCATCCATCGAGTTCAAAATTTTACGAACATATAATAACGTATTAACATCGAAAAACTTTAAACGCGTTTTTCGCGAAACTATGTTTTTCAAACCGGTGACCACTATAATTAAAAAACCACTCAATGGATTTTGATGAAATTTGGTGTGCTTATTGACAGCATAAAAAACTAGTCCTTAATAGAAGGATTTTCATTTTTGTTGAAAATTTCTATTTTGTTTTTAACAATAAACGAGAGATTTTTTGGTCGAAAATCAAAAGTTATCTGTTGGAAGCCGCCATTTTGTTAATTAAAAAAAAGCTTCGATTAAGGACTAGATTTATTATAATCCTAATGATTTTTTTTTTGCTTTTTCAATTTCATATGATTCAGTACAATTTTATGATGGTCACCGCAAAGCACTACATGCCGAAGGGGGTCCGACAAAGAAGGCGATATTTTTCATAAATAATCAATTTTTTGAAAATTTGTACAGGTCAAGTTGAAAAATAACATAAAAAGTCTGCGTAACCACTTTTGTAAAACAAACTTAATTACTATAAAAAAATTTATTGAAAATGCTCGTTTTTTCACGCCTCTGACTGCATCTCACCCTTTAAGAAATGTTGGAAGTGTATGCCGGATTTTTTTCAATGGAAACCGACCGAAGGTCGATGATTGGGAAGTGGATAAAATACTATCCGGGTCAAATTGATCCAGTGTGTCAAACTCGTGGTCAAATATTCCCTTTAACATTCTCGTGAAGGGCCTTTTAACGCGAGGGGCCCACGTGTACTTGATTTTGGCCACCCGATTGATTCGAAACAAAAGAGAACGAGTCTTTTCCTTAAAATCTATAATAATGGCAAAGACGTGACCGATTTTTTTTAACATCGTGTTTCAATCGTCAAAATAAAAATATGAATTTTTTTTCTATTTTTTTTCCCGGAAAATGACGTTATTGCTAGTAAATAATGAAAGAAAATGTCAAGAAAAATGTCGGTCAAGTCTAAACTACTATTAAACCGAATAAGTATACCAAATTTCAAGTCAATCCGTTCATAATATGTCGAGAAATTGGGTGCACCGTTTCGAAAAACACAGCGTCGAGAAAAATCGCGTTTAAGGGGTCTTCTTTTAAGGGGTCTTCTTGATGAATACTTTCCAAATACATTTAAAACAAATTTCATGTATTTATGTAAACCAAACAAACTTTGAACGCGTTTTTCGACGGCTTGTCGATAAAATCTTCGAAACTACTGTTCCGATCCTTATGATATCTTAACCACATATTCTTTACAACTACAGCTATAGCGCATATCAAGGAATTTTGATAAATTTTGATATTTACTTTTTTGTCAAAAACAGTGTAAAAACACTTTTTTTTGTTTTTAAAAAAAAATCCGATATTTTGTTATTTTTGCATATTTAAAAAATCGTATGTTATGCGCTATAGCTATTAACGTACTGAATCTAAAACCGTTTGATTTTTTTTGTTTCGGATGATCCATTCCCGAGATTTCATCAACAGCGCAGACCTACAATTTTTTTAGGACATTGTTTTAACTACCATTTTCGTCTATAAATAGTGACTTAAATAAATAATTTTTTTTCTAGATGTATATTTCGAAAGTGTTATTATAAAGTGTAACAACTTTGATATCAATATCTGTAATATAAACCCATCGAAAAAATTCATGAAAATAGCCTTTTTTAGCGTCTAAAGTGAGACCCCTTAACGTTTTACTAGCAGTTCTATCGTTGCAATCATAAGTTTACCTTCAATCTTGCGCCGTATACCTTCAATCCTGCATCATACCGTGCAGATTCCTGCCCTATATCGCTCATCCTCTAAAAAAACTGTCATGACACACATCGAATTTTTATTGCATATTATTTATAACCCTACATATTATTTATAACCCTCAACGGTAAATAAACTTAACAATAAATAAAATCTGCAATGATTTTATTTATTGTTAAGTTTATTTACCGTTGAGGGTTATAAATAATATGTAGCCAAATGCAATAAAAATTCGATGTAGATAAATATTGACGTCGCAATGGGCTCACGAATTCGAAAAAGAAAATTAAAACGCTTTTTTCCTAAAACAGCATTTTTTGTGTTATGACAGTTTTTTAGTGGATGAGCGATATGTTGGGGCTTCCGTTTCAATTTGAGTTGCCGCAAGAAACGAAGGATTTTCCGCAATTTTCACAGTGGCTTAACCTCTTGAAATCACATTCGTCAGCTCGGTTTTTCGTTCATGTTTTGAAATCTTTCACCTTAACATTACACTGTGCCAAAAAAATTGAAATCTCAATTCTCATTTAAATAATAGTGTTGTGCATTTTTTAAACTTGCACAATTTGAGCTCTTCAACTCACGGCTAATTGTGAGTGGCAACCCGATACTTTTTATCCCCGTTTAATTCACGCGAAAAATCAAATTCGGATAACTCAACAACGAATTAATAGCTGTTAAATGCTATTGAGAGGCTTAAAGCTAACTTTTACTGCTGGTAAAACGTGTTCTTTTAAATCTCGATATAATGATTTTTGGACAAATTTCTGCCATTTGAAAACTGCCTTCAATTCTCGACCGGAATAGGTGCATTTTTTAAATAGTTGTGATTTGCGAAAATCTGACGATAATGAGATTTGAAATATACGTTTTAAAGCTGTGTACGTCAGCTTTAAGAATCTTTAATAGGATTATGTAAGTATTCATGAGGTCTAGAGGTATACTAGTCTAGACATCAAGCACCGATTTTACGTCTAAATCAGTGGCGTAGCATGGTTTTTTGCCGCCCGGGGCTAACCCTAAATTTGCCGCCCCCCCCCCCATCTTCGCAACTAAGTGCCGTTCGCCGCCGCTCCACATCTGCACCGCCCGGGGCCATGGCCCCCTCTGCCCCCCCCCCCCCCAAGCTACGCCACTGGTCTAAATCAAATAGAGAAAGGAAAATATAGTGTTTCCATTTCGCCTTCAGTTAGCGTGCTCAAATTTGGCATGTTTTTTTTTCTATCTAATGCAATTTTTAAGGAAATGTAATTGACTTTTTTCTCTCGACACACTCCTGTATATTCGACGCTTAAGATAATCCTATCGCTTCACACTAGTCATACCACTGATCATACTCGAGACTTGTACAATTCATATTTTTAACTACGCAAAAAAATAATTTGTAATAACTAAAATTTTCCATGTGTAAACTGTTTAACGAATGTTGACATTCAATTGGAAAAATGAAAAAATTGTTATTCCAACGATTCGCGCAGTATTTCTAGGTTTGATATTTGGCAACATTGGTTCTATCTCCGTCTCTTTTTACTCAACGAGGCGAGTTTAACCTCCATACTTTTCAACGTCGATCTGTCAAAACAATGCCAGCTGCGGGAAATATAAAGCATTGTATTCGGGCCACGACTGGTAAGCGTGGAAACTTTATGTTGGCGAAACATGTCGGTTAAAAATGAAATATGTGTGGAAATTCGAATGAATGAGATGAGGTTAGGACTACAGTCAGCTGTTGCCTTGCTGCCACGTCTCTTTATCGCAGCAAGTGGTAATAAATCCAATACCGGAAGTTCACATTAAACTTGATATTACATAAAAATACTACTACAAGTGTTAAGTATGTAAATCTGATTATTTCCAAAAATCTGACGGATTGCCACTACTATATACACTTTTGTAGAGACCGGAAATTGGGTTTTTGCGTGTCGTCTCGGAATGCGTTCCCAAAAATACGCAATTTTAATATTTCTTTCCTCGGTAATTATGTCGATAACCAATCCTTAAATTTTACAGAGACGAATATTAGCGACGATTAGGATTACCTTAATAATTTATATTCAATTGGTGTCGCAGTGCTGCTTTTCAATTGTACGGATAAGAATATCAGAGCAATCTGCTAACTTTTCTTCGATTGGAAGATTTAAGGGGGGAGATACCTTATGCGAATTTTTTTTTCTGATTTTCGTTATTTTTTTCTTTACACTGTAAAGATCTGGTACGTAGTTTTTTTGTCTCTCGTTAAAAATGGCGGACGTATGGCGCGGTCTTCTAAACGGCATTTTCAAAACTGACGGGCCATATAGCTACAAAAATAATTGACCGATTTTTATGAAATTTGTTATAGATCTTTCGAACCTTATTGTCTAAAACATAACCCTAAATGTTCTTGAAAATAAATAAAAGCCTGTCTATTGCAAAAAGTTGCGATTTTTGTCGGAAAATTCAATGTTTTTGTTTCAAAGGGTATAATTTCATCGATTTTCAACATTTCCCACTTTTTCTTGGTTCATCTCCTGCGTATGAGTCTTAATGAAAGAAATGTTTTCCTTCATTTTTTTTCTGATTAATCCCGCCGACGCTGCGTGTCACGCCGTCTGACGACATCCGCCGCAATCCGTTTAGAAGACCGTGCCATACCTCCGCCATTTTCAAGGATGAATAAAAACAACAAAAAAACCATTAAACAGCCAAAAGCAGTAACAAAACATACCCTGAGTCTCAAAAATGGTAAAGAAATCTTTCCTTTCGAAAAAGTCATAAAAATTAGCAATTTCTTCCTCGCCCAAAGCAATCTCCCCTCTGAAAGAATTTTCCGTACAATCCCACAACAGCCGAAACCACAATTGACGATCGTCTCGGTTTTGAATAATTCATGGTTTTGCAATTTTCTTTATTTGGGCCGTCTGTCCGAAGGCCCTCATCGAAATGCAAATTGAAAACTTTGCGTAAGATCCTTCGAGCCGGAAAATAAAATCGATAGAAAAAAAGAAGGAAATCGTATTCTATTGCACGTACTCCGCTCAGATATACGAGTCTCTCGGCATCGATACCGATAACGTTTTTTTCCTTTTCTTTTTTTTTCGATTAATCTGTCGTATGTGCGTTTAAAGCGAAACACGCGACTAGTCTGGTATTTATAACGTCCGTATTGACTCGACGTGACGTCGTAATACTGATGAAAGTTGAATTACGGATTGCGTGTTGCCCCGATTCGGGAGGGTGTACAAGTTCGCGCGTTTGCTTATTCGCTACGCACGTACTTTTGATACAATTTATCTCCTGCTCGGCGGAACATTTATATGCAATTATTATCGCATCTTTATTATCGCTCCCTTTTGACGTGCAAAAGAAATACTAACGAAAAAAAAACACGCTCGCGTTGATGACTCGATTTGTTTGGACAATTGCAAAGACGCGATGTATCGCCTTTGTTGGTTATATCTGGCCTTCAATGGCAGTATGGGTGTTTCTTTTTTTTGTGCAAGATGGCGAACCGCAAAATCGGTACCGCGGTCTTACATACAGGTCTTGAAACGACGGTGGTGGGGGAAGGTTGACTCAGCGTCCAAATTTTGCTTCAATTTTCGGCCGCATGGTGCGCATAGGAAAGGGGGTGTCGTATGCACGGGCTTGCATACAGGTCTGGAATAGGGTTGCCAGATGGCTCTGGCGGCTTCCCCCTAGACCATCGCTGGTTCCACCTACAAATCTCCTAAATAGCCCCCAACGAGCCACTGGCCTGAACAGTACTGCAAATGAAGGGTAATTTTCGCGATCGGTCAAATGTCGTCAAATAGCTGTTATTTGAAATGCATTTCCTACTTGTGTATTGAGTATTTTGTTTTGAAATTTGATTGCTGCGATCTGTGCGAATTATAGATGAAGATGAATACTTTTTTTTATGGAAATAATTGTTGTAGTTAGGTGAAACGTACGGTCGGTGAAACATTTATCGTCGTATGGTAATCTGTCTTTGAGCCTTGGAGGGGATTTATTTCTTTTTGAATTTGCATATTACAAGAAACCCGCTTTTATATTTGTATATTTATTTGTTTATTATTACAATTTTTTACTTATTACCGAGTATATACTTTGAACTATTCTATAGTGTAACTGATACTTATTGACGACGGTCCATTTCAAGTCCATTTTACGTATTTTTGCCCCCTAAATACAAATTCACTATTAATTCCCCCGAAACCCTCAATTTTTATTGAAAAAGTGGGGAAAAATTTGCTAAAATCGATGGTCCCTCTTTGAAATTCTGCCAAAAATAAAAAAATACCTGTAGCACGATGGACGAAGTGGCATTTTAAAGCGAAAACTATAACGAACAAAATGAGCACAGAGTGGATTCCCCATCGGATTGATACTTATTGCAATGAAGAATTCACTGATGCAAGAATAGCTAAATTTCGGCCCTAATTGTCAGGAAATGTATCGAGGGTTCCAACATTGCCGTCATTTATATTATTATAAATATTCTCAGAGCCGAAACGCTTCAACATACAAGCTGTCGGCTTAAAGTCACAGCAATCAACGCTGAGCGTGAGTCGAACGTGCATTACAGCCTCGACCATTGCGACCGACATTTTGTTTCGCAGCTTGTATCGGTTGAGTTTGAATGATTGTTTTCGTTTGTTTCGGCTTACATATTTGTTTGCGTTCACTCGGAATTGGTGCACTTGAGATTGGTTTTTAAAAACTTGCTTTGAGAAAAAGACCTCGGAAATTTATAATCCCCTAAAAATACCCTCACGCATCAGAATTCTCTTAAAAAATCTACAAATCTTTCCCCCCTTTTTCTCTCCTAACCCAGGTAAAATACACCTAAATCTAGAAGGAAATCTCCTAACTTGGCAACACTGGTCTGGAAGCGATCACGTTTTGGTAGGTACCCTTGGCCGATCCACGTTTCTTTACATTTTTCGCCACTACGTGGCATTGCTGTTGAGGGGCACGGTGCGACAAGGACATAATAGCTTCTGTCTGTCTCTGGTCGCGTTCGTTGGGTCTCATTATTTTGATACGAACAAGTGCGCATGCGCATAATGATGCGCAATTTGCGCATGCCTCGTTTCATTGCGCACTTGCGTGTTGCGCATCATTATGCACACGCGCACTTGTTCGTATAAAAATGATGAGACCCAACAAACACGACCTCTCTCACTCTCCTGTTGGAGGCGCATGCGTCGTCGACCGTACCCCTAACCTAGTTTATCGCATATTTGATAGGGATACGAATTTAAAGAAAATGAACAAATAATAAGCTTACTGAAGACCAAAATTATTGACATATACCATCATAATTGAGGTCATCTGCATGTCATATAACAATTCTGTAGAACCAAGCAGCTATGATGAACATAAACGATCTTTATGCCAAATTACCAACTAGTAGCTTGGCTAAATGGTTAGCACCAAGTTTGGTAACCCCAAGCTTCAGGGTTCGAGTCTTAAACAAGTTTTTATTTTATTTTCAGGTAACAAAATGGTTTATTAATTTAGATGCGTTAAATTCTGTAACATTTATTTGTCACTTTCTTTTTGTATACGTATTATTGGCGTATTTAAATGATTCGAAATCGGGTAAGCTCTTTTCCAGTTTCTACAGTCTTCGGATTAATTAATGGCGGTAAGTAAAAATTATGTACATAATGTACGTTCCCAAATTAAATGAATATTTGTTTTGTAATTATTGATTTTTTTTGTTTTGGGTTTTTCTGCATTAGTAAAAATGGTGTTTATCGGGTCATTATCTTTTTCAATTTTACCAGTATACCGCGATGTATTTTTACTTGATTATAGACGAAAATCAATTAACTGTTAAATATTCGAGGTCGTTAAAGAAATACTTCAAGAGCATGCGATGACACACGGGCCGAGGTTATGGTTCATTTGACAATACGGGAAATACTAAGCAACGAGGGGGGAAGGGTGAGATCACAGGAGACCATGGGTGGGGGGTACCTTCCGATAGCAGCGACGCATGTGGCGGTGAGCGGAATAAAACGTGGATCGCTGAACGGTACCACCCGGCTCCATTGAAATCGGGCTTCGTTTCCTGGCCTGTATGCAAGACCGTGGTCGTCTGCGAAGAAGACAGCAATGTCATATGTCTTGCATACAGCGCACGCACTTTAGACTGTAATGTCTGGGTATACGGATTCTTGTTTCTTTTTTGTAAGAAATCCATTACACGGAATACAAATTCATGAATAATACAAAATACAAACAAATGAATACATACATGTTTAAAAATGTAACCAAACCTATATAAACCGCGTGCAAAACTCAAGCGATTATGATACAAATTATCGTTATTTTTTTCTTTGTATTGGGATTGTAGTTGAGCAGAATTGTTAAGCTGCGCACTCGGAACCCGAAAGTTATGGATTTTCACTGAATTAAATTGTCAATAACAGTTATTTCGGCATATCCAACTTTTTTTATACGCGTAACAATTTTCAGCTGTTATACCCACATACGCCTATACGACGAAACATTTTATGGTCGGTTTAGGTTAGTCCCATGGCACCCCTCGATCACAACGAAACACGGTGGCGACGATAAGAAAAATGAGCTTGGACACTAAGCGGCCCACTCGCCGCCTGTCAAATACAACCGTCGTTTTAAGGGGTTATACCAATGTGACACTGTCAAAAAATCGATTTTTTTGCCTTTTTCGACAGTTTATACTTTCAAGAATATCGTTATCATTTATATAATTTATATCAATATTATTTTATCTTGCAAAATCGATAGTTAAATCTTTAAACGCGTTTTTTCTCGAAATCAGATTTTTCACATTTGCTGACATTGTAACTCAAAGAGCAATTATCCGATTGACTTGAAATTTGAACTAAGTACTCTTGAATATATTTACTCTGCAATGACGTAGGATATTTTCGATTGGATGAAAATTGACGATTTGGCATTGAAAAAACGACCATTTTATTGGCAAGAAAACAGACTTTTTTCATAACAACGCCATTTTGTTAGATTTTGATATTTTTCGAAAATCCTACGTCATTGTACAGGCAATACGTTCCAGTTTAACGACATTTTTTCCTTTTTCGACTTTAGCTACTCAATCGGCCGGAATCATGTCAGCAGTGGAGGAACTTTTTGTAGCGCTTCCGAAGGCAGCGCATAAGTCGCTTGGATCTCAATATTTTTCTATGAAAAAATTATGTAATATAGGTCAAATATAGCCATATATATTCTTAATTTTCCGAAACATTTAATGGAGTACTTTTCTTCCAAAAAATTCCCGGAAATCACCCAAATTTTCAGCGTTCACACTGGTATAGCCCCTTAAGACCTGTATGTAAGACCGTGATTACGACCCCCCTCCTAGAAATCCTGGTTTGCCACTGTAAAAAAAATCTATTTAAAATGATTCAATTTAAAAAATCAATGAATTTGATTTGTTTCACCCAGGAAGCATAGAGAAATAATTTAATGAAACTTGAACCATTTTATTCGTCGTAATTTCTTAACTTGTATGAAAAGTAGCTATTTCATTACGTAAATTAAATTGATATTTGAACTTCACAATTAAGTTAACTGTGGGTAAAACAAATACATTAGATTCGCCGGCCGATACACAACCAGAAGAATACTGGAAGATCAACATTGATACATTGGAAGATCAACATTTATACTACCAAGTGATAGATTAATGTCATTATAAATCTAAAACGTAGAATTGAGAATATTTCATTAGCACATGTAGTTACGCATTTGTTAAATTGGGTATAAAGAACGGAGATCATTTCATCAATAATTATTTAAAAATCTTAATAATTGATACGTCAGCCTTAGAAGCTGTAGCAATGGTCATGAAAAACATACCAATAACATCCTCGAATATTATTATCCTCTTGTTCTTCTCCGAAAAAAATCGCAGAAAAATCACTTAATTTTAGACACTTACAGTGGTGTAAGCCCTTAATTGAGAATCTGCTTAGAGAAAAGTTTAAAGACTGGTAACTGGAATAAAAAATGATTAAAAATTAGTGGATTATTTGTTAACGTATTGCAAGAGTTTGATATTAATGTTAACATGAACGTGTTATTAAAGCTTTACATGCATGTCTGTTACCTGACTATTGATTATTATGGACAATTTATATTAAAAAAAGATGCTAAATGGAATTACTTTTTTATCAGCCCCCCCCCCCTCTAGGCTCCCCCAGAAGTAATGTTGGCCAATGCTTAAGGGTGTGTGGGAGATACAAAGCCAGACAGGAGTAGCCCGAATTTTAAATTCCCGAGTGGCGCAATATGTAGATCAAGTTTCAACTTTCAGTTAAATGAGCTGTTTCTTTAAAGATAATCCTTTCATTTATTCTCGTCAATAGTTAACATTATTAGGGTAAAATGAGGCAGCGGCGCCTGGCGAATGCCGTTTTCGAGCCGCTCTTTGGTAACGATGTATGGGCGAGCTGAAAAATAATCCGACGTTAAACTGGTTGCAATGAATTACTCTACAGTTATGTAATGAGTGATGGTGAAATTTTCCCATTTCATTTCACATTTTTCTTGTTCTTTTTGGCATCATATCTGAGAGTAAAGCAACGTCATCAAAAAATGATTGATTTGCATATTTAAAAAAAAAGGAACGATTTCTTTATTTTTTAGACTCACGGTATCTTTTATTACTACTTTTGGCTGTTACATGGTATTTTATTCTTTAATTAATCTTTAACAAGGGCAGAGATATGACACGGACTTCTAAACGGGTCGCGGCGGATTTTATCAGACGGCGTGACACGTAGCGCCGGTGGGATTAATCTAAAAAAAAACCAACGAAAATGTATTTTTCGTTAACACTCATACCCAGAATATGAACCAAGAAAAAGTGAGAAATGTTGGAAATCGATGAAATGGCACGCTGTGAAACAAAAAGATTGAATTTTCCGAAAAATGGCTCCATTTTGCAATCAAAAACTCCTTTTTTTTAATTTTCGAAAACATTTAGGGTCATGTTTTAGACAATAACGTTAGAAAGGTTTATACCAAATTTGATCAGAATCGGTCGATTAGTTTTTCACCTATACGTCGCGCCAGTTTTGAAAATGCAGTTTAGAAGACCGTGCCATACCTGCGCCATTTTTGAAGATTAATAAAAAAATCAAATACCATGTAACAGCCAAAAGTATTAAATAAAACATATCCTGGATAAAAAATGGTGAAGAAATCTTTCCTTTTTGAAAAAAATCCTCAAAATGACCAAATTTTTTATTCGCCTAAAGTTATTTACCCCCTTAAACGTGTTGCAATGCTTCAACGGGTCCATGGAATAGCCCCAAATTATTCGTACAGACTTGGAACAAATGAAGTAATAAGGCCTCCAATTGCTATCAACTTTCCTTGTACAAGTGGCCCCTCAGCTTTTTAGTGTTTTTCAAACTTCGTAGGTTTCCGTTGTTTTAGCAACCTCTCCAACACCGACCGACTTTTTTCAAGAAAGATCTGCAATTCTGAAAGCTTTTAAAAAAATGCATGGCCACTCGACGTGGATAGAGTTTCGGTAGATCGGAGCTCAACCGACCTAATTACAAGCTTTTATTTAAGGGTTCTTCTCACTTTAGAGCTAAAAAAGGCTATTGTCATGCATTTTTTTGATATGTCTATATTACAGATATTGATATAAAAGTTATTATACTTAATAAATACACTTTCGAAATACATTTTTTTGAAATTTGTTTAAGTCACTATTTATAGACGAAAAGGGAAGTTAAAAAAAGTCCTAAAAAAATTGTAGGTCTACGCTGTTGATGAAATCTCGGAGATGGATCATCTGAAACAAAAAAATCAAACGGTTTTAGATTCAATATGTTAATGGCTATAGCCCATATCATACGATTTTTGATATATGCAAAAATTATAAAAAGGCAGACACTTTTCGAAAAAACAAAAAAAAAACGTGTTTCTCATCACCGTTTTTGGCTAAAAAATAGTAAATATCAAAATTTAAAAAAACCTTTATATGCGCTATAGATATATTTATAAAGAATATGCGGTTAAAATTTCATAAGGATCGGTTCAGCAGTTTCGAAGATTTTATCAACAAGCCGTCGAAAAACGTTGTTTCGAGAAAAACGCGTTCAAAGTTTGTTTGGGTTACATAAATACATGAAAAATATATTTTTTAAGTATTTCGAAAGTGTATTTATCAAGTGTAACAACTTTTACATCAATATCTATAATATAAAACTATTTTAAAAAACAGTATTTTTTAGTGTCTAAAGTAGAACACCCTTAACTTGCATCGTTCGTATGTCTGTCTTTCCGGTTCAAAATTTGTAATCCACTTTTCAAGCACTTGCTGGCGTCCGATTGAGCTTGACTTTGGCATACCTATGTAACTTCGGTGACAATGCAATAATATACTATAATAAGGTATCAAGCAGCTGGTCTGATGATGGAGGTGGGAGGTGGACAATGCATCTTCTTAATCGCATATACTAGGACAGTCAAGTTTGTGCTCATTTGTTTTGTTACCATGAGCACTTTTCATTACACATGATAACGAGAGTTCGATAACGATGGTGGGACGTGAGAACTGAAATTTCCTAATGGTAAATGGTAGGATAATCGAGTTTGTGCTCATTAACTTTGTTGACTTGAGCACTATTCGTAATTAAGGTAAATGTCCCAATTATTGAACACTATCTTGTATTTTATTATTTCTCATGCACCTGCATGCATTTACTTATTTATAAAAATTTCATTACATATATGGAAGTTTTAGCTATCGAAATGTTACCTTACTTGTGAAAAAAAACCTTTAATTAATGGAGAAAAAATTATTTAATCAGCAATGGTGACCCGATTAGACGTCTCGTGGTAACTGCTTATCGTTTTTGCTAAGACTTCATGCGTAAGGGCATAAAAAATTCAAAAACTCTCGCATCTCAAAAAGTAAAGGCGTTTCACGTTCCTCAGAAAATTTCTTACAAATAACAATTAAAATTTTTTTAAATTAATTATTTGTTAAAAAATACGGTGTTGGATCATTGGGACATGGAAAATGCAGTGTGTCCCGATTATTGAACACTCGAATTCTCCAAGATGGCGTCATTAAACCCATCAAAACATCGAGACAGTTAACGTGTGACAGATCGTGTGAATCGGATTTATTCAAACAAAAACTGTAAGTTCCTGAATAAACTTACCTTTATTCTTTTAATAATAACTCTAAGATCGTCAAATATATTTTTTATTTGTATCTTCGTGCAATAAACATAAAAAGAAAAGTAAAAAGAGAATATAACCTAAGTGTAACCTAAAAATACGAGTGTAATGTTCAATATTTGTTGCTCTCCGATATTTCAGGAAACCAAACTGCGACGAAATCAAACAAAAACAGAACATAAAAACGAGGAAGCTGAAACGAAAAATAAAATAAAGTTCGAGTTGAAAAGCAAAAATAAACCAAATACGAATGAACCAAAAACCCGTCAAAAGAGACTAAATATATATTTTTGTATTTTTACATGATTAATAAAAGATTATTTCAATTTTTGATTTTGCTTTTATTTCTTAATATTGTACCCAAAATAATATTTTCAGAACGGAAAAAAAATTCTCATGCTTCACATTGTTATTCTTTTTTTTTCATTTGAAATAATTTAAAAATAATTTAAAGGGTGATTTTTCGAAAGTAAAAATATCAATCAATTGAACATGAAACCGATGGTTTTTTCTTGATTTTATATGTTTTTTCTCACCGAATTCAATCCCCTAGATCCTTAGCTGTTCAATAATTGGGACATTTACCTTACACTATTATAAAGTTTCTCGTGAAACATAATAGCCTGAGGCAAGGTTTTTTATTACGCCGATGTCTGAATGGCATGGCGGTCTGGCATGGCAAATAAATAAACAAATTCTAATACGAAAAAGTATAATATAAAACAAACGTAAAAGACCTTTTTCAAAACAAGTTTTCATTTAAAGAGCTCTGCACTAAAAAGTAAAAAATAATGTTCAGTAAAATTGAAAATCAAAACAGTATAACTACTAAATAGTCCCTTCCTTGGTCACTCATCATAGGTGCAAGTATTTAAAAGTTACATAAACGTAAACATTTCTAAAATATTAAATATACATTTTAAAAGCTTGACGCGTCAAACGTCATAAGTACTAATACGTCGTTAAAATTGCTGAAAAAACGCCTCAAGCTTTAAAAATTTATATTTCATATTCTGAAAATATTTACGTTTATCAAACTTTTAAGTACTTGCACCTATGATGAGTGACCAAGGAAGGGACTTTTTTTGGAGTTATACTATTTTGATTTTCAATTTTACTGAACATTATTTTTTACTTTTTAGTACAGTACCTTTTAAATGAACGCTTGTATTAAAAAAAACTTTTTTGATTCTTCGAAAAAAGTCGAGGAAAAAATCCATACAGATTGTTTGGAGAATTGAACCGCCCCAAACACTTGGACACATACTCGAGATACCCGCAAAGACGTAGAAAGCAATTTGATCGCAGCCGCTGTGTGAAGTGTTTCCGTTGACTGTGGAATTATCCGGCCTATTTAATTATAACATCGAGGGTACGCGTGCTCATAGACGCGTGTCTCTTCTGTCCTCATAGATGTTCCTCATCCTAGAGGTCTCATCCGATATCGCGCGTTCGCCACGTGGTGAAGCACGCTCCTCTTTTCGTTGGTCACACCGTCATCACGTGATTCCCTCACGATGTACACCCGTAAAACTGATTACAAATAAATATATCGCTGTGCTAAAACATGAGAGGGAAAATGTAGTCTTGCGCTCGTTTCGGTATTCATCGACACTTCAGCGAGCAACTATTCAGTGCAGACTTTGACCCGTGCACATTTGAGGAAGTGCGCGACATATTAATCGCCAGTGTAAAACTTTTCTACCCTCGTTACGAAAAAAAACTATTTTTTACACAAACTTTTTTATATTATTTTTTCAATAAAATTTAATAGTGAATATTTATTCATTGTTATCTTTCTTTATTATTGTATAACAATGTGAATCACAATATATATAATAATAAGAAACATTAAACAACACATAACAATCTTCATATACTATCATTTGAATTTGATAGTGAATATTTATACATGTTTGTATATTTGTATTATTGTATAATAATGTGAATGATATACACACACACACACACACACACACACACACACACACACACACACACACACACACACACACACACACACACACACACACACACACACACACACACACACACACACACACACACACACACACACACACACACACACACACACACACACACACACACACACACACACACACACACACACACACACACACACACACACACACACACACACACACACACACACACACACACACACACACACACACACACACACACACACACACACACACACACACACACACACACACACACACACACACACACACACACACACACACACACACACACACACACACACACACACACACACACACACACACACACACACACACACACACACACACACACACACACACACACACACACACACACACACACACACACACACACACACACACACACACACACACACACACACACACACACACACACACACACACACACACACACACACACACACACACACACACACACACACACACACACACACACACACACACACACACACACACACACACACACACACACACACACACACACACACACACACACACACACACACACACATATATATATATAATACGGAATTCATAAACAAGTTTTTTATAGACTATAATTTTCAACAATTTTCAATTTCATTACTATGTGGTATGTGATATTGTAGCATAAAATAATAAAGATTATTCAAACACTATTAAATGTCACTCAAGCTCACAACTATATATTAAATAGCAATTATTTCGGTCTGCTAAATAAGTAAAAACGTGTTTACTCTACGTTTCTTCCTACAAATAATTAGTATTGAGGGGTTACTGTGATGACCCGAAAGTTATGGTTATTTAAAAAAATGAATTTTAAGGAGTCTTCTCACTTTAGACGCTAATAAGGACATTTTCATGAATTTTTATATAGGTTTATATTATAGATATTGATATAAAAGTTTTTGAACTTAATAAATATACTTTCGAAATACACTTTAAAATTTTTTATTTAAGTCATTATTTATAGATAAAAATGGTAGTTAAAAAAATGTCCTAAAAAATGATAGGTCTGCGCTGTTGACAAAATCTTGGAGATGGATCATTCGAAACAACAAAATCAAACGGTTTTAGATTCCGTTTTAGATTCAGTATGTTAATGGCTATAGCGTATATCATACGATTTTTTATATATGCAAAAATAACAACATGGCGGCCATTTTTCGAAAAAACAAAACAAACGCGTTTTATTTCACCGTTTTTGGCAAAAAATAGTAAATAGCGAATTTAAAAAAAATCCTTGTTATAGTTGTAAAGAATATGTGGATAAAATTTCATAAGGATCGGTTCAGTAGTTTTGAAGATTTTATCAACAAGCCGTCGAATAACGAAACGAATAACGAATAACTAGCATAACGAAAAATGTGAACCCGATGAAGATAGATTTTCCGTGTTACACGAGGTATATTTGAATTGGTATCATTGAATAGTTCTCATGTGAGAGTTCGCCGCGTTAGGTATCGTTACGCGTGTACAGTAAGATTTTGCTGGACGAGCGTAAAAGAAACGATATTCCTGTCGGCCAGGCTGCAACGTGTCTTTGCTGCGTTGTATTTTCATTTATGCGCAGTACGATCTCTTCGCGTTATAGACAGCGTTGAATCCGAGCGATGGCTTGAACTTCTAGATGCGTAGAAGTTACGCGTTTTGACGAGCCCGAAGTGTGTATGAAAATGCGTTTTGTTTTACAGGAAGGAAGAGGAAGAGCAAATCTTGGTCATCTCAAGATCGTATTGAGAGCGTCCGCAGTCTGTCTCTCTGTTTCTCTCTCTTTCTGTCTTTTCCTCCTTTCGCTCTCCAGAGAGATCAATGCTCACTTTACTCTCCGGTGAAATTATTTGTCTGAAAGTCGTCTATAATGTTCGTTCGAATATGCCATATGGGGAGAAAAGTGGGGGGTGTGTAGAGAGAGAGGGAGATGGAGAGGGGGAGAGAGAGAGGGGGGAGAGAGGAGGGAGCGGGAGGAGAGCGGGAGAGAAAGATGGGGAGAGAGGAGAGAGAGAGAGAGAGAGAGAGAGGGAGAGAGAGAGAGAGG